>VWYH01002136.1:885515-1087222 GCA_013399365.1 Pampusana beccarii
AGCCGCCCCGAGGGCCCGGCACTGGGGTGGGGGTGCCCGGCGGGACGCGGCCGGTGACCCCTCGGTGGGTTCCCGGGCGGGGGGGGCGCAGGGAAGCGCTGCCGGAGCTCGGCGGGGCCGTGCGGGGCCGGGCAGCCGGTGCCCCGGAGTCCGAGGATCCCCCGGTACGGGGAGCAGCCCGAGCCCGGTGCTCCGGGATCCAGAGGATCCCCCGGTCCGTTCCGGAGCCGTTGGAAGCGGTCGGTCGTAGTTGCAAAACTTTATAAAGCCTGGAGTGGTTGCGCCGGGTTTGGCCTTTTGTGTCTCTTTGCAAGGCGTTTTCCCGTAAAAAAAAACAACTTTATCAACTTGTAAAAAGAGCGGTTTGGCACAGGCGGGGCTTTGGGGGGGGTTCTCGTGGCACGCGAGCTCTGTCTTACTACGGGCGTTCGTTTGCATAAATCCCAAAAGCTTCTTGAATTTCAGGCAAGACCTTCCCCACCAATTAACAGCAGAATTGGTACAAGTGCAGTGTTTGCTGCTCACTGTCCGATTAGGTGCTGGAAGCTGTTATCGTCTCATCCGGATGGCATAAATTAGCATCTTAGGCCTTTTCTAGGTGTTCAGAAAGGGCCACCCCGGGGAGGTCAGACCGGTCAGACTGGGATTCTCTGCCCTGAACTATTAGGAAGTGCTTTTCAAATAAATCTGCCTGCCTGTGAAACAAAACCGATTTCCAGCAGCTCAGGGCCAGTATTTTGTCTTCCCAGCTGGGAAATCACTCTCCTGTGCTCGCTGCCTTCTCCCATCCACACACTGTCTCTTTGGTACATCTGTTAAGCCTTTGCAAATCTTTAACCATGTTTATTATTCCATTAAAAAGAGCATGGTTGACTACACAGGTGTACACGTTGTCTTCTGCGTGCTGCATTAACAATAGCAGTTTGTTCGTGGCTCCCATTAAAAGCAACAAGGTAGGTATGAATAATGATGCAGATCGCTGTTAAAGGCCAAGAAATGAGTAATTAAATGGAAGTGAAGCCGGAGCAGGGACTTTCCCACACTTCATGCTCCTGTCTTCTCCTTAAAATATAGAGTCAGATGTGACTCATGTGTGCCCCATTCAGAATTGTAAAAATGATCCCCTTGTCCTTTCGTCCTCCCGTGTGCTGTGGCTGCAGCATCAAGGAGTAAGGAATAAAGGCTTGATGTGTGGAGAAGAGAACAGCACAGCCTGGGTTATACCTTCTGCTCCTTTGTATCTTGCATTCCCATAGCTTAGTTTAAAGAGAACAGTAATAATTCATTTAATTTGCTGTTGTAGCAGACCTTTGACCTCGTGGTAGTGTTGCTCGCACACCGTCCCTGCTCAGCTATGCATTAGAGGCATAACTTTACAGTAAATTCAGTTTTGTTGCCTCATTAGGCATCAGACATACAGCCCTGTACTAAGGACTATGTGCTCTATAATAATTCAGCTGCCAGAAAGAGGGACGTCTAACATTGACCCTTGTGAGCAAAGGCCTGAACTTAAATTCCTGCCCTGGAGAGCTTGTCAACAGCTCCTGCTCAAGTTCAGAAGTAACTGCTGACGCAGTAGGCTCTGATAATTCACGAAACCACTATAAATCAGGGAGAGATAAGTGGACCAAGTTCCTTGAAAGATCACATTGAAATCACACTGAGAGTGAGTTATTTTGCAGAGTGAATTAAGCAACATTTAGGCTGACAGTGGAAATGCATTCATTAATTGATACTCTTTCAAAGCATGAAATTCTACTTGTGTTTCCAAAATGCTCCTAACCCGGGTTTGTTTCATGGCTTTCCCAGTTCTGTGCTCTGGTGATCAGGCTCCATCCTTTGCTGAGGTTGTTGACAGGGTTTGTTGGAGTCCCAGTAACTTGATAATCATCTGCACATGGGGATGGTATTTGTTTTATGGAGGTATCGGTGTATATTTTTAACACCCACTGGTTTCAGTGAAACAGGATGAAGCACAAGGAACAGCTACAAAGTTTGTAGGCAAACTCCGAATCTTTCCATAAAACTATAGGTGATGTGGAGTGAGGGATGGGTTGGGTTGGTGGGACTGCGCAGAGTAGAAGTGATGCCCCACCACACACATACTGGGCCAGTCCTGCTCTCATTTACACCAGAGCAATTTTTGGTGTGAAACTGAATTCGTGCCACTGGGATGTTTTTTTGGTTTTTTTTTTTTTAATCAATCTTTTGGAATTTACAGTCTGTCTCTTCCCCTTTTCCAACATAGCTGTAAAATTCGACCATAATATTGAACATGGCTTCTTCGTGTCGCAGAATTGCTCAGAGATAAACCATTAGTTTGTTTTTCTTTTTTTCTAGGCAAAATATTTTTTTGGCTCAAAAAAACATTTCTTTCAGTACATATTAACAAAAGAATGGTTTTCCCTCATAAAACTCTACAAGCCGGTACAGCAGATGTCAATTTGTGTCAACATCAGCTGATTTTCTTCTCCATTACCCTTTCTGCTGGACCTTTGCTTATCTAGCAGGTCCTGTCTTTCTGACATCCGATGTCACGTTGAGTGTTTTTTCACATCTGGCGATGGTGAGCTTGACTCAGTCTTTCTCAAAAAATTGGTGCCTTCATCCGCGTGATGGTCATTATGCATTATTGATAGTGATGGAAAAGTCACGAATACACACAGCTTTGCTGCAGGGCCTCAGCCTTTTTCTTTGGTTTCTCATTGCTTTATCTTCTCTCTGCATTTTAGTCAGAATGTCAACACATTTCATGCTGCGCTTACCAGGAAACAGTAGCAGAACCCTCATCTTGGTGCTGCAGCCATAATCCTTTTTCCTGATGTAATTCGAGTGAAGTTATGCTGGTTTTTACTTTATCACAGAACTCTAAAAAACATTTAAGTTATCCAAACCCTATTTTCTAGGGGAATCCTAGCTCTTACTGATGCAGCATCAAGAACAAACTCTTGTACAGCAAGTACTTTGAAATTAGTAGATAATTCATATATTTTCCCCATTTTTACACTGTAACTTGTAAAATTGGGAAAATAATATTAAAAAGAAATCCCACCACTGTATTGTGTAGTCAGAGAATAACTTCCTGATATAAGTATGGAAATTCATTAGTAAAAATATTAATTATATGTTAACATTACAAAAACAAATAGTAATACAAACAAGCAGTGGAAGGCATAGAAATCTTTGAGCAGGACCCCAGCTTGTTCTCTTCCCAGTTTTATGAACCACGTTTCTGGGGGGTGCCTGGTCATGGCTACAGAAACTTCTTCCAATTCACTTTAAACTCGACACTTGCTTCAGCAGCCACGAGGAGCCTTTATTGGGACAGATCCTAAACTGCTGAACAAACCAACCTGGAGCCTGTGCCCACAGCTCGCGTCTTCTGCCAGAAAATGAAAATACTTCTGGAGTGAAATAGGATAATTGCTTAGTAGGAAATACTGTTCTAAAACACGCAGAGCAGAGCAGGAGTGATGTGGAGAGGGTTTTATGGAACATGAGTGCGTTTCTCTTCAGCTTTCTGGCTCATCCCAAGGAAAACTCTCCAAATCCTTTGTACCACTGTAGGTACAACCAAAATC
Organism: Pampusana beccarii; assembly: GCA_013399365.1. Classification (NCBI taxonomy): domain Eukaryota; kingdom Metazoa; phylum Chordata; class Aves; order Columbiformes; family Columbidae; genus Pampusana; species Pampusana beccarii. The sequence goes on from VWYH01002136.1 coordinate 889,097, forward strand.
CATCCTCAATACTTCAATGATTCATTGCTGATTCAGGGGGAAAAAAAAAAGAAAGCAGAAAAAGAAGGCATTTCATTGATTGAATGAGCTAAATGCAGCTCCAGCAAGGCACAGCATTTTTGGTATGTTCAGAAAAAAAATCCAATTTACTGCATATGTTGTGTTGGAGCCCCCTCAAAACAGACATGACTGGAGACCTGGAGGTATCCTCTACTGCTTTCATGGCCACGGCTGTCCCACAAAATGGGTTCTTGGGGACATTGCCACTTCTGTACCTCACCACATCTCCCTCTATGAGAGGAGGAAGCCTCTGGAGAGTTTCTGAGGAGAGCCTTGACTTTGTAACGCCCTCCATCCCCTGCAAACAGCCCGGAATTAGGACTGTAATGGCACGCTGAATGGCTCATCCCTCTTCCTCTGGCATTTGAAGAGGAGAGGTAATTATGGAGATGGTTAATAGATGGAAAAGGAGGATTGTTTCATTCTTTACCTTGCCTGCTTTTGCTGCAGTTTAGTCATAATAATGAGAGTTTTTGATAAGTGAGCTTTGGATTGAGTCACTGGCATCTTGAGCGAGTAAATAGATTTTGGTGTGAGCCTGAGGAGCTGAGCAGAGCAATCGTGGGCTGCTCTGGGAACTGGTGGGCACAAAGGGGAAGGCACGAATTTCTGGAGAGGGGAGAGGATCCTTGGCTCTTGTTCCTGCCGACTTAGGGGAATCACCTTGATGTGCCTCAAGGCACGTGATGAAGAGTCCAAACAACCTTCATGCCCACTGAAGCCCTCAGGAGACGCAGGAAGGAACCCAATAGGCCTGAGGGTCAGTGTTCCTCATGGTGGGACCAGGGGATGGGGACATCAGCAGCAGTGACCACCTGGGAACATTCTCTCCAGCAGAGTTGGTGACACGGCGTGTTGGAGGGGAACCCCACGGCGTTATCTCCTACACCCCGCTGGTTCTCGTTATTGTCTTTTGCTCGTTATGCACAGAGACACAAGGGTAAAAGGCTTTGAAATGAGTTTGTTGGTGCGTATCGCCACAATTCACATTTTGAATTCAGGAACAGGAAAATATTATCTTGGAGACACAAGGTAATTGTTTACATAGTTGTTTTTATTTTTGTTTTTACTTCAGTTAGAAAAATCCTGGAAACCACGAGTACAGAATAATGAAATGATGCGCTTTTTCCTGTAATGATGGAGCCAATAAAAGGCAGCCATTGAGAATAATGTCCCAACAGCCAAAGCACTTCGTCAATCCCAGCTGCTGCTTTTATGAACATATCATATAATAATGGGTGTTCTTCTACAAAAAAAAAATATAAAGATCTCTCTCCTTCACCTAAGGGGAAGCCATTAATTCTACTCCAGTGTTAAACCATTCTATCATGATGATATACCCAGTAATGGATATCATATATCCATTAAACCTTCCACCCTCACACAGAAAGAAATAATAATAGTTCACTGTTAAAAGGACTAAATGATGTATTTTTTTTTTAAAGTAACTGATTATATATTTGTCTGACTTTTCCTCCAGGAGGCCAGACTCCACATGCTGAGACTCTTTTATCTAAGCAGCAGAACCTCGTTTCCTTGTCACATAGCTGGCTTCTCACTTCCAGACTAACCAGAGCTCAGCCCTTGCCAGAATTAACCCTTTATTCCCAGCTGCAAACACGAGTCGGCACTGCACAGATTTGGGGATCGTGTCAGGGAACACATGTTCATTCAGTTAGTAGCTCATCATGAGTTGGAAAGCAAACAAAACCTGCAGCCAGGTCCTGGCACGGCGAGAAGAAACTGGGCTTCTGGCAGCAGTAAAGCCAGTATATTCAGTGCCAAAAACCGGACTGCTGTACCATGGAGAAAAAACTCCATAATATTCTTAATAAATTAATAATACAGTCCGTACCTCCTTGGGCTATTATTTCAGTTTTTTCTGTGTGTTGCTCATATATTGACACTCAAGTCATACTTGCAAAATTATCTTTACTCAGAAGCGTATAGACTTGGAGCATGGAAGATGAGATTGTGGAGCACAGCTCACCAACAAGGAGTAAATTAACATGTCAATTAAATCCTACAGCGGACAGGGCGTTACTTGGGGTAGCTAAGGAACCTGGTATAGATGTTGTGAACTTTGCAGGATGGAGAAAGAAAGCCTAAAAAATGCTAGGTAGCTGTCAGCACGTCTTTGAAATGAGAAATATTTTAAAGTGCCTTTATAATAGCATACAGAGATTTACAAAACCAGTTGTAATTCCTGCGTAGCCAGACCATGGACCATTTGGTGGAAATTCCAGCACCAGGCTGAGTCCTGGGCCTGCTGCAAATGAACCCACGACCTGCTGGGAAATGAGACCTTCCTGTCATCTGTGCTCGTTTTTAGAAAAAACATGAAGCCGCTACGCAGTTAATAATATTTAATTTTGCTGAGTTGTTATTAGTTCTGGTTTTTCATATGATTCCACTGTGTCCCTGCTAATTTGCATGTCTATTAATAATACTAAATTCTTATTCAAAATCCCATTGAGAAAATTGCAAGTTCGTTAACATCTTTGCAGAGGATTAAGCATGACCTGAAACCCAGAGTCTTTAGAAGCATTTCTATTCCTTTCCGCTGCTTTTACCTTATCATTTCTGACTTAAAAGGCTATTGTTATGACTGCAGGACTGCCAAGTAGTAATGCATGATTTATTATGTACAGCAGGTGACTGGTAGTTAACATTTATCTCAAAATGACTGTTATTGTTTGTTGGGCTTTTTTTTTTTCCTGCAGCTTTCCCTGGGAGGTTCGTGTTTTTGTCAGTGACAAGATGACAATTCATATTTTTACCAAAGGATCCAGTGAGTCATCCTATTAACTCCACTGAAATACATGCTTGCCAATCGTCCTGCCACGGTAAGTCTGTGGGATTTCACATTTTCTCTGGAAATGTTTTTCAGGAGTTAGTTATTCAGTCCATAGTACTCACTCAATACTACAAATAATCTTTATCTAAAACAGTAACTTTTCAGTGATGACCACAGCCCCAGATAGACCAAATATTGCATATCACACCTATTTTTTTTAAAGTTATTAAAGTATTTTAGAGCAAATCACTGTGGCTCATGGCATGCTGTTTACAAGGGCTTGGTTTGAACCTGGAGGCCATGTAAGAAGGAGCCTCGTGTTCTGGGAACTGATACAAAGACATCATATCGCTGGCCTCAAAGGTGTTGCCCTGGGAGGGGATCCACATGCAGGCAGGAAGGAGTGCACCATGAGTCATGATAGAAAAATTCAACATCCAGAAAAACCCCCAGATCTCCAGGATGACATAACATGCGTTACGTATTCATACATATTAAACTCCTTCATTATTTTGTCCCTCCTGAGAACTCCCAGCTCGTGGAGCCGATATCAGGTAATGTTCCAGCAGAGGTGTAGAGGCTCCTCGGTCCCTTTTCCCAGCACTGGGCTGTAGGACAGGACGGCTGCCCTTGGGCCGTACTGCTCTGCAAATCATTTTCGTTTTGGAGAAAGGGCCGTGCAGCCTGGTACATGACTCTGTCGCTTTTCCCTCTTCTTTGGATTGACTTGGAGAGAAGACAGGACTCGTTTTTGTCGATAAAAGTCTTTCCTGCTTTTTCCCTTACTCGCTCTGCCCTTGAAGGTGATATTCCGTGGCACAGCCCAGGCAAACCGCGTTCTGCTGAAGTGTGTTTTGCACACTGTGCAGCCTTATCTCACCGGAGAAAAGCATATGGCCTTGAGTTATTATTTGTTATTTCAGGGTAAGTAGATGGCAACTGTACTGAAAACTTATGGCAACTCATGCGTTATCTCATGATAACAGGATAAATAAACAGTCTCTTCACTGCACACATTAACACTAATGGAAGGAAAACCTCATGAAAAACACTGTCAAATCAGTTTAAATATGTCCCCATTTAGGATGCCCCAGATGCTTTACTGCTTCTACTTGTCTCGTACACATTTAAATTATGACTGGGACTCCTTCTACATTTGACATTCTTGCTTTCAGAGCTAAGGCCAGCTGCAGTCCTTAAATCAGTGAGCATGCAAAATACTTTAAAATGTCCAGCTTAATAGAGAAATGTATCTTTGAATTAAAATAAAGCTTTAGGAAGCTATCATGGAAACCATTAATGATGCAGGTAATGTGTATGCAGGAAAACGAACACAAGATCTAAGGGGAGAATTGCAATAGTTACTTAGAGCATCTCAGGGGTAGCCCCCAAACAAGACATTTTGCTTCATCTACAAAAGGTCCCTTCGCAACCGATTTCAAGTGCAAACAAAGTAATGACAATTAAAGTGTTCCATGTAATTGTTGTAAACCAGACGAATCAGGGAGCGGATAAAAGCAAAGTGAAGAGAACGGAGCTAACACAGCTGCACAAAAACTGTTTCAGATGCATTCTGCTTGAAAATGCCAGCACATTGCAAATCCTTTGAAAATACACTGAAGCAACATTACAGAGTATATAAAAAGAGAATCTTAAACAGTTTATCGGTAAAATATGAGCTAAATTTGATGAGACTGCCCTCTAGACTGTAAGTATCTGTTTCCATGAAAGCTGTGTGGAACATTAACGTTCAGATTTTCTTCATTCAGGTGCAAAGCCAGGTCTGCTCTTGTTTTTTGGATGAAGCTGGAGTACGGCAAAGCGCTAAGAGGTGGTTAACTAAACCTTTTAGCATCATTGTAAAACTGAACTCAGAGCTGTTTGATCCAAACCCTGCTGAAGAAAATTAGAGCCTATAATTTCAATATAAAAATAAATAACAAAATTTAGAAAAACTTGGTTTAACTAAACATTTTTCCACATTGCATCCACTTCCTCAGCTAAAGGTGACCACTCAAGGATGAGTTGGAGCTTAAATCAGGGAAATATTTTTCTAACCTTATAATAAGGATAATACATCATAAAACTTGACTAAGTCTGATCCATCTTATTCTGTGCTTCTCTAGCCAGTATATGTAAAAGAAAACACCCTGAAAACTGCTTTTCCTCATCGCTTTATCTGTTGGAGACCTTAAATCAGGGAGGATTCAGGGGCTGTGATCACATGCAATGAGTTGCCTTCCCTCCATCCCTTGATGTCTCTTGTTTTACACGACGCTTTGACTAATTACAGCCTCAGTGCTGCTGCTGATTTCTTGTAACTGAGGCTTGTTGCATTAATAGTAACTCCTGACGTTAGCCTGAGCACCTCGGTAAATAAATTTGCCACTGCTTTAAGAAATAAAGTTCCTAGTAACTATGAAATTGCCTGGGAATTGCCAGACAAGATTAAGGAAAAGAACAAGAGAAAGTCCGAGGGAAGGGCAGGGTTATGTACTGGGTAGCAAGCTGGAAGCAAATTAGTAAATAATAATGATTTTTAAAGTTGATTTAGGTCTATCTGGAAATTAATTATATTCTTGACAACTTAATTTCTGTTTTTCCTAGGACATTCTCCTTGTCAAAGTTGAAGGCATTATTTCAACACAGAATTCTTAGTATTTATAAGACGACATTTCTCAGACATTAATGCTGAGGCTCTGAACTCACAAAGCACCATCAGATTCTCCAGGAATCACTTTAGAGGAAAAACATTTTGAGGCATGACTCTTCAACACAAAGGAAATATTTAACAACGTTACCTTTTCCTCTCGTTTTCAAAACTTAGTATATTGCAATAGAATCTAAAATAACTGAAAACATGTAGCAATAAAGAGAGGATTTCTAAGCTTATTTGAGGATACTTTCATCTCCTGAATTTCCGAATGTGTTTGAAGAGGGTCCCTCTGCTAGAAAGGGAACTGAATTTCAGTATTCCCTTCTCTAAGCTCTTTCTTCTACATCACAGCATTAACGTTGAAAAGCTCCCTCAAACTTTTGCAACATGAGGCAAATCACGTAATGAAAACTACTGCTTCTACAACAATTCTGACAACACTAAGTTTGTTACTAGATCGTCAGAGCTGGTCCACCATAACTGATGTATTAATAACACAGATGACAAACACGGCAGCAAAAACAAGTTTATATAAAAGCCTCTCCTCCCACCCTTCTCTCTGCACCCAGTGCTGTTCTACTTCCAAAATTCACAACGCCTTTCTATAACAGATTTTTAATTATAAACATGTACTGGGATGTCATAAAGGCTATGAAGGATGGATAGAAGTTTTTCATAGTCATAGCTTGTGGTGATAAAGGAATAAGCATGGAATCATCGTGATAAATAGCTAATGATGGAGTCGTAAGCGTGTAAAACAGGCAGTGCTAGGGATGACAAGTTTTCTCCCTTTCAGCTCGAATGTCACATCTTCTAAATGCCTGTGGGAACATCTGCACTTCTGAGTATGTCTGCAAACATGTATTTATTTGCATGTTATATAGAGAGAGTTATACACTACATAAACAATGTCAGGAACCAGAGGACTGAATCCAAGCCCTTCACACTTGAACTTCAGCAGCAATTAAACTCCCAACTTTGGTCCTGATTTAACCAACTTTTGAAGCATGTGTCGAACTTTAAACATATGGTTAGTGCCGTGCTTTGTAACGAGGCCAGGAAGGTGCTGGAAATTACATATGCTCTCAATTAGCTTACTTGGGAACTCGAACTATAGTAGAAGTATGTGAAAAATAGCTCTGTAATATTCTCAAGCCATTTGTCAGTTCACAAGTTACTTGAAATTACTAAAATATTTCAGAATGTGGAATCTGAAGGCGAGAGAGGAAATGTATGATAAAGTACATATGTAGTCACAACTGATTAAGAAACAGTGTAGACTTTTCAGTAGTGTTATTACTTAGTATGATTTGACTTTATTTTTATTCTTGAGCTTTAGCTGAAAAAATATGGTTTAGCCATCTGTCTGCAGAAGCATTTCTCGATGTTTCAGCAGCACGTTTGCAGTGCTGGCAGATACCCAAAAATCATTTCCTCCACATGCTGGTCACTCCCTGCACCGTCTCTGATCACACCTGAAAACCACGTGAGTTTTGCATCTCCGGGCACTTTTCTGCAGTCCCTCCAACCTCCAGTTTGCACAGCCCGGCTGGGAGATGCGGCTTTTTCTGAGCAGCGTCCCCAATTGCTGCCTTCCGACAAACCACCAGGGATTCCATAGCTTTTCTCTAGAAAGTAGGTAATGAAGTTCAGTGTCATGCTGTAATTCCCATCCTGCTTGTATGCGGTATTAAGGAATACAGTGATCTTTATTTTTCTATTCTTTTAAAGTGCTCAGGTAGTGTTTCAACAGCCATTATCTAAACCTTCTTGCTGTGCAACAAATATTTATTGCGATTGTTTTAAAATTACCTTTGGTTTCCTTGAATTCTCTCTGAACTAAGCTTGCAAAAGCCCAACAAAAATATTCTTAACACAAGCCTTAGTTAGCACATGCAACATTAAAGCAGAAAGCAATATTATAATGTTTGTGCAGGAGAAAAAAATCCTTTCAGTGATTAAAGTTGTTTTCAGCATCTCTAAGCTGTCTAAACAGCAGCTTCCCGTGGGCTGAGAGTATCCACATCTGACTCAGGAGAGTAAAGAAATGATCAGAATAGCTGGGTTGACTCCAGAATTTTTTGCTGTCTTGAGTGATGAAGAAACGTCCCGCTATGTCCATAAACATTCTCTCCCTTCACCTGTAGCTCAGACCAGCAAACAAAGCACAGGGGTTAATCAGAAAGTGATCAGTACATCCCAGCATCTGCCTGGGAGTTACCTTGTGATTTATGGGAGAATAATGAAAAACAGTGTGACAGGATTCAGCAACAGACCTTTCCAACTCACTGAGCATTAACTACCCCGAAAGAACAGAGGAAGCATACGCAGGTGAGAGAGGACAAGGCATGAAGTGATGCCCATGGATTCTGGAAGTTTTTTAACTCAGTGACCTTTTTCTTTTCCATGGTTCTTTAAATTCATTACTTACTGTAATCACACCTAATCATATAATTCTATGATCACGTTTAATCACCTTCACAGTGTGCCTAAATAACATTAAAATATAAGGCATTCAAATTCCCATTATAAAAATTTAATTAAAATAAAGTTTGCATATACATTTTAAACCCCATGTTATGGAGTTTGCAAGTTTTTCTTTCTCATTACAAAAAGTAAATAAATTATCCATGCCAAGGTCTATCTTCTTGCTAGCTATGATGATATGAAGACAAGATAGAAGTTTAAACTGAGGAATTCCAGAGCCTGATCTTTATCCTATAGATGCTTCTTTACAGGCTTTCTTGTGAGGTTTTAGGGCGTCAGAGCAGACTGGAAGGGGTTTTCTTAGCAGTTCTGCAAACCAGAGCTTGCAGCGTTGATAACGTTAACATGGGAACACGGTTAATGGGTTAGAAGGAAAATATTTTGCCTCAGGAACATAGTGGAAACAGTTTAACAGTTTGGGATATCCAGTTCTGGAAAAGTAACAAGTGGTATTAACATCAAAGTACACCCAAGGCACTCGACTAGAGGAACAATAAACGTGTTGCATCATTCCTGCTTTTTAAAAAAAACTCCTGGTCTTTCAGTAGTTTCAAGTGAGCAAGTCACTGAAGAGAGAGGAAGACTTCTAGGCAGGACAGGAAGAATCAAATATGCTCATTTTGCTCATTTCAGCTCTCCACAGTGAAATTTATTTGGAGTTTCATTATAACCACCAAGTATTTCATTATATTAACCTTTGAGTAGTTGTGAATGAAGTCTATATGGTTTACTGCATTTACTTTGAGTCATGGATTATACAAGAACACAATGGTTTCTCAGCAGGATTAAAATCCGAGTACATTAAAATTCAATTAAAAGCCTGTGACAAGTGCAGTGGTTGACTCAGACCGCTAACTGGGGTTGTGTCTCTGTAAAATTAACTGCTTTGTCACTGCGCCGAGGAAGAGAGGTATATGTTTGTTAGTGAAATGCCTGGCTCTCTCGTATTTGTGCAAGTTCTAACAGTTTTCTCTTAATTTCTGTTTCTCCCTAGTTAGCCAACCAGCATCACAATGACTGAGGACCTAGACCACAGGTTCAGTAGTCTCACCTGGGATCAGATTAAAATCCTGGATCAAGTTTTAGCTGAGGTCATACCTATTCATGGGAGAGGGAATTTTCCAACGCTGGATGTAAAGCCGAAGGATATCATCCATGTGGTAAAGGAACAGCTCATTGAAAAGCAAATCAACGTTAGAGATATCCGCCTGAATGGTTCCACAGCCAGTCACATCCTCGTAAAGCAGAATGGAACCAGTTACAAGGACCTAGACATCATTTTTGGGGTGGAACTTCCAAGTGAGCTCGAGTTCCAGGTTGTTAAGGAAGCGGTTCTGAATTGCCTGTTGGATTTCTTGCCAAAATGTGTTAATAAGGAAAAAATCACTGCTCAGACTATGAAAGATGCCTATGTGCAGAAGATGGTCAAAGTCTCCACCGACCACGATCGCTGGAGTCTCATCTCGCTGTCAAACAACAGCGGCAAGAACGTAGAATTAAAGTTCGTCAACTCGCTCAGACGGCAATTTGAGTTTAGCGTGGACTCCTTCCAAATCGTACTGGACTCCATCCTAAAAGTTTACAGGGCAAGAGACTGCAAACTGACAGAAGACTCTCACCCCACCGTCATTGCCGAAAGTATGTACGGAGACTTCAACGAAGCGATGGACCACTTGAAATACAAACTGATTTCCACAAGGAACCCGGAGGAAATCAGAGGAGGTGGCCTCCTGAAGTACAGCAATCTCCTGGTGCGGGACTTTAAGCCAGCGGATGAGGTTGAAATTAAATCTCTGGAACGTTACATGTGCTCCAGGTTCTTCATCGATTTTCCAGATGTTGCTGAGCAGCAAAGGAAAATTGAGTCATACCTGCGCAACCACTTCATTGGGGAAGAGAAAAGCAAGTACGACTACTTGATGACTCTGCGCGGAGTTGTAAACGAGAGCACAGTCTGTCTCATGGGACACGAACGAAGACAAACTCTGAATATGATCACAATTCTGGCTTTGAAAGTACTCGGAGAACAAAATATCATCCCGAATGCAGCCAATGTAACATGCTATTATCAGCCTGCTCCATATATCAGTGACAGAAACTTCAGCAGTTACTACATTGCTCATGGACAGCCACCCATCATCTACCAGCCGTACCCATTCCACATACAAATACAAAGCGGCATCGTTTAGGAACACGATAGCCTCCTCAGCACTTACACTCCTCTCTTTCCAGTTCTCTCTGTAATAAAGGCCTCATTCAAGCAAGTTTTATCATCGCTTTTGATTTAAGGACATATTTTTGTGCGAGTTGCCAAAGTAATTTCGTTTGTCAACGTCTAAATCACCATTAAGCAGATTGTAAAATAAGTGGAACAGCTGTCCTTACTCGTGATGTATTTATACCCCCACATATGTTTAGGCTATATATTTTTTTTCAACGAAAAGAGAAAGATATAAATTATACAAATTTTATAAAATCAGATGCACTAAGTCAGGGGTGTCAAGCTCATTTTCACCGGGGGCCACATCAGCCTCGCGATTGCCTTCAAAGGACCGAACGTAATTTTAGGACCGTATAAATGTAACTGCTCCTACATTTATACAGTTCTAAAATTACGTTCGGCCCTTTTGAAGGCAGTGGCGAGGCTGATGTGGCCCCCGGTGAAAATGAGTTTGGCAGCCCTGCACTAAGTTCTGGGTTCTAAACAATTCTTAAGCAAAATTCAAATAGTGGAAACGAAAAATTAAGCCAATCAAATACCTCTCAGTAGAAATGCCTGATTTTAGAAGTGATAACGTCCTGGGTACATTAAAGTAGATGATCCATCAGTTATACCCGTGTAGTTCCAGCAACATTTTTTTTCAGCGCCTTTTGAAAATACACCTTGACGGGATGTTTCTTGGTGGTTTGAGCCTTGCTTTACTGATCTGATCACTCTTTAGCTCTCATCCAAGACATAAGGTCCCTCCTCACCAGGGCGCTGTTTGGTCATGATTACCACAAAACATCCCTACCAAGAGCAGACTCAGCATTTTTATGTATCCAAAATTTCCACCTATCTGAGTGAGAGGTTTGCCCACCTATGTAATGCAGGATCTGCCTCACAGATACTGGAAGTTGTAAGAGAGACAACTATTCTGATGAAATTGGTCCTGAAAAACAAGGTAATAGCATGAGAAAGAAGGTGAGAATTGAGCACACAGGGCTTGCTTTCTATTGCTAATTTGTTATTGATCAGAGATACTTTAATGCATAATAAACAGAATCAGGAAAAAAAAAAGAAAAAACCACCCAGGACTGTGTTGTTTTCAGGTGAATTAAAACATATTCTTGGCAGCGGCATTTGAAAAAATGTTTTCTACTAGCAATGTCCTGTATATGTTTAGATACCTGCACACATACACTAGTAGCAAACAAAGATTTCTCTTATTATCAGGAAGTAAAACATGAGTTATGAGTTTTTTTGTGTGTGTTTACCAAAGATAAGTTTTAAACATGTCACATAAGTGCCTCCTTGTGCCAGATGCTCCATGAAAGTCTCAGTGCTGGTGGCAATCGCATTAGAGAGCTCCTGAGTTAAGGCAAGGGACACACACACCCTTGGTGCTCCACCCACGGGTTGCAAAGTGTTTGTAGGTCAGAGAGATGCGCTTTTCAGTACGAGCGGGTTTGGGCCAGATGGATCTGAGGTGTTCTCACCAAAACTCCTCCGGTTTAGATGCTGAATATGGTACAAAAGGAATAGGAGTGAAAAGGAGATGTAGAATGCGTGCGGTTGTAAAATCGGAGCAGCCAACTGGAAATGCAAGATTAGTGTTTCTTACATCTGATGCTTAACACGTCACGGTGTCCTACGAGTCCATCGCTGGTACCTCGCTGTGTGTCCTCGTCGTCTGCAAAGACACTGACTCCATTTGATCTATTTACAACTGGTGTGTCTTAGAAATTTCTGCTCCTTGGGAAAGAGTGCTTCATTTGTTTTACACAAAATACGCTCCATACCACTAATTTAAATCAAACATTTCTAAAAATTTCTAAGGTCTATGTAGTCCTACTTGCCAGTGAAATACAGTTTTCCTTTTTCCATAAAATGCCTGTACAATAGAGCAAAGAGCTGTTTAGAAACAACTTTGTTGACCATCATCACTAAAGTCAACTATTTTCTGTAAAATACAGTGCAAAAAACAGTGTTTCTTCTGTAAGAAGGGCATACTGATCTACTTGGAAGCTGATTCATTTTGTGATGTCTTTCATTAATACAGTACTATTATTGTTTGCTGATTTTTCAATACATCTGATTCTGTGTCTAAAAGCGCACTTTATTTCACTTCCACCAGTAGCTTTCCATTGGCTGAACTATGTTTAATAAAGTTAGCAATTGTAATTGCCATATTACCAGATACAATAACACTGTATTTGCATGTAAGCACTTCTAGGGAATTCCACCTGTCAGAAGAAAAATGGAGTGAAACACGATGGATTTTTTATATTTTTTTTTAATTTGAACAGTTTAGACTACAAAGGGAACATTTAAATTGAATTTGTCATTTGTGAAATTAAACAGCACTGTGAAATTCTGTAAGAGCCTTAGGTAGGTTGTGTCCCTTTTGGTTCAACACCCAGCATGTGGGATTTGCAGGGCTGAAGAGCCCAAAGCTGAACTGGGCGCAGACAGGACTTCCCGGTGAATCTGCGGGAGTTGGGCACCCCAATGGCTGGAGTTTCAGGAGGAATTTGGCTCCTCAGCTCCTTACATTTGATTTAAAATCTCAGTCCATCTGCACTGACCTGTGACCTTAGTGAAATCAACTTAGTTCTCCTGTTTGCCTCGCTCACTGGGTGGAGAAACGGGTTGATATTCTCAAGAACCAGGAAACAGGGCAGCCAAGAAAGAGAATTATTGATGTTGTGGGTAGCCAATGAGAAATATATCAAAAAGTTGTTGAGTTTTGGTTGGTTGGTTGATTGATTTTGTTTTGGTGGGTTTTGTTTTTTGGGTTTTTTGTTTGTTTGGGGTTTTTTTGTTGTTTGGTTTGGGGTTTTTTTGGCTTTGTTTTTTCACCAACGTGTAGAAACACGTATCACCCTGTATAAAGGACTATAATTCTTTTTTGAATCAGACATGGTGAGAAGTGTCAGGAATGGTGAACTAGCTCTGGATTTGTATAAACCGGCCTGTCCACTTGTACAGCAACTGTTTATTTAAATATCTATATTTAATGCTACTATGGCTCCGTTTATACACCCAGTTTGGGTAGGGAAGGACTCAGCCAAAGTCCATGGAGAAAGTAGGGAGAATCCACTGAACTCTGCTGGGCTTTTGTGAGACCCCTGAAATCATAAAGGACTTACATGAGTACCTAGAGGTGAAGGTACCAAGACATCAATATGCAAAAATGTCTCAGGTATAAATAAACACTTTAAATTTATTGAAAAAGGTCTTATATTTCTTACCTAGAGGTAGATCAGTCTTGAAGACTAAGTGAGGTTTATGATTTTATATATGCTGACATATATAAAATCTCACATATCTACACATACACAGGCAATTAACAAAACCTGATGGGTTTAAATATTTCCTTCCAAATGTTCTGTTGATACCTGGCAGCAGCATTTGACCTGGATATGTTTTCTTTTCAAGGTAGCAGTGATTCTATAAACTAGTATTAAAAAGGGGATGATGTGTAGACTGCTGCTTGCAAAACATTTTAATCAATATATAAGATGACATTTTAACTTCTTCTCCAGTTGTTACCAATTTCACTACGTGCAGATATAAATCTACAAAGAATTGAGAGAGTTTTCTCAGTACCAGTCTCCTGAGCTTCATGTTTACATTTTAATTATATCTTGTTGTTACAATCTGTTCAATAATTATAATACCTGGAATTGTAATGCTGATATTATTTAATCACATTCTTAAGGTTTACAGCTTAAAGTAATCTAATGTTGTCAGGACCTAAGTGTTAGAGTTTCAAGTGCTTTCCTAAAAAATGTCATTTGAATTTTGTGTTATATTGTAAAAGGTCTATTTGAAGCATATACTTTATGGTAGTTCCTTTAAAATGTAATTTGTGAGCTTTATACTGGACACATTACAAAGGGTTTTGCAATGGATAAAAGAAATGTAAAATTGTCCTCAGTCGAGATGTTATATTGTCTGTCGCGTTACACCGAGCCTGCAGATCTGCGAAATAACGGATCAGATTTACCACCGTACTTCAATTTTGTAGCTCTGTAATTTGACTGATGTTAGAGGAGTTCCACCAACATAAATTCGGAGTTCCACAGGTGTGTATCTAATATGATCCGCAGAAACATCTGGAGAAAGGAGAGCAGAGAGAGTTTGGTGGGTCAGCGTGATTCTGACAGCTCAGTTTTTGTTTGATACATTTTTCTGTTAAAATAAATGAACGGAAGGGTATTCTGGACAAAGCTGTTGCAGATGAAATAATTATTTCACTCACTGTGCCATCTGAAGCTGTTGAAAAAATATTGTAATGCTGAAAATGTGTACTAACCACACAAATTCGCAGGTCATTAGTCCACAGTGTTGACTAGTGCCTTTGGGTATTTGGGGAGCGGTCATTAAAATAACTTTCTTGTTTAACGTATGGTTTGCTTGTAACACCTTCGTTATTCTGTTCGGCCGTTGATTCTAGCAGCAGGCTCCGAACCGGCGTGTTGTAGCTGCAGGAGCATTAAAGCTTCGGTTATGGTTCATTAGGTCAATGAACCACCGGCTCAGATTTACCGCTGAGCCGCTGTCAGACCCACACTGGAGGTTACGGAGCGACCGGGTTGAGTATCGTGAATACCTTTGATACATCTGAATGGCTCTGCGCTACTTGTCAAGCAGGCTTGTGTCAAATGCTCACGTATTAAGTGCCTAGATATATATTTATATGACAAAAACGTGACTATCTGCTGGGTAAATAAAATTAATACTTAATTTGACAAATGATTTGACTTTACATATGCCTAAAAATACGTTTTACCTGCACTGAGTGCACAATCCCACAAACCTAAACACATATTTATCTGGGCTGTTATTCCTGTAGAACACGGCAAATGCCAGTGCCCTTAAACCGAGGTCACAGAAACTCCTACAAACCCTTGAGTTTTCAGTCAGGCAACACAACCACATCCATCACAATTAGATTTCTGGTTGCTTACTTGGATTTTCTGTTGTTTGGGGCACTGGGGTTTTTTGATTGGTTGGGGTTTTTCTTGTTTCACAGGCTGGGTTTTTGCTCAAGACATCAAAACACTCTTTCTCCTGTTTTTTATAGTGGGATGGATAAATTTTTGTAAAAGCCTTCCCATTTTTTTAACCAGTAATAACAATTTAATAATAACTAAATTTTCTGACCATTTATTTTCTTTTATATAGCCAGATTTTTAATAGTCTGCCTCTTAATAAAATGGTAAGTGGGGAAATGGGAAGGCAGCCCATATAGGGGGTTTTGCCTGCCTTAAATATTTACCAGACACTCTCCTAAGGAATTCAAAATCTAAGGAAACACATGAAGGTAATGGAGGGCTGTCTTGTTTTCTGTCATCCCCCATTTTTTCTGCTCCATCAGCCTCCATCATTAAATACAATTTCATAAGCAAGTGATTTTGTTCTTACCAGCTGCTTCCATATTCAGCTCCATTTCATCTTGTACCAGTGCGGAACCTGTGTTTCTGAAATCACAATTAGTTACCATGGAAAGCAATTCAATACCATAATAAATACACTTGAAGGCTGCTCACTCAGCTGTGTATTACAAAATAAAAATTTTTTAAAAGTCCTCCAGAGAATGGGATCCAGATTACGTGTATATATATTTATGGGCAAGTGTGTGCTTGTATGTACACGGGTTAATGTAATTTTTTATTATGTTTTCCTGGTACGGTGGGTGTTTGTGAGTGCAGACAGCACAGCAAACCCCACTGAGATGCCACCCTGGTCCCTCACCAGCCCTGCCCTCCAACACGAGCCGTTTTTCCCCATCCTGTACTCCATTTTCCTGTAAATATTCTCATCCCGTTGTTGATACGAGTTTATTTCGCACTCATTCTGTTTTGCTTTCTGGAATAGACAGGAACATGATGCTGCCCATATGTTCCTGTGTCTCTGTGCACACAACCATCCATGTCTCAGCATCCTCGGCAGCTCTGCCGTCCCGTTTTGCGGCGTTGGGAGCAGGACAAGTCTTGGCTCAAGGTGTTGATGCAGCCCCATGGTTCTCTCGCCCTTTATGCCAACAATTTCTTCCTCCAGTGCTTTATCTGGCCCTGACATTTTCCAGACAACAGGCTGAAATTATAGCTTGTAGTTTTGCCTGGAGAATAAAAATGGGTATTGAACATATCTCCTTTTATTGCGTTGCCTGCTTATCCCTGGCAGTTCCCAGGTAATGACATTTACCAATCAAGAGTTTGGATTAATTACCTCCATTGGACGGCTCATATACCCCACCAGGTCTGAAAAAAGAAGAGCTGTGAACTTCTTGTATTGAAGCACTAACAACTTGTTACGCTTCTTTAGAAGCTGATTAAACCGTAAGTTCCAGCTCAAACACTCAGTCATGTTTTCAGTCAAGAGGCAGAAAGATGACCGTAAGAAACAGCATCGTAGCTGTGGAATGGAAAAGCGTGGGACAAGCACAGCTGGTCTAATACTAAACTCTAAATAATTTATTGCATTGAGTAGCTCTTTCATTAAGTAATGTACTTGGTCAATGAATTTCTCAACTTGACAAGCTGCCAAAGAAGTGATTCTCCACCAGAAACCTTTGGCTGAAACAGGTTAAAACCACATTCTTCCCCATTTTGACAAATCAGTGATTTTCGCTGCAAAATCCCCCTCTCCTCCCAGTCAGCTTCAGGGGGGGCAGGAAGCAAGAACTGAGGTTTGGTTCCTGGTCACCAAACAGTTGATGTATTTGCAGACACCTGTCTGAGGAAAGCCAAGGAAGAAGGATCCCAGCCTAGAGCTGCTCCATTTTTCAGGGCAAGACTTCGTGGTCTTGGCTTTGCCAGTCTGGGAGACAGAATGGAAATTTTTACCACATCCATCTCCTGCCCATTGACCATGAAGAACCCTCTGCCCCGCTCCTGCCGGTGACAGTGGCTCTGTGGAAACACGGCTGGACATCATTATTTATGGTGTTTTAGTCACCTGGGAAACAAAGTAGATGCTACCAGACATGACTTTTAACACAGCTAATTATATCATTAGTGTCAGTACCACTTAGCGACTGGCATGTACCTTCCCTGGTCCAGCGCTGCCAACGTTGCCATGGGAATGACCCAGCTCTGCGCCTCGGTGGGGACACGCACAAGATGCACCAGGACCACGGTGAGGTGTCACAGCTTTCTGCCACCCACCCCAGAGCAGGCTGGCCAGCTAACCTGAGTTCTGCGCTTGCTAAAAAATACCATCTAGGGGACAAGAAACCACTCATTAATTCAGCTGAATCTTGTAAACGCTCTGCCCCAAAACATTTCCTGCTGCCCTCCCACTGTGCGGTACTTCAGCCTCTCGTGTCCCAACAGTGCTCTCATCTCAAATCTACTGAAGCAAAATAATTCATTAAATCAAAAAGAAAAAAAAAAAAGGCAAAAGCTTTCCTCCTGCTTTACCTGGGATATCCCAATCGGTCCCAGTGGCATCAATCAGCATTTTCAGATTTCAGAGCGGCTCAGAGGAGATTTTGGTGGGTATCCAAACTGTACATCACCTGGCTCTGCAGGGGATGTGACCATGTCCAAGAGCCACATCCAACCAGCCCAATAAGAGCCCTCTGGGCTCCTGATGTCCACAGGCGAGCAAGAAAATGCCACCTCTTGGTTGTACGTATTTATTTATATTTATCATCATTGCTGATGGGGTTTCACAAAGTTTGATGGCATCATAACCACACACACATGAAGAAAGTTGGCTTCAGTTTCTGAACGAGAAGCAAACGGCTCTGTAATGAGCTAATAAATGATCCTCAGAGGAAAAATAATACTAAGTTATTAAAACCCTGCCCTGGAGGCTGCACATGTCGGCTCTGCAGACTTATCAAGCCGTTTTGCCCCAGGTGCAGCCATTATGGATGGGCTGGTGGGTCTCGGGCTGTTCATCAGGATCCATCCACATCACAGAGATGCTGTCACCATGGCTCGGCTGTGGCTGGCAGCAGTTTTGGGGTGACGTGTGTTTTGAGGTGCTGATCCCAATATCTCTGAACAATGGAAAAATCAGATGAGGGAATGATAGGTGAGCTGGGCTTTTAAAGCAGAAACCTGACACAGTGTGTTTGTGGAATCAGAGAAATCAGTTAAAAAAAAAAAATAAAGAAAACGACTAAACTGCTCCTGAAAACCTCGTGTGTGTTTGCCTTTCCTCACCTGGGAGGGATGAATTGCTTCGCCAGCAGATGACAACCACAGCACCCAGCATGAATGGGTGCTGCCATGGTGGGATAATGCGGCTTTAGGGAGGGAATATATAAACAAACGGGGAGATAAATGTTATGGAGATGTGCCCAAAGCCTCACGGATAAATCCAAGTGCTCAGGGGTTGCTTTTCAGCGGAAGACAAATAGCGTAATTTTAGATTGTTCTTCTGGGGATTAGGGGTTCAGCTCCATGGTTTAAATGCAGTGGGATTTTGTACTTTTTCAGTGATGGTCTTATTTATCCCCCTTGCCTACCACACCACATGAGATGTCCCAGACCCAGCACTGAAGTCCTCGAGACCCCGCTAACCACCCTGTGCTGCAGCTGTTTCTTGGTCTGAAGAAAAAAAAAAAGAAGTCAACTGACAATACATCTTTTTGGTTTTTTGTTGATGAAACAATGTAAAATTACACCACCCTGCAAATGAAAGGCAGCTCTGGCCTGGAAACCTTTTACTGCAAATGTGGGGCTCAAGGACACTTGGTCCTGAAACCATCCCATCCCTTTCTGCCCCAGCCCTGAGAATCCAGCGGGAGGGGAGGTTGGGCTCCATCACACATCAAACAGCATGGTTTTGGCTCATCCCCCAGCTCCCCGTGAGGAAGACCTGGGGGGAAGGCAGGGCTGAAGGTCTCCAACACACCAGCAGAACCCAGTCACCAGTGCTGTTCTCCATGGACCTCCCAGTGCCGTCCCAGGGTGACACAGAGCGACACCAGCACAGGTGCAACCCAACCAACAACTTTCTCGGGCCATTTAAAATAAAATAAATAAATCTAGAAGATAAATTTAGCCCTGGGGGTGGTGCACATCCAAAGATGCTTTGCAGCAGCATCTCTGCTGCCCACCGCAATCCCCCAGGCAGGCTCTGCTCCCAGGTGTCTATTATTTCCAAATGGTCTCCAGCTGAAGAGCACCTGCTCATAAATATCCACAAATCCTCCCACATCCTGTTCGCATCATCGCCCATGTACTTTGCTGGGAGAGAACATGAGTAAATGACTGACTCACAATGTCTTATCTCTCGAATTTCATGCAGTTTTAGAGTTTTCCTTGTATTAAGATGCTTGTTCCTTTTATAACCTTCATTACACATTAGAAAGAGTGCATGCAGACCTAAATAGCTCTTGAATTTATAAATACAGAGCAATCAATGTATTTTATTTTGCAATTATTGCGATAAACAAATGGGATATTTCAGTAATGCTCAAATGTGCTCTGTAAGTAATGCCTCTCATTGTCCTTTAATTGTATGTATTTGGTAAATGAGCTTTAAAGGTTCTATTAGTATTCATTAGGCAGAAGCTACCATACATTTGCCGCAAAATTAGTAAAAAATATTTGCTTCCTCTGGTAATGACGTAGCTGAGCTGCAGCCCAGCACAAAGCACTTTTCTTACAGGTATTTATTACTGTTTCTTCCAAAAGTCCATTTATAAAGGTTACGAAGTGGCTATTTTCACTTAATGGCTGTGTAATGAACAAAGATGTGTCCACTTACCAATTTTCTTACAATATTCAGGCCAGAGTCCACTGCCGAGCTGGGAAAATAATACTTGAAAACCATTTGCTTTGGGGCTGGGATGCTAAAATGCTCCCACGAGCATTACCGAGCCAAAACCTTTGGGGTATTCCAGTGCCCCCCTGGGTCAAATGCCCAGGGTCAACCCCAAAATTGCAGCAGACGCTGACGATGTCCCTGGGGAAGGGGAGGTGGCTGAGCCCCACATGGGGCGATACATCCGAGACCAGAACTTGAGAGAGCTGAAATTAGTAACACTGGGGAAATACCACGTGCCTTTTATACCACGAGAGTTGTGCTATAGAGCTATTAACAGACTGTCAATTTTTTGCTGCTGTTATTTCTCTCTCTCCCTCACCATCTATGGAAAATACAGTACAATGGGAGCTTGTTCTCAGAGCCATCATTAACTCAAGCCCTCCCGGTTACAAGATCCTGCTTGGCGAAATACCATTTTTACCTCCGTGTCCCAAGTTGCACTATTCAGCAAAGTTTGTTGTCCAAAACCAGCCTCTTTTTAAGACCCAGAAGCCTTTATTCCTCTGAAACCAAACTATTTCTCCTCACCTTGGGAAGCACCTCTGCGATTGCTGGGGAGTCTTTCTCAAACCCTCACACCCTGCGTGGAGCATCTTTGAATGGCCATAAAGAGCTGCATTGAGTCCACATCCAAAGAAACCTCAACCAGAGCCTCTGGAGAGGCAGGTCCAGCCCGGAGGTCCAGCCCGAGGTTCAGGAGAGCGGCCGCTTGGCTGGGGCCACGGAGGGGTCTCCTGAAATAAAATTGTCATAGCTTTTATTTCTTTTCTGCTTTTTAAAAAAAAAAATCAAATTCATTTAAAACAGTTTACAAAATACATTTTGTTCTTTTTTTTTTTTTTGGGTGGGTTCTGCAACATAAAAATAAACTAATTTGAAAAATAAAAGTAACCTCAACAAAAATCCCCAAGAACAGTTACACAAGTCCAGCAGGCTTTATAAACCCACACATACAGAGCTGAGGACATTTTTTTTTTTTTCCTCGCAAATTAATTAAAACTTGACCTAATGAGCCACCAGGCCTTGAGTCTCAACATAGTGGAAAACATTTGAGCAGGTGGGGAAGGGAGTGGAGGCTGGAGGAGGCTGTGAAAATGGGTGAAAATGTCACCCCAAAGCTGCAGGTAATGGCTTTGTGGGAGTAAAGAGGAGAACGTCCACACCGAGGGCATTAGAGGATATAAAACACCACCAAAAATTATGGTGGGCTCTACTTGGAGAAGGTTTGTTATGACTTTGCTGTGGAGACACTAACTCAGATCCTGCCAAGCGATTAATAACCCTGAATTGAAAAGATCCGTCAATCAGTTTGAGCAGCTGAATGAAAAATGACAGAGGGCAGAGCAGGGGCAGAGGCTGCAGAACGCATCTGGTTCCTTCAGACAGATGTAAAAAAATGGCAGAGGGAAAGCATATTAAAAAAAGAAAACAAAAAAATCGAAACCAATCAGGAAAGCTATAAAAACATCCATTAAAATATAATGAAGGCTAAGAAATTCAGAATATTACAATTTTCATCTTCCCGTGCAGGCTTCCCAAAAGGACTATTAAAACAAGGCAGCATGGGCTCGCACACCGAAAATGCAACAACCCTTGGAACGCTGGAGCATCAGACTGTGAGAAAAGTTTCTAACCAGAGGATTATTTATGGCAAAATATGATTCCACGCCCCAAATCACAGCAAACTGTTAGATTTCACTCTAAATGGCAATAGATGTGGAAGGAGCCATGTCTGTTTAGCAAGGGGGATATATTCAATATAAAAGGAAATGGGTCAGGCAGCTGATAGATTTATATAAATATTGAAATGGCAACAGAGCAGCCCATCATGTATTGCCTGGGGATTTAGGTGAAATAAATGAAGCTGGCCTTTCCCACTTTGCCATCTGCAAATCAGTAAATATTCGGGGTTCTCAGCCACCGAGTGCAGACACTTCAGGAAAAAGAAAACCATGAGCACGCACTGAATTTTAAAAGCAAATAACTTCATCCTCCCAGACTCTAAGGCAAGAAATGGGTGCTGGTTTCTCTTGAAGTCAGAACAATGAAGAATTGAGTTAATTTGTTGCTTAAAGGCACATGAAGTCACAGATTAATGATGTTAACTGAAGTCTTACCCACCTTTCCTTGACCCGATGCGGGGTCAGGCGAGGACACGCGTACACGCTGGTCGCACGTGACGTTCATGGGTAGAAACACAAATCCCAGCACGATTTTGCTCGAGGCACTGGGGGAACTCTGCTGGTTTTAAGGGACATCCCACTTCAAGGCATCCCGAGGATTCAATTCAGGAGGCAAGATGTCGTGTGCAGCTGATGTGTGAATGGTTCGGGTGTTTTTCTCTCCTGGAAGACAGCGAGGATGCTGTGAGCTGGCACAAGTGTCACCTCTCGCTTTTCAAGGACAGCGCAATAAATTCCTTCTATTCCCTACCCACACTTTAATAGCTTGCACATCTCCCTTCCAGGTTGAACACTAAAATTTGGTAATTTTCTGTGCAATGCAAAATGAAGTGTATTTCATAAACCCTCCATTCCCCAAAACAGAGCCCTGTAAGCACAGCCAGGTGTGAGAAGCACTGTAATAGCACGGGGACAGAAAGAATATCTGGAAATATAACTCCAGTGACTAATGCAAACCTCTTTTAATACAACCTCTTCCTAGACGGAGCCAATACTTGTATATTGAGCGGGTAAAATCATGCTCTCAAGGAAATAATAATCTCCTATCAGTTTTATTTGGATCAAAATTCACCACGTTGTGTAAGGAACCCAAGGTTTGGTAATGTACTAATAACAGCATTTATCCCCTGCATCCCCTCTCCTCAGAGGAAAATCTTGTTGAGATGAATATGGGAGATTACATATTATTGATTTAGATCTTGCAGCTTGTTTTCCATCAAAGGAACTTTGCTAATTCCAGTCCATTATCCATTTTAAGTCTCAACAAGAATGATGTTTAGGGATGGAAAGAAGAGGAGCTCTTACCACATTAAGGATTTAAACATGTGCGTGGCTGAGGACTGTTTCTTTCCCATAGCACTTCAAAAATGGCAAATAAAGTCCCACCAAGCCCAGCAGAGCAATCCTATGAGCATCGCCAGCTACAGCATTGCCTGGGGTACGGTGTGGACTGGTTGCTCCATTCCCAGGGCAGCTCAGGCTGCTGCAGAAGATCCTTGAATAAAAGAAATTATTTAAAACTATATAAAAGATGGTATTTCTCCTAAAATGAGTTAAAAATGTAACATCCTCCCCAGCTCTACGGGCTGTGTACAAAGTCACTCCGGGGAAAAAAACTTGCTGCTCCAAGACTTGTTTAAAAGCTCCATTGGTTTCCCTGAATGTCACAGATAACTGAGCAGAACGGTGTAATATTGCTGTGCAAATCGCATGAGCAGATACCAAACATTTGAATGACAAATAACTGTTGGATGTAAAACGCAGCACAAGGTAACTTCTTAATGCCTCGGGACACCATGTCATTGCCAGGTCGGGTTGACAGGCAACTACTGTGGCTCCTTCTCGAATTCACAAGTAAAATATAACAAATATATATATATATACACACACATAAATAACAGATCCTCTGTTTTGGCATTCGGAAATCATGAGGAGGGGCACAACACACAGGTAGGGATGCTGAATGGCACATCTGCCACACCTGTCCCCAAACTTAGCTCATCCTTGCTTCTTCTCACAGCTAAACCTGAGTCTCCCACCCATGCTTTAAGTATCAGGATGATTTTTCCCAGTTCCCCCTTTGCTACATGTTTTAAGGAGCATTAAAGTATAGAAGCTTCTTATACTGCAGCTAACACAACATTTATGATGAGAAAGTCCTACACTCACCATATAAATAGTTACTTGTGCTGAGTGGGAAATACAATTACTACAGTGGACTTTCATTACAGGGGAGTAACAGTGAACCAGAGCTGTCACAATAAATAATGCAATTTATGAAACTCGGGGGAAAAAAAAAAAGCTTCCCATCAGTACATGCAGCTTGTGCCTTGCACAAGGCAGAGAGCACAGGAATTGTCAATATCGAAGGAAATTTGCCCCAGGATATTATTGAAAGTCCAGCCAGTTGTCTTTTCTTCCTGGTAACCTCATTTTTCTTGTATATTCTATATAAAATTCGATGCGCCTACACATAGTGCCGCACACAGCCCAGTTTGTACTCACATTGCTCTGTTTTTGCAGGTGTTATTCAGACCCACTTCAGGTGCTCATAAGAAACTCCACTCCCGAGTGTCATCCAGCCCAGAATAGCTCCGACCTGCCACACTTCTGCTCATCCATTAATGAATCACAACCAAGTCTCTGTAACAGCCGGAGCATTTAAAAAATTCTGGCTGTTTTTGCCAGAAATAGTTAATTTTCCAGGGGAGGGGACCTGCTCAGAGCAGCTGGACCTCCGGAGGTGGCAGCCCCTTGGACCATGGCACTGAAACCAGGAGCTGCCAAGGGTAGGTAAGCAGAGGCAGGTATTGAACAGAGCCAGCTCTTTTACAGTATCAAAGCTTTTTCTTGATATTTTTTTTTTCTTTTTAGCAAGAAGACAAACACCAGAGGATGTCCAGATCTGCTCAAATAAGAGAATCCCACAGAAGAAAAAAAACAAATAAATAAAGGACATGTGCTACAGCAGCAGCCAGGACACAATGCTGCACCTGAAGCACAAGGAAGAAAGCTCTAATAAATACAACTTTCTTAAAATTACCCATGGAGCCCATAACTGAATGGCTAAACCCAGCCACCACACCTGCCCTTGCTTCTCTCCCCCCTCTCTAAAAGCCACCAGCAGCCCAGCCTCTCCTTTTATTTACCCAGAACACCTGTTAGCAATTTCTTGCAGAACATAATCAGCTTCTAATTAGCAGGCAGGCCGTTTGTCACCTGGGCCTGCTGAACAACATACCGGGTGTTTGGCTGTGGTACTGGGTGTCCTGTCCACACCAGCCAAGGGACCTTTCATCACAGGAGCTGAGGTTATGTTTGATGTAGTATCTTCCACTAAAGAAAGTTTATTTCTTATAATACTTCTGCAGCATTGATGAAGTTGTTGCATTTTATTCCAGGTAATGAAATGTGCTGAGACCCCTCTCCTGGGGTCTGTGAACCGTGGGAAACCTCTGTGGAGGCTGTGAGTAGCGAAATGGGGCTGGGTCTGCTCCGGGTTGTAAAGCAAGAGCTGTTCGGGGGCAGGGGGTGAGTGTCAGTGGTGTGACCAGGACAGGCAGGAGAGGAAACGTTTGGGCACCAGCACCTGATCTGCTGGTTTGTCAGCTTGTTCTGGGTGTTTCTGTGCTGTTTGAGCTGCGCTTGGGCCCATCAAGTGATAATTAAAGCAGCTTCTCCTGCTCTGGTGCACGGTTCAGCCAAGGGGGTCAGTGGAGGAAATTCCCTTTTAGTTATTTCTCAGAGAGTGCCCTGATGAGGCCACTATGCTGAGCGTGTCGTCAGTGTGCGGGCGGTTCTGGGGGCTCTTTTTACTCACCAGCTCCACTGCCCTGGTTAATTGAGGGCTTGGATGTGAAACAGCAATGCAGAGAGGAGCTCGGATGCTATTTTAAGTCAAGCCATTTGTTAATCAGGGTGGAAATTCACTGAGGAGAGGGGACCTGGGCACAAACAGCAGCGCTTTCCCAGGCGCCTGCTCAGAAAATAGCCAGATAACCTGGGTTTAAAAACGCTGTCAATGAACACACGTGTTCAGGCACCAGGTTCCCCTAAATACTTTAAAGTTTATTATCTTGAATTTCTGTGAGGGGGGAAACGCTGGGTAAATACTTCATGCACTGATAGGAAGAGGGAATCTGAGCAGGGAAGGGTTGTATCATGTTCCTCTATAACGTGCTGCTCTTTCCTGGAGCTCCTGCAGCTGTAGGATTGTGAGATGTAGATGTAGCCTATGCAGAAGGGAATAAAAAAAAATAAAACAACCACCAAAAAAACCCATACTAAACTTAGAGGAATACCACGGAGAACTTTCTTCGTTGATAGCTCTGGGCTGTAAAATACTTTCTGGCATATATTGATTCAACAACAACAACGAAAAATCTATGATATATAATAATGCCACTTTGTCATTTTATATCCAATTATTTCTGGTCCGCATCCTTGGGATTTCCCAGCTGAGCGTTATGAAGTGGGTAGAGAGCAACCTTTACTTTTCTGTTTGATAAAAAAAATAAACTGCTGCAGCTGATGCTGGAGCAGCGGGTGAAATCCTTCAGCACAGACTGGGCAAGAAGTCAGCTCCCGTGACCAAAACGCTCCCTGCCCAGGTCCGGGGTTCTCCTAAACGTGTCTGCTCCCCTGATTTTTCTGGTCTTTGCTTTTTCTCCTTGTGGGAAGCTAAGCTGTAACGTACCCCAAATTCATCTTTAGGATGTAGTGAGGATGCACATCAGCCCCTTCAAACAGCAAAGTGTCTCGGCTGAGGGCACAGTCCTGGCTTGGGAGATCAGGACGAGTCTGTCTCGCTGGAGAGATCATCACACCCCTGAAACTGAGCTGTTCTAACCTGGAATAACCACAGTGACTCCAAAACACTGCCTGAACTTGTTTCACAAATAACCTGCGTGATAAATATTATAAATGAATGAATGGATTCTAAATGAATCACTGCTGATGCCCAAAACCACTGCAGAAAGTCCTTGCCCTTGTGAGTGTTGTCCCAATTGAAAAGCTTTTTGCTCTTAAAATCTGAAACCTGAATTAGACCCAGAAAACGACTCCTGGATGCCACCTCACAGCTCCAATGGATCATTCTTCGTGCAAATGGGCAGATGCATAAAGAACATCTGGAGCCATCGGGGAAATAGTGTCTCTGGTCCAGCATTTGCTTTGTACCATCTTTCAAAGAAAAGCCATTTCAAATATTAACAGCCAAATATCCAGAACGCTAATACTTGCAAATGACAGGTCATCTGCACCTCCGCATTTTCCCTGTCAGCCTGCGTTTAGTCATACGGCGTCAGAAGATAAAAAGCAAAATTATGCCATGCAAATGAAGTGAACTTTCACATCAGCTTATCTAGTTATTGTCCCTTAAATATGGCAATTATTATTTCTATGGCACAATCACTTCTCGCTGCTGCGGGCGCGTTATTAACTTGCAGGAGCACAGGCTCTTTTACTAGCTGTTAACATTCATTAGCGTTTCAGGTCCTAACGCAGGGGGAACCTTTCCTCTACTCATTGTCATTCACCGTGTGACACCGAGAGCACCGGGGACACGGCCAGGATGGCAAATTCCGATGGCGGGTTCGCTGGGGCTCTGAGCTGACATCAGACCACGCGTCACCGTGGTCCTTCGCGGTTGTCTCTGGGGACAGAAGGAGTCCAGGGTGATAATCATTTAGATTGCTCTTGAGCTCCAGAGGTTTCGGAAAAGGTTTTTCTTTCGCTGTCCTGTGCAATCATGTTGTCATGGTGACCAGAGCGGGATGCTGGACACCAGCCCGGCTCCCTCCTCGGAGGATGGGCTGGTAGAGTGATGAAGCTGATGGTTTCCAGTGCCTCATTGCCATACCTGAGAAGAGAGAAATGTCAAAAAAGAAAGAAAGAGAGAAAAAGAAATCTTTCCTAAAACATATTTGGAATTTTCGCTTACCCATGACGATCAGAGATTCGAGATTCTCCTCATTATTTTGTAGAACAAAACATAAAATGTAAGAAGCCTAATTATGGGATCAGGCTAAAAACTTCTCATAGTTTGAGCAGTTCTGGAGCAAAACTGGTTTGAGTGGTGCTGCACCAGCCAAACCTGAGCTGTGGCTCTTTCGTGCCGTTCCCTTGCACAGAACAACCTCCCTACAGGGGTGACCACTTAATCCTCTGACTAAATGTCTCCTCAGCAGGAGTAAGGCTCCATAGTGCGGTCCGTAAATTACTGGATACACTACTCCTAACCAATTAATTGATAACTAATACTGTTCGGTATTGTGTAGTGAATTATCCATGAACTTTCTGGATTCTGCAAGCACAGCACTGATGAACCTGTTGCGATTTGGCGTGGCTTCATTACTGAATTACAATTTCTTCCTCATGTCCAGCCTCAATCTCCCTCCTTTAGTTTAAAACCATCACCCCTTGTGCTATCACGACAGGCCCTGCTCAAAAGTCTGTCCCCATCTTTCTTATCGGCCTCTTTTAAGTGCAGAAAGGCCACAATAAGGTCTCCCTGGATTTCAGGATGTCTGACCAGTTTTGCCAATGGGAATACATGCAGGAAGGAGTATTTGCCGGAGCCTGAATGAAAGAAATTATAAAAGGGAACTAGAATCAATTCAAAGGGAGCGTGTGCTGCCTTTACAAGGATTCAGCATTTCGGCATCTCCTGAAAGCCCTGGTGCTCCTGGACGGTGTCAGTGGGTGATGGATGCAGGTGGGAAACCATCCAGGGAAACGAAGCCAGCCCTGAACCGGCGGCTTGGGAACATCGGGGTGGGATGTAGGACACGGCGCTGAGTCAGCAGCCTGGCGAGGAGCCCGTGGGCAGAGCTGACACCAACTGCACTGGCCGGGGCTGGATGTTCATTTTTCTTTTGGCTGCCATTGGGAGGATGAGGCTTTGTGCTGACTGGGATATAACAGTCTAATGTTTAGTTTTACAGCTCCTCCACTGCCAAAGCAATACAGCTTTCACACGCCTGGAGGTTAATTAGACAAAAGCACTTGCTATTTCAGTGTGAAAATATAACTTAGCTTCCAAAAAAATCCAGCAGGTTGGCCATGTCATTTAAAAAAAAAAAAAAATTGAAAATCAAACCAACGAGCATGAGGAGGAACAGGAGATGGGGGGCACAGCACACCGGGGCTGAGCCAGCACTGCAGAATGTGCCCTGGGCCACCAGCTCTGCTCACCCAGGACAAGGGGTGGTGGTTTTAAACTAGAAGAGGGGAGATTCAAGTTAGACATGTGGAAGAAATTGCTCCCCCCTGAGGGTGGTGAGAGCCTGGCCCATGTTCCCAGAGAGGTGGTGGATGCCCCATCCCTGGAGACATCCCAGGCCAGGCTGGACGGGGCTCTGAGCAACCTGAGCTGGTGAAGATGTCCCTGTCATGGCAGGTGGGGCACTGGGGGAGCTGGGAAGGTCCCTCCAGCCTAAACCATTCTGTGATTTTATGATTCAGCAGGACATCAACATGTGCCGAACAATTGATGGAGATTGTCCCATGGACCTTCCTGAACGCTCCAACAGCTCCACTGTGAAATAGGAACATTTTCCCCCATTAGCTCAAATACTCTAAGCTTATATCAATAAGATGGGGCACAGTGTCTTCATAGTTTTAACCAGAGCGGCTTTTCGCAGCTCCTCCATTTTATCACTGTAGTAATGCATTTAAAGGAGGAACTTTCCGTTGTTCTGAAAAAGTTCTTGTTTAAGCCACGTGTCTTTTTGTTCTGCAAGGAAGGAGAAACACATTCATAGTCTTGAAGCAGGTCACACTTTGTAACCTGTTTTTTTCAAAGCAGCTCAGCTGACGTCTTTTGCTGAACACGGTGTCCAAAACAGCCTGTTTGTGAAGTGCAGTCACTACATTCATTAAATATGAAGCAACTGAAGGAACATAAATTTTATGTTATCTATTTACTCATGTCTCCTTGGCCCAGTTGTTTATTTTGGTGGGGTACCAATGCCCTGGGCAAACAGGTTGCTTGTGCCACTAATAATATTTCTTCCTCCTCTGCTCAGCCTATAATGACTACTTCTCTCTCCCTCTTTATCTCTTCTTCTTTTACCCTCTCTGTAGTAGTAAAGGTCTTATTCTTCATTTGTACCTGAGGGTGTCCATCCTACAAGAGAGCAGAAAATACATTTATGAAATATCACAAAATTCTAAAGGATCTTAAAGAAACTAGTGAAGGCAAAGTAGCTACTTTTGTGTTTTTCTACTACTAGACAGATGTTAATCCTCAACAAATTATGTTTGCATGAAGCCAGTAACACCATTTATATTATCTGACCTTTGTTGAGTTGACTTATTAAGTGTTATAAATAACTACTCTTAATATGCAGTGTACAAGTGGCTTGTATAATGATTCAGGAACAATCACAAACTAATTTCCCGCTGATAATTCCTAAGATACTTGAATAAAACGAAGACTGCATTTGCATATCTCCCCAGAAGGAAGTAATATCCCTGAAAAATATTCTGGTTTGCAAACTGCATTAGTCAATGACTTTAGCACAGTCACTTTCACAAGAAATTATGCTAATACATGTGGAAGATTTCATTTTCCTTAAAAAAAATGTAAGCGCAGTAAGACACAGAACAGTCCAAATGACTGCAGAGATACACTGCCCTGAGTAATTGACTGCAGGATCCATTCAAATAAATCACTCTTTGTTAGGGAAAAAAATTAGGCAAGTTAAAATCAGATATAGCTACAGCTTAGCCTTCGATAAACAAATAGCATTCAGGATTTAATTAGAATACACATGCATTGTGTTACACACAACACTCACGTGTTCACGACTCGCTGCACACAGCTGCTGTAAAAATAAGCACCTTTGAAATACCCCAGATAGCTGGAAACAACTCAAAATCTCATGTACCATTTAAAATAGCAGTGTAGGAGATAAATAGCACTGCTGTGTACGGCTGAGCATCCTGGGCACTGGCCCTGGCTATGGCGTGGGGTGGAGAAGGTGCCACCCCACAATGTCCCATGTCCCATACAAGTAACAGGGCGTGAAAATAACGCAAGAACCTGCAGGCCACCCATCGCAAAGCACTAATCTTTTTTTTTTTTAAATTTCCGTTTCTAGACTACTTCATCTTGTATTCAACAAGGGAGATGTGGAAAAAATATGTCCCTTGGGTGGCGGGTGCTGCTGACCTCCAAGATGTGCATGGACCCATCACAAGTCATCTGGGGTGAGCTACAGAACCTACATCCAGCGTTTGCTCCTCAGCCAGCAAGACAAACCCCAACGCCAGCACAAACCTATGAATATTTCAGTAGCGGGGATGTGATGCCTTTGCCAAAATCCCAAGTTCTTGATTGCTGGCTTTGAAAGTCGTTTCTGTTTGAATAACACCATCAAGCTATGCTTGGAACCAGCCATTTAGTCGAAGGAACATACAAATATTCTCACGTCCACGAGGCGTACCATTAGCTGAAAAAATCATGAGAAAAACTCTCTTGAATGAAGCCTACGGTCTGGTTTGTGAATCTTTAATATGCATTTCTGCAGCTCTGTTCAACACTCAGCAAATTCATATTCTTTTTGACAGAGTAGACATTTTCATAAAGTATTTATAGCAGTAGAGCGAACTAACCATCTTTCTGGAGATCTTAATTCGCAAACATTGTTTCTCAAGTAACGGCTTTTTAACTGAGGTTTTGGAGAGTCTGTTCTAAAATCCCAGTCTTCCTTATTTACCCTATAAAGAGCTCAAGTAATAAAATGGAAGTGCAATTAAACAGGTTTTTCTGGTGGAGAATACTTGCATCTATAAAAATACGTGTGTAAATTCCGACTGTTCTGCACGACTCAATTATTTATGAGCAAGGAGGATGACTGAGAACCAGGAAGGGCTGCGGCAGGAGGAAAGAGCAAACCCGGACACATTCGTCTGTTGCTGAAATGCAGCCAGTCCCCTGGGCATGTCCCCAGCATGGTGAGAATGGCTTGTTCTCCAGAGAAAATGGCTTTGATCCATCAATTGATAAAAATCACTATGCATCACAACTGACAGCCTTCTACTACAAGGGGAATTTTTTCTACAGCTACATTTCTTTCAATAAGCCAGTAATGTTCAAGTGAAAGAAAGCACTACAATACGACACGAATAATCTATATTCCTTGTTATCCAACATCATTTCCATTTGTTCATAACTCTCTTCATGTTTCCAAATGCAGGTTTCAGACTGAAAATGGCAACCAAAAATAATGTTTGAACTCTTCTTTGCTGCTATGGCTTCTCTGCCTCAGCTGCACAGACCTTTGCAAGGCAGCTTGATGCTTCATTTCAGTCCAGCACCAGTTCCAGATGCTGGTTTCAAGTGGTCACATCCCTTCTCATCTTCCACCAAACCCACTTCATCCTGACACAAAGCCAGGATCAAACACTACTAATAGTGTCTGCACAGGCTGCTGCAAATGCCAACTCAGAATGGTTTAGGTGGTTTGGCTTCTTGTTATGCCTTTTTGTTTGTGTGTGTGTGTGTATGTTTTTTTGTTTGTTTTCTCTTTTCTGACCCAACAATCTTTTTATTATTATTATTTTCATTTTTGTTAGCCATCTTTGGCTTTATCAGTGGTAAAGTCGTGTGTCACTTGGGCTCCTTGCTCAATAGTTCTTGAACTGGGATGGAGAGGTGCTTTTGAAAGAAGATGGTGCTTTGCAATATATTCCTTCTTTCCACTAAACGGAAAGAACTGTCATGAAATTACCAATGGGGCTTATATTTGAGGAAATATTATTTCCCATACTCTAACTTTCAAAACCGCAGAAGGCTGGTTGCAGCACACTGGAGGATGCCCGTTCTCTGGCTTTCAGAGGAAAGTCTTTGCCTCCCTGGCAAAGGTGATATTTTTCACCTTTCTCTGGTATTTGGTGGCAGTGGCAGCTGGGGACAAAGCTTCACGGGTCCTCTTGGGAGCCACAGAGCAGAAATAAGTCTGGAGAGCTGCTGTTTTGACAGACTAACTCACCTGCTAATGACTCATTAGCGCAGGGGGGGCATTCCAGAGCTGGTCCTGTAGCCATGGTGAGCGTTTCTCATCAGGTCTGTGTTATTTTTCACCTCTTGCTGATCGCATTAAGGAAAGTTTAATTGAACACACGCCGATCTAGGCCAGACTCTACGGTTCAAGCTAGGTGCTGTGCAGCATCCACAAACACAACCCCCCTTTGGCATTCAGAAGTCATTAACCCCGGCAGATGTATTTCTGCAACTCAAAGGCTGTTATCTTCACTCGTTAAAAAGGACATCCCAATATACACAACATAGACTTGTTTTTCTTGCAGATGAGAACCACCATAATGGACTATTTCAAGTCTGGTCCAGATTGCAGAGGCCACAAGCGTGAGACCACAACAGGTCTCGGTGCTGTGAATTTTTGCTGTCTTCCAGCCGAAGCTCCGGGTGAAGACCAGGGCGCAGCCGGTTTATCTCCAGCACCGATTTCCCAAAACCTCCATTTCTTTCATGGAGGTCTCAGGTTTCGGCTGATCTCTCAGATCAGGATGTGTTCAATAATCCTTAAATAACCTGCTTTCATTAGGGGTTTGCTTTTCAACATCTTTTATTCAAGCGTTGCAAAGACCTTTAATTAAGCCTCTGAACCCTTCTAAGCTGGAGGCAGTATCCTTATTTTACAGAAGCTTCATTTAATCAAAGGAGGTTAAGAGGCCCCAAAAGATAAATAATAGGACTTGTGAACCTGTGTCATTTTCTTTAACTATTTATTCCTCCACCGATGGCATGAAACAGCCTTGAGGGAATAACTGCAAGCCAGGACCAGACACACAACTTGGTTTTGTTCAGTTTTCACTGGGATTCTTCATGAAACACCCAGCCCTGACACTGCCCGCCTTGGTCTGCTCTATTGGTACCCTAATATTGGGAATAATTCGCTTTCCCATTAGCAGATTCAGAAAAGCAGGGGAGAGACGAGGTTCTCCATCTTACAGGTGACTTTATATCTTTTCCCTTGGTGGAAAAAGTCCTGTTGGTTGAAGGATGAGACCCTTGGAGATGCACATGGAGGACAAGGGCTGCTCCTCAACTCTTCCTTCTTGGTGGTGACCGAGTCCTATTTTTGTTCCTCACGATACCAGAAATATTTCAGGTTTCTAACTGGTTGATTCTGTCAGCTGTAAGCTTATAAGCCACAGAGATATGATTTGCTGCCATTAAAGTTGTTGGGTTTAACTTCAATTTCAGTGGCAGCAAGATGAAAATCTAACAAATGTAAAAGCCTCTGCCCGAGCATCAGCATTTTTTAAGTCACTTGATATTTTTCATTTTAAATTACTCCAATAAATGTGGCTTGCTGGTCAATTTAGCAATATAAGTGCTTCTGATGAGCTCTCAGTGCAAGACAAATAAGCAGGTTTCAGGAATATGATTCTTAATGTTTCATAGAAATTATTAAAAAGTCATCAGTGAGTGTTGCTCCCCTCTAATTGCCAGTTTACAGTCATGTTCCCATTGCTTCTTCAAGGAGTTTCACCATTCCGACCTTTAAAAAATATACGAAGAACTTAGAGAAGACATTTGTTATGATTCATTTACACAGGCACCTATTAAAAACAAAAAGAACATGGGAAAATTCAAGCAATATCTCTGAGTTTCTCTGAGTTTTATGGGCAGCAGAAGACTCGGCTGCCGCCGTTGCTGCCCGTAGGCAAAGATTTCTATTACCAGGGTATCAGTCACATGGGCTGGGAACGAGATAAAAAATCGGTCCTTTGTACAATGTTCAGCAGAGGTAATTAATTGGGGATCGATCCAGAAGTAATCTAACTC
The DNA here is from genome assembly GCA_013399365.1 of Pampusana beccarii. NCBI lineage: Eukaryota > Metazoa > Chordata > Aves > Columbiformes > Columbidae > Pampusana > Pampusana beccarii. The sequence goes on from VWYH01002136.1 coordinate 923,594, forward strand.
CTTTGAAGTTTACAGTGATAAAATCATGACAGATGGGATGGAGGAGGAGAAATTGCAGCCTGGCCGGGTACAAAATGAACTCTGTGTGCAGGAGCGACCAGCCCGCCCCAAGACTTTCCCAAGTATTTCCAAACATGGGTATTGATGGTGATTTTTTTATGTAACTATCAGCAGTGGCTCTTCTCTGGGTAGCCCGGTGCAGTATTGATGCTCTTGCAGTGAGCAGCAGTGCAGAGCTGAGGCTGCATCCTTGTTCTACTGTGACAGGACTATTTAAATAACGTAAATGGCAATTATTTGTAAACCAACTTTATAAGCCATATCTTTTTTTTCCATCTGCACAATTTTCCCTGCCTCTGAAAGATAATCCAATTAATGCCGTTATGTCACTAGACTGGCCTGTCCCCACCCAAAACCCCCACGGAAAAATTGGTGCCATCTACTGCTATTTTTTAGCATGGCATCCCTGACTGCTGTCAGGGTAAGAATTACTTCCAGGAATTATTGCCAAGTGTCTGCTCTGCGATTTCAACCTATTCCCTCTCTTTCCTCTTTGCCATGCAGATTTGATGACCCTGAGATCCTCTAATTGGGAATCCCCCAATTAACAGTGTCTTCATTGCTTCTCCCAGGCCACCCCGGGCCATGGTTTCACCCTCCTGGAATATTTTCTTTGACACCGGCTTTAGATCCAATTATATATCAAGAAACTCATCAGGCAGAGAAGCACTGCTGCTGATGGTGATGAACAGAGTGGACACCAGCAGGATGTCAGTAGGTTGGATACCCAGCGCTCATCTCCGGGACCGGGATGGACGCACGGATCCGTGCACACATCTGAAACCTGGGGATTGAAAGTAAACTAAAACCAAGCAATAAAGTCCCACTGCAGAATTTAATATTCCCATTGGCAATTTTTGAGGTGTTGCTACAAAAAGACACTTTTAATGCCTGTTATTCAGTAATGAAGAAGGATCAAGACTGACTGGGCACGTGGTGGAGAACCAGACTGGAGGGACAGCCCAGGCTCTGACTGCAGAACTGGCTTTTTGCATGAGCATGTACAGCCTTGGCTGCTGAAAACAGCTAAAATAAAATAAAATCATTATATTTCTCGTTGGATCCTGAGGGAAACAGTGGTGGAAAAAATACATTCCTGTATATTTGTTGTGTGCTGTGATATGGTAAAGCAGGACCAAAGCAAAGGAGGTTGCCAGCACAATAACTCTACAGCAAACCTTTTCCAGACTTTTTTGTGAGGGCTCCTTAATTCCCTAAGCCCACTGGATATCATGACAATACTAGCAAAAGTAATCCCGACTCTTGTATTTTTGTTTAACCGATATTTCTTCTTTATATTCCCACAGATGTTTGGTTTAGCTTGGTGCATCATCAGCTCCCAAAGTCTAATGGCTCAGAGCACGTAGCTGAGGTTTTATCAGGATGTAGGGTGTGATATGCAGGTAAAGGAAAATATTTTTTAAATTCATTTTTTGCCAAGTCTTGAGAAAAAAAAAAGATAAGAGATCAGCCCCTTCAGGACTCTTACAGTGTTGGCTGCTTCTATGCTACGTAAGAAAAAAGTATCTGTCTCAGTTTTGTTGTGTATTTCTACATTTTGAATCGTACACACAAAAATGCAGAATATCAACCCACCTTTCAAATAATTGCAATACTCCACCATACACTACCAAACTAGAATGTGGATGTTTTTGCAAGCATAGAAGTGTTTTGCAGCTATAGGTAATAAAAATGCCTCAGACAGAGCTAACCACCTCCCTTCAGAGACAACAGAGTCATTACCACCCTCTATAGATTCTTATTTTCATTAGTTTTTTATTTAAAGAAATAATAAAACCCACACACTTCAGTGGTACAGCACACTCACACATGGTTAGTGTAGAAACAAAGCCCCGAAGTTCTATTTTAAATAAAAAATCGATTTAATTTTCCAGCACAACTCCCCTCCCCAGCCTTCCCAAAAATCTGCTCAGAATTACAAATTTCAGGCAGGATGCTGTGGCTATGAACAATGCTGGGCAGAAGATACTTATGTGACAACATATCTCATACACAGCCCGTAATCCATTGTAATCCATAATTGGAGACAGGCAGATGGATTTCCCACCTAGCAGGGAATCCTTCACCTTCTCCCAGGGGCCGTGGCTGGAAGCATCAGCGGTGGCTGTGCTTCCTCCAGCGGGGGTTTGAGCCCTTTTGGTGCCGTGGAAGCCGTGCTGGTGGTGTCCTAGAGTCCCACGTGCCATTTGAGCTCTGCTGGACATCCTACAGGCCATGATATTCATCCCTGGAAGTCCTACAGCCCATGATGTGCATCCCTGGATGTCCTACAGCCGTGAATTCCTCCTGGAAACCCCCGCTGCTGCCTGGCTTGGTTAATACCACTTCTCCTGCTCTGCCAGGCATAATACTTTTATTTTTATTTTCTTGGCAAGGCCTCAGGCGGTGCTAGAGGATGGGCTTTGCCTGGGCATCCTGGCGTTTGTCCATCTGCTAACGTCAGTGCGAGGCGCTTCCAAATGTTTGCCCAACATGGGCAACCCCAGGACCTGGATTGGTTGGTAGGGGATGAACAAAATTATTTTCTACTAATATCAAGGGTATCAGTAGCAAGAGGAATAATTTGTGCAGTTTGAATTGGGATCTGATCTGATTTAACGGGCTGTGATGGGAGGTGAATAGGAGAGCAGGGCCCAACCTCTTCTCCTCCTCCTGGTACCCAAACCAGAGCAGAGAAGATCAGCACTGAATGTGTCAATCAACATTAAATATGACATTTGATAGGCACGGAAACAGTAGGAATTTGATAGTTCTCTACCAAATAGAAAATAATTTCAAACAGAGCAGGTTGCAGGGAGGTCCTTCCTCTGTGATGCCACGAAAGGAAGATGAAAGGTGCTTTTGAAGGAAAAAAATCAGATTCATTTGACCTACTGATACAAAGCGAGTGAAAAAGCTTTAACCTATTGATTCAGGGCATGGCACAACGCATTGCAATGATCCGTTTCAGTGCTTGGAGGCTGTATGTTGAATTAAAGAAGCATTCAACATGCTTGTGCCAAGCCCCTGGAACTCTCCGTTCATACGCGTGTTTTCTTTGGCAATTGTATGAATTGTACGCGTTGTTTCCATGCTAGCAAACGGTCTGAGCAAAATGCTTTCCAACACGGGAATTATTTGCCATTTTACAAATAAAATTATTCTATTGTATTCAATGATGGATTTCAGAAAAAAAGGGCATTTGCTCCAATTTTCATCATTCTTAGTTTTCCCACTTTCAGTGCAGTTTTAAGGCACTAGATCATGGTTTATTTCCAGTGCTAATGTAAAGGAAAAAAACATTGCCCATGGTGTAAATCCCAGTTCAACTCCTGCCCTGGGATTCTCTCCTGCAGAAGCACAAGCCCCTGTGCCCAGGATATCCAGAAACAAACCCACCGAAAAAAACCCCACATTTTTGCCCCATTTTGCTCTGCTATTACCACCAACCCTGCTTCTGGAGGATGTAAAATAACATCTGCCATTAAAAAAAATCAAACTTTTTAGTTTTCCTTTTGCCTTCCTAAAACTTAGTAGTTCCTAAATCACTTAAATTATATATATATATATATATATATATATGTATATTTCGGAAAAAATATTCTTCCTAAGCAAAGATTTGGACTGTGACAATACTAAAAAAATGCTTATGGCTGAGCTATAAAGTGGTGGTAATGGAAATGCTGACAATCCTTTAGCTGCAGTGGTCCCAGCTGGCCCCTCTGATAATAAATTACATTAAATGAGGAGTAAACAGGACTTTCTGATTCACCAGGGCTTTGTGCAAGAGAGTGGTAGAAACAAGTTGGATTTTCAACACCACTTCATGTTATTTTCCCAGCTCCTATATTGACTCAACAGCTGGAATGTTATAAATTAGTGTGGGGGGTGTGTGTTAAGATTTTATACTGTGAATATTTCAACATATATGAATCTTTAATACACCGCTGCTCAGCTTAGCTCAGGAAATTTGAAAATTATCCTGTAGTGACTATACAGCTTTCATAAAAACATTGTTGTATGATGTACCAGCAAAATAACAAGCTGAAATTTGTCATAGTACTGGCTGCGTGCTTGCAATCAATTTAGCTTTGTACAAATGCAAAAACATTCCCCTTGGGAATGTGCTAGATATCAGATTTTTCCAGTGCCTATGGAATGCTATACAGAGATCAAAAAAGAGAGAGTGACCCCAAACAGCATGCATATGGATGTTTTGCTGCACAGTCTACTAAAATGTTTGAAATTTAAAATACTTTTTGGCCAAACTCTCAGCACAAACTGGAAAAAAATTGGGATTATCGAGTTTGGGAGCAGAGAATTTGCAGGTTACCTGGGTAGAGTCCGACACAGTCAGGCATCTCAGCTGCACAGCATATGCTAATGAGCTTCATTACTTAATAACAAACAGCAACATTTAATTAATGCAATCATGACTATGCATAAAATACTTTAATCACACTGCAGGCTTGTGGAACGAAGACAGTTTGGGGTGAGGATGAGTGGAGGGCTCAGCTCTCATCTGTGCACTGAAGTGTGGCCATCAGCAGCCAGATGGGGTTTTGCCTTCGGTGCCTTCACTCACAAGTTAATTAAACACTGAAATTGCTTCAAATTGGGTTTTAATTGGCACATCAGGGGCACTCCCGATTTCCTCTTGGTTGTGCCCACAAGTGTGTAAACAAGCAAGGCGATGGCAAAGACCCTCTCTGTGCGCCCAAAGGCTCACAAACAAACCTGAGTTTGGAGGAAATTAATCCTTTTTAGCACACAAAAAGTTAAGACTGACATTTCACTTGTGTTTTCAGGACATCACAAGAATGTTTAGCAATTTCCCGCCTTGCTCTAGATTAAACCACTCAGGCAATTAGCAAAGGCACGTGCAAATAAAAAAAAAAAAAAGGCAAAAATAGATGCAGCCCAGCTGCCCATCCACCTTGTCCCCAGTTCCTTCGTCTTCCCTGGTGCTTTTTCTCCTCCAAAAGGCATCTGCAGACCTGTTCCAAATTTTGACCAGGTTTTTTGTTTTCCATCTGCAGGGCAGCACGTGGTGTTGTTCACCAGCACAGGGCTGTGGACATCCCTGGGGCCACGCTGAGCCGGGAGGAGACTTGGTCCAGCCTCCATCTCGTCCTCCAGCCTCCATCTCCTCCTCCAGCCTTCATCTCCTCCTCCAGCCTTCATCTCCTCCAACTTTCATCTCCTCCATCATCCCTTCCCCAACCATCACTCCACATCCTTCACCTCAGGAGGTGTCCAAGTGAGGGATTTTTACCTTTCCTGTGTGGTCCATCACCGTGGCTCTTCCAGGAGGAGCACATGTGAACCCACATGTAAATAAATAACTTGTGTCATCACCGGTGGAGACGTTAGGCTTTGGTACCCACACAGCAGATGGGCTGGAGGATCTCAGCAGCATCCTTGGCGCTGCCAAGCGGTGCTGGCTGCACGTGTTGTCACTACACGGGAGAGCAATTTTGGGACACTGCGTGTCACTGGCTGAAAATGATGCTTTAGTAAACAAGAGTGAAAAGTATCTTCCAGCTTTGCCAATGTTCGATTTGCTCAGGAATTTTTCCAAATGTTTTTATCAGTTAATCAATTCTTTCATGGTTATATTTTTTTTCATTAAATTGCTTTTCTCAAGAGAGCATTTTGAGATTGCTGAAGCTCTCTATTTTAGCCTTTTCTAGATGAGAAGTAGCCATTTAAAGCATAGAAAACCTCCAAACCAACTGAGAACAAATTTACTAATAACACACCTGTGAAATACCGGATTACGATGAAACCATTTGAAAGAAACTGAATCATTTTGAACTTCCTGATATGCATCAAGGCCATTTCAAGACCTTAAAAATGCTGGGAGGGTAGCAGCCACCTTCTGGCTGCTAAAACCATGTGAGCACCCCAGGAACGGGAATCTGCACATCCCAGCTGGCCAGATGTGCCACATCTGCCCTCTGTTTGGCTGCAGGGCCAGATCTGCAGAGTTTGAAATAAGAGGCTGTGCCTGTCCATGTCAACTCTGAGGAAACAGCTCACGTAGCTTGAGTTTCTTCAAAGCCTTCCCTGCTCCCAGGGTTGCATTCAGCTGCCCAAGTCGACTGATAAAGTGGGATAAGTGTCACCGCAAGGAAATCTGTCCTTTCCCTGCTGACTCTGTTGTCGGTTGCCACATAAGACGCAAAAAAAAACCCCATTAGAATAAATTATAAATGTCTGGGTTTATAACAAATTCATATTTCACAAGTTTGAAAACTTCAGTTTCTTGTGGAACGTATTTTCTTCCTGGAACTTTGTGCTTCTGCCTTTATTCATCAAGAAATGTTTTAGTCTTAATTTAACATTATTCTCTTGCTGCTTTATGGATGAGAAACACATTACTCTCTCCCCGGCTCGCATCTGCCCTGAAAACAAAAAGACGATATCCTGCACCTGTCTCTGCTTCACAACCAGCTGAAATGAAACCCGATTCAACAGTCGCTAAACAAAGTGCAAGCAATGACTCAGTATGGAAATAAGACTTAGTTCTTTTGAACTCCATTATGCGACAGCACAAGAGAGCGGACAAGCTTTCTTGTACGGCGATATATATATATGATGTGCCTATTTCAAAATCTTCTTCCAATGCTTTTTCAACAACTCTGAGACAAAAGGAAAAAATACTGTATCTCCCTCCTGCGCACGATACTGATGCACATCTGCTCTATTTGCTATTTACATTTTTCAAACTTTAACTAGGCATGGTCAAAAGACAAGAAAACGAAAAAAAAAAAAAAGAAGAAAGGTCTCAAGTCGCAGGCTGCAGCCAACCTGCACTTGAATTTTCCCGTTATCCACCAAACTTTTAATAGAAACTTGTCTCTTAGAACCTTCCCCAGGGACTGTGAAGTCTCCATTCTTGAAGGTTGTCAAGACTTGGCTTAGCAAATCCCCAGCTGACCTAAGCTGGCCTGGCAATATCTGTGTACCCATCAGGTTCCCGGCCTGGATGAGCCCCACAAGTCCTTTCCAATCAACATTTTTACGATTTTGAATTCCTGCTGCTGCCATTGTTAATAAGGTTGAATCAAACCCATCGCTAAGTGTGTGGGGTATAAATACCACGGTCGTTGTCCACTGCTGACGGTTCTAATCTACCCAATCCCATCTGTGTTGCAGATGTGGTGCCACTGAAGTGGCCCTGCCACTTAACTCTAATTGCAGGTTGGAGCTTTAGGCTTTAAAAAGCCAAGGTTCATTTACTTACAATGACCAGATGATGGTGGTGCCTGTTATTATCTGTGTTGTAAGGATATTCCAATGTTCCATTCCAAACTGGGAGCCTGATGAAACGGGCACTTTCCAGACATGCACAATAAATTTCTGCATGAGGACATTTACAGGAGAAAGAGCCAAGCCTGAAACTACTCCTTCCCTTCAAAAACACACAGAGGAAGAGTAGAAGAACCTAAAAATTATGTACATGAGATTATCAGAGACATGGTTTTGTGGTGGGCTCAACAGTGCTGGGTTGGACTTGATGATCTTAAAGGTCTTTTCCAACCAAAACGATTCTACATTTCTATAACAGACCAGAGAGAGGCATGGTGTAAGGTATTTTGGTGCTTTTGCATCTTCATTTGACTCTGCTATGGAGTTTTCATTGAAAACAACCTTAATTTAGAAAAAATTGTAAGGAGGAGAAAGACATTACTGGAAAATAAATGGATTGTGAGCAAAGATAAAGCAGGACACAAGGAGGGAAGCCAGGGAGGAGAAGAGAGGGCGGGTGAGGAGCATCTCTAGGGGGTGTTCGTGGTGCTGGGGTTTGTGGTGTAGGTGTGAAGGCAGCAGAAGAACAGATGGATCCCACTATTTCTGAGGAAACCCAACTGCTGGATGGGTGAAGGATGAGTCCAGAGGACCATTCAACTCCCCAGGCGTGATCCAAGGGCAGCAGAGATGCTCACGGGTCCTCCTGCTTTGTCTTATTCATCAGGTTTTTGGACCAGAAGGGTGAGTCCAGGGCTCTGCTGATTCAGCCCATGACCTGCTGAGACCTTCAGAGATGGAGAGGTGAAGCACCACCCTGAGATTTCATCTCTGATTTACTTCAACTATATTTCAGGTCACACTTAACATCTGCGTTTTGTCTTAACCACTCGTATCTTCTCCTTGACCTTAGTCTCACGGGGAAACTTTCTCAGAAGCTGCTTGGGAGTCATAAACGTTGTGTTACACCCTTTGACTACGTACAGTTATAGCAGGAACTGCATCTACACGTACATGTCCTCTACCTGGGAAATGGAGATGGGTGCAACACACTGAAATAGCAGTTCTGAAAACATTTCAGCTCTGAGGATGCTGCAGCAAGAACTACAGAAACTTTAAAAAACTACGGAAACTTCCATAGCAAACTTTCTCATATCTGCTGCCCATCTTAACCAATTTAGTTCTCTTCTTCACTTGGATTTACGTATTCACTAACTTTCAACAGAAGTTTGCTTTTCTCGTCTTTTATCCATTCCCTGTTTAAACAAAATCCGTTTTGTTACAGTGAATAAACCTAATACATTCCCAACCGCAGTAAACACAGCAAATTTTTTGACTGCATAATATAGCTATTTAAAAGAGCTAATTGCTTCTTTCGGAAAAAGTGCCTGAATGTTCCCGTTCCAGCACAGAACAAGCAGCATATGTACGGTGCTATCAAGATTGTTTATCTTCCCTGCTCCCCTATTCTTAATATTCTCCACTTTATTCTGAAGCCTGGCAGATTCCGTATAAAAAAATGTGCAGATTATTTCAAAAGTAGCCCTTTCAGAGTGGAGTTGAGTGTTAAAATAACAAGGAAAATGTCTTTTTACTGCACAGTTACATGTGGAAAGCCATGGAAAACCTTCTTCTCCTTGCTGACCAGTCGTCTCCATCCCTCAGAGAGGCACTGACATGGTTATTTCTCCATCATTTGCACAACATCAGACTTAAATGCGGGAATATCCTTCTGAAGGATAAAGCTTGAAGGTAAAAAGACTCCCCTAATAAAAAAACCTACAACATCCTGCTCACATTTGATTGTGCCAGGGATAAAAGAAAGTCCATTACCCTGCAAATATGCATATCAATAAAATTAATTTGGTTAAGTATGTTTTTTGTTATTGGGAGTCAGCCCCCGCAAAAGGGAACACACCCAAAAAGATGTGTACATCGGGTTATAAGTAAAAGCTTACTTTGTTCCAGGTGTATGTTTTTAACATACGTTACACATCTGTAAATAGACAGGAGCAAGAATAAATCACTGAAATAGGGTGTAAATTGGAATTAGGGAGCGAGGCTCTTCCCTGTGAGCCTCGTGCTGCTGCGGTACCGCCATCCCCAACACCTCGCCATGGCCCCAGATACTCACTTTTCACACAAAGGTACAGCAAATATTTTATATTTGTACCAGAGATCAGGGCAGACCTCTAGTCAATATTTTTGGGGGACTTTTTGGTTTTTTTAAGTATCATTTGTTACAGTTTTGAAGCAGCATACCCAGCAAAGAAATCAACAGCGCTACATTATTTCACGTTGTGTCAGGGTCTGAAAACGCTGCTGAAAAACTTTATCGATTCCTACACCAATTGCATATCTTAGAAAACGCACCTATTTAAAGCAGCATAGCTAAATAAAGTGAAACGCTAGAAAAAAGCCAGCGAGGTTCCGAGTACCAGGGCCTTTTGGTACTTGGATTTCGACAGAATGCGCTGGACAGGGCCTCTTTATTCAGGTTTTCATCTGTTCTGTGTCTGCTGTACCCTGTGAGCCTCCTGCCCTTAAATAAAATCGTTTTTTAAAGCTGCTGGTGATCCTCTACAGGGAAAACCACTGTGGCACCTGACGTTTTCTCTTCCAGTTTCTGCCGACCTTATTTCCCATGCCCGTGCTCCTGCGAAACTGTTTTCCCGTGAGCTATAGAAATAGCTTGTTCTGCATTATGAAACAGTGTAGAAAAATCTGCATGAAATGGTTAGAAAGCTTTAAAGATGAGCTGCGAGCTATTCCTATATAAAAAAAAAAACAAACCAAAAAAAACAAAACCAAAAAAAAACCAAACAAAAAAAGCCCCAAGCACCAGAGAGATGATGCTCATCGTTATCCTTTAAAGAAACCCAAAAAGCAGCTGATACAAGGCAGCTCCCCCAGCAAACCTCCCGTGTTCGAGACGCACGAGCTGGGCACCAAACCCCCTTCTCGCACCGCTCCGGCACGCGGCGCATCGTGAATAAATAAGAATTCTTTTCAACCCTGCTTTGCAATGAGTTACAATGGCAAATCAACAGGGGCTCAGCCGAGATCCACGGTATTTGTGTTAATGCTGTTTTGTTTGCGCTTGATTTACACCCATCAAAGACAAAAAGGGGGTTGTGTACAAGCAACGATGAGCAAATCCAAGGGAGGTTTTGAGGAGATTCAGAATCGCATCCCCCCGAGCTGGGCGCATCACATGGGCAGCGAATTCCCCAGGCTGATGCTGTTTTGGGGGTACCAGGGATGCAGCTGCACCAGAGAGATGATGCTCATCGTTACCATGCTCTGGCAAGAAGCGTTCCCACGCTGGGACAGGACACAGGGGCTCTAGGTCACCTCCCCAAACGCTTCTGCAATGAATCACCGAATGTCAGGGAACACAATTTTCTAAAGGAAATTCATTGCCATTTTTTCCCCTGATCCAACCTGAAAAATCATGTATTTGGAGTGAGTGAAAGGCTTTATTTAAGACTGTCATTATGGATTGAAATTTCGTAGTGGTTGGCTGCGTGGATTGCATATAATGGACAAATCTACCAGAGCAAACCCCATTTTGAGAGAACCAGATGTTGATCCAAGTGACAGAGCCCAGCGCAGTCGCTTCACCCTGAAAAGCTGAGTGAGAAAACACCTGTAAACTTAAGATTGCACCAAAAACTTCAATTTCGGGGCCATCTAAAGCCTCCGTGGATACTGTGCAGCTCTGTGCCCTGTTTCAAAGAAGATCCACGGTGTCACCATCAGGGATATGTCACCCCATGGTCACTGTCCCGTCCCCTTCATGACTCAGCCCAGAGCCTCCATGGGCGTCAGTGACGCGATTGCTGGTGACAACATCCAACTGTCCCCCGGATCTGCCTTGGAGCTTTAGAAACGGCAGTTAAGAAGCAAATCCTCCCCCGAGAAGCTATTATCTCCTCGTTTCATCACCCGATGCTAACGCGAGCTCCTGGCAGCAGCGGCGCGCAGCCGGCCGTGCCGTTCGGGAGCGGCAGAATGGGAGAGCCGTGAGGACAATACATTGTCACAAATCCCTTTTCTCTCTCTCCCATCATTAAAACTTTGCCCTCCCGGCCAAGCAGAGACCGCAAATCAGCCCCGCGGAGGAAGTTCTCAGGTCTCTTCTTGGAAAAATCAAAAGGATTTGTGCAAACGAGGCTTCACGCTCTGCTAATCAGGGATTTCCAGTCTGAGCCGCCCATAGCGGCACTTTTGCGATGGTTTGATCCAGCGGGTCCCAGCGTCTGGTCCTGTCCTGCATCACCCCATCGAACTCCCAGATTTGATTTATTCCCCTGATTTTACCAAGAAGCGGAAGGATCGGGACTGGCTGTTATAAATGCATATTTACGCCTGCGGGAGCAACCTTCTTGTTAATGTAGGAAACAGCCTTTTTGGCGAAGAACTGCAAAATACGGAATTTTAAATGCACACATTCCTCTGAGAAATAAAGAGCAAGTAACTTGAATAGAAATCACTGCCCTCAGTATTACAAAAAAAAAATTGTCAGCCTACTCGCTGCTAATATGAGATTTTAGACTCACCTCACCTTAAAGCAAAAATAAGTCTTGCTGTAAATTCAAGATTCATTTTTACTGCTTAAAATTAATCGGTGACACTACCATTTCAAGACAGTGTAGGAAATTAAGCAAAAATTGTGTGTTCGTTAGTGATCAGTTGGAAAGATTTCAGTTCATCATTGATATCAGTGCAGTGTGGAGATTTATTTTCCCTGAGAATTATGAAAAGATATGTTCTTGCTACAGCCTTGCCCAAGAAAATGGTAAAAAAATGTGCTTTGCAGGCCAAGATCGGCATACGAAATGAAAGGAAAAACACGAAAGAAAAATAAAAGGGAAGAAACTAAAATGCTCCCATTCTGATTTTGTAATAGGTAATAAATGGATTTTACTGGGAAGCACCAAGTGTCTCCCCTTGGAAACAACCGTGTTAATCAAGAATTCATAAGTCTGGAGATGTGGCCAAAGAGATGCTGCAAACTGAACCGAACTCAGGGAACTCAGTTCCTGGTCCATGTTCGGGAGGCTTTTAAAGTTGCATTTACAAGAAATTACTCTCTTCATGGGGTTTTTGTTGTGACATGGAAAACAAACAGTGCTGAAGAGATCAAAATTGAGCATTGGAACTGGAGCACACGAGTCCTCCTGGCTCTCTGAGCGGGTCTGACAGACTGTTCAGCTGTGAAAGAACTACTTCATTTTGAAAACAAAATAAGCCCTATATGGTGGTTGAATTTTTCTGGAATTATTTACTTGTCTAAGTGTCAGGAAAAGATTTTATACTCTTCAAAAAATATACTTTCAGTGGTATTTCTTCAACCGAAAGACTTTGCATGTGAAACCAGCGTGTGCTGCCAACAGAGTTATAAAGTTCTGCAGTTCTAAGGCAGCTCCTCTTAACACGTTTTACTAAAAGGTTCCTCTTGTAATAAATTTCATTCTGAGCACATCGTTACAGAGCAGAGAGAAGGGGTTTGGGTGGCCTGACTTTAACTTCACGTGTCTGGCTTTCTCTTAATTTTCCCCTTAAATGTGAACTTCCTAAATTTGCGATGCTCATTTGGGAAATAATTAAAGCAGCCTCCTCATGTCTGTTCTCTGAATCATTAAGGCAGGTCGTCCACCTCGGCTTCATCATCCCGGGGAATATTCATCAAGCAAACGTGCTCCAAAGAAAGTCCCAACCTTTACCCAGCGGAGAAAGGAAATTTCCCCATCCCCATCCGAATCCTCATGCCCACATTACAATATTATTAATTACTTTGCTGTACAGTAATCAGTCTCCATCTGAGGCCAAGGTTTAATGAAATGCAACCAAGCATCAGAAAAAAAAATAAAAAGGCAATGAATAAACTCATAAAGTCTCATAAACCGCTGGAGCGATGGGTGCAAAGTTTCTACTTTTTTTTTTTCTTTTTGCTGTTTCTTTAACTCCTCAATGATCCTCGTAACACAAATCGGGGCTATTTTCTTGTTAATCCTGGGGACCGTCGCCCCGTGTGGGCTCCGGAGGGGGTTCTGCTCCACAAGGCCTGCGAACTCGCCCCAGCTGAAAGCACTGACAATAGTACAGGGGTTTTTAACCTGCGCTTCAAGGATCACAACTTCCAGAGCAGCCCGACCCGTCCTGCAGGCGGCTGCAGGGAGGCGCCCGGCCAGGCTCGGCCAGGCCTCCCCTCTCAGTGTCTGTGGATTCTCTCCCGTGCTCCCCAGGAGGCTGCGCTTGCAGCTGCACAGAAAATGGGGTTTTAAAAATAAGCTAGAAAGGCTGTTTCCCATGGTCCGGCTGTGCTGCTGCCTTGATTTAATACCCTTGATTTCACTGTCCTCTGTGACAGCCGGGCAAGCAGCAGAGAAACGGACCCAAAAGAAAAGCTGCTTCTCCATGAAGCTTTACTGACAAAACCGTTATTCCCATCCTCATCTCACCGAACCTGGTTCAGGATGCTGAGCACAAACTCAGTGCAGCTAACATAACATTAAATTTTTTAAGTTAGATTTTGTAGTATTAAAATTGCTTTTCCTCGTTGGGCACTGCAGTGCTCTGGGCGCTTGTCCTGCAGTGCAAGAGTGGTCTCCGTGCCGCTGTGCAAAGTGTGCACAGCCTCTGCACCACTGTGCAAGGTGTGCACGATGCCTGCACCACTGTGCAAAGTGTGCACGGCCCCTGCACCACTGTGAGAGGTGTGCACGGTGCCTGCACCACTGTGCAAGGTGTGCATGGTGCCTGTACCATTGTGCAAGGTTTGTGCGGTCCCCATGCTGCTGTGCAAAGCGTGCACAGTCCCTGCACCACTGTGCAAGGTGTGCATGGTCCCTCCACCATCACACAAGGTCTACATCATCCCTGCACCATCAAGCGAGGTGTGCACAGTCCCTGCACCATTGCACAAGATGTGCACAGTCCTTGCACCATTGTGCAAGGTGCACGTGGGCCTTGCGCCATCGTACAAGGTTCATCTGGTCCCCACGCTGCTGTGCAAAGTCTACATCACCCTTGCACCGCTGTGCAAGGTGTGCACAGTCCCCGCACCATTTCCCACGGTGCGCGCGGTCTCTGCACCGCCATGCGAGAAGCGCAGGGCAGCAACGGCCTCTCAGCCACCGTTTCTTGCACAGACACGGGGAAAATCCACGAGAGCTGCTGCGGAGCCCTCAGGCCCGCGGGAGGCTCCCGCCGAGGCCGGGCGGGCAGGCGCAGCAGGCGCAGAGGCTGAGCGCGGCCGCCAGCAGCGCCGAGAGCCGCGACGGCCGCCGGCAGGCGAAGGCTTTCTTCGGCTCTTCGCCGGTCTGGGCGGCGTAGTCGAGCGTGCGCAGGACGTGCAGCTCCACGCTGTCGGCAGCCCCGTGCTGCTCGGCCAGCAGCCCCTCCAGCCGCAGGAACAGCCCGTGCAGCTCCGCCACCTGCGCCTCCAGCTCCCGCAGCTGCCGCTGGCGCGCCTGGGCCAGGCTCAGGTTCTCCTTGGCCTCGAGCTCCTCCAGGTCCCGGCCCACGATGCGGGGCGCGTCGGGGCTCTCGGCCAGCTGCTCCAAGTCCTCGGTGCCCAGCTCGACACCCGCCAGCTGCGCCTGGCGCTCGATCTGCTCCTTCAGCCGCTGCCGGTGGCGGCTCTCGCGGGCGCAGTGGCGGGCGAGGACGGCGCGGTACCGCCGCAGCAGCAGCCACAGCTGGGTCTGGCGGACGCGGGGACCCGCTCGTCCCGTCCCCGGTGCCGCGGGCAGGGAGCCCAGCCGGGGCTGCAGGGCCACGGCCTCGCGGGCGAAGGCGGCTCTGGCGGCGCTGAGCCCCCGCTGCTCCCGGGCGGCGCTCTCCCGCGAGGTGCAGCACAGCAGCGCCTGCTGCGTGCTCTCGACGCTCTCCGAGAGCTGCTCCAGCCGCTCCAGCGCCCGCCACAGCTCGGCCGCCTCCCGCAGCACCGGCCCGACGGGGCCGGCGCTGTCCCCGCCGAACGCCGGGTTCTCGAAGCACGTGGCGTCCCCGTGCGCGTCCCCGTGCGCGTCCCCCTCGGCCGCGGCGCGCCGCCGCAGCTCGGCCAGGCGGTCCCTCATGCTCCGCAGCGGGCAGCACCCGAGGGGCATCAGCCGGCGCGGGGAGGCGCGGGGCTGGAGGAGCTGCCCGCGTCAGCCGGAGCTGCTGAAACCGGCCCTGCCGGCCCTCGAGCAAAGACTTGTGGGGGCGGCCGGGCGCCTGCGTCAGCCGGGCCCCGCGGCCTGGGCCGGGCCGGCTGCCAGCGCCCTGGCACCTGCGGCACCGCGGAGCTGGCTCAGCAGCTCACCCTGCGGGTTGTGTGACAAAGGGGTTTTTATTCGCCGAGGAACAAAGAAATCCCACAAGTCCGGGCCGCCGGGGGCAGAGGTGGGCGCTGCTCCTCCTGCCGCAGGGTCCTGCGGTGCCACCTCTGTCCCGCAGCCCAAAACCGTCCATCAGTCAGCTTCGAAAGAAGAAAAGCGCATGTATGCAAGCACAATCGCAGCCAGAGCTCCTAACCTGCTTCCGAAAGCAGCTCTGACAGAGATATGACACCTGAAGGGGAAATCATCCCCTTGCGGCACCTGCTTGGGGTGGAAACGGGGGAACGGAGGCAAATTTGGTTCCTCCCCCCCACCCCAAGCGTCGCACGGCTGGGGTGGGTGGAGGAAGTTTTTGGGGCTTTCCAGGCTGGAAACAAAATACTTGTGCATTGGAAGGATAATTGAGCTGTTCCTACCCCCCTGATATTAATATACGACGATATGAAGTATATGATACAACACCTATGGTGTAATACCGATGGGAGCGACAGCTACGGTGGTTTGGCGGAGGTAAAGCAGCTCGGGAAACAGCGTCATTTCTTCTCTACACTCAATGGGCGTTTGTAGCAGGGGCCTTCAGCAACAACACAAGTTCAATTTTGTTCTCCGTAGGGAAGAAGGCTGAGCAAAAAAAAGCTCTTTCTGTTCCTGTAGTGCGAGTGTTGTGTTAGAAATAAGATATTCATCCACAGCCGAAAGGAATTTCCATTTGGCGCACTGGAATCAGCACAATCAAAGGAAACGTCACACGAAGTCAGGAGATTAACGAGGGGAAAAACCAAAATACCGAATTATTGCAAGAGGAATATGTGATGGGCCAGGCCTGAGAGAGCCCAATGGCTGCCCTGAATTAAATACCTTATAAAAGTTAATTTTGAGTATTGAACCATCTGTGCCCGATGGGATTCGGGGGCTTTAAAGCAAAATGAAGCCCCGTGAGGGTCCCCAACCCTCCCCGCTCGGGCTGGGGACTCGGACTGGGTCTTTTTAATATCTAAACTAGTTAGTGAGTAATGCAAAACCAACTAAGAGTTTCTCTTTTTTTTTTTTTTAATTTTTATTAAGACAATCCCACAGCTGGAAAATGAAACATCCTAGATTACATAAGTGACTTCAAAAAAAACCTCTAGAAAAAAAATCTTTACAAATTTACATTTGTACAATACAAAAAACTAACAGCTCATTGCATATAAATATTACATTTGGTCTGCCAGCAAAGTGGCATCAAAATCCCTGAAGTATTCATTTAAAGGGACCTGAGATAGCGGATATGAAGATATGGGCATAAATATCGCCTGGAAAAAAAAATAATAATATAGAAAGTAGCATAATTCTAATAGTTTTGTGCATTTTTGGAGTGTTTTTAAATCATCCCAAACATGAACTGAAGAGCTTAAATCACAGGAATTTCATCACTTCGACATCAACTGGTATTTCTAAGTTGGCGTGAACGGCTCCCGAAGGAATGAACGGCCTGGGTTAGGATTTCTACAGAAAAGTAAGCGTCAGACTTGGATTTGTGAATACACCCGAGTGGCCACCGCTCCCCCAGGAGGTTTTTAGGGAGAGAAACGGAGGATTTGGATTTTATCTGCCAAAAAGCACCAGCCCGTCCTGCCGGTGGGGACAGGACCCTCCTCACGGGCCCAGAAATCGGGAAAAACTGCGATTCAAAACCTCCCCAAACTGAGAAACGGCTCCGAATTGTCCACCGGTCTCAAACCTCCCAAATATTTACACATTTCCCCAGAGCGGCTGCAGTTCACGAGCAGATTCAGCACAAAGCCGCTCGCTTTTTCTTTGCATTCTCACAAGCCAGGTACCCACACCCACGCACACAGATGTATTTAAGCACCATGTTTGTGACACCAGAGTTAAGGCTGCGACAGCAATTCCGCTGGAAATCGGATTTTTCAGGGATTCCGAGCACAGTTGTGAGTTCACTGCGGGCTGAACATGACATCGGAAAAATGGACAAGTTCCCAACAGCTCTCTGCCTCTCTAAGACTAAAAAATACAGCTTTTAAACTAAATTTTGCAGGCTGTTACTTACTGTACATAACGGAGGTTTGTTGTTTGGGGTTTTTTTCCAATGTGTAAACCTCTGATATACTAATATTTGAAAATTATCTATCGCACATGCGCAGTAATTTTCTATAATACATACTCGTAAGAACACAATGACAGCTCCCTACAATACTAAATACAGATTTACCCTTGGATTGTTAACTGCTCCTTCAGGCTATCAGGTAAATAGTTAGCATTTGATAAAACTTTGCAAGAGGGTTGAAAGACAAAATAAATCAAGAAATGCAAACGCACAAATAGGTTTTTAAAAGATGGAATTGAAGACACAGCCCGCGGGGAGCCAACACTCCCCATCACAGCTGACGAGACGTCCCTGAACCTACAGCTCTTCCCTTTCCCCCGTCAGATTAAAGATGAAATACTAATCAAGTTCTTATCAAAAATCAGCGATTTAAACTCCCTTTCTCCTGTTAACACTGCGTGATTTTGAACGGTTGCCAGACACATCCCAGGGACACCCAGGAACAGCCTTTTCAAATGCTTGACAAGGTTCATTTTGCCTTTTTGCGGCCAAGAGATGGCTCCAAACATTGTGAAAAGCAAGACCTCCACACATTATTTCTTCATTATTATACTGAGCTTGTTTATCTGCGGGATGGGGCTGATGGGGATGGGGCTGATGGGGATGGGGATGGAGAAAGGAGGGACAGGGATGGAGAGGAGGGAGAAAACTGCCCGGCCCAGCCAAGTTCGAGCACCCACAGGAAAGTTTCACGGGTTATTTAAAACAGAAATATCTTGTGAGGCTGGAAGGACACAGCTTCTACAAGAGAGATATCAACTGCAATTCATGTAGGAAGGGAATAAAAATTCAAAAAAGAAGGAGTAACTCCGTAGAGCCAGAGCCCACGTGTTAAACACCAGGGGAAATAAGCGGAGTTTTAGGTCCGGCCCCGTCCCTCCAACTTTCCATCTTCCTTAAATCCACCTCCAGCCACAGGGGAACAGTGCTGGCAAAGAAAGGCAGATCTGAACAACTGGGAAAGTCTTGGGGAAAAAAGAGGGAGAGGAAGAATTCAACCTCACAGCCCAGCCGAAATCAAACCCAAGTTTCCAAAAGAGGACCGTAAATAACCCACAGGGGCAACGAAGGGCAGGGCAAGGAGAGGCGCAGAGCGGGGCAAGGAGAAAAGCAAAAGGTGCGAAGAGAAAATCCAAAGCAGCCGAAGTTTGGGCTGAACGGAGACGACAACTCGTGGCTCATGCAAAATGAGCTTTGTTCTCCTGCCGGGCTGGACGGAGCCGGGCGCCACGCAGACCCAGCGCATCCGCAGCCACAAACCCTCCAGCAAAGACCCACACGAGGCTCCTGGACCCATGTCCGGAGGATGGAGAGTGTGGGGTGTCCCGAGGTGGCCCCGAGTCCCCTCACGTGTCCCCAAGTCCGCTCCAGCGCAGGCAAGATCCCGCACGTGGAGAAACCCCCGAAGCTCCGGTGCCCCCGAATTAATCCTCGGGCACAGCGGACCCCTGGCCTCCGAGCCCTCAGGAACCCCACACACCATCACACCTACAAACTCTTTTTTTAGGCAGAATTGGGATATTTTTTGTTAAAAGCACAAGGAGAGGGACGCCGGTGCTGCCCCCGCAGCGCTGCCCGGGCACCCGTGACTGGGCTCAGGGACCAATTCGCTGCAGCGTTTAAATCATTTTGCTGCTTCTGCCGCACCCGTTGGGCTGATGTTAAGTTTTCTGCAACTGTAAGCAGACCTGATAGGGTCTGGGTTTTAAGAGAAAGCGTCCAAGTTACTACGAAATTATAGTTACTCCACAGAATGAGGCTAGGAGAAATCAATGGCCTAACTCGGAGGAAGAACCCAGATACAAAACCAAATAAAAATAACATCTCTAAAACCAAGTTATTTCTTTCATGCTTATAAAAGATTCTCATGCACAAAAAAAACCTCTATTTTTTTTTTTTTTATAATTATTAATATTTTTTTTTTTTTTTTACAATAAGCAATAGTTCTGTTGCTCTAGCACACCCTGCTGTCTGGCTCTTAACCGGGTAACACGGCTGATTAATACTTACGCCACAGCGAAGTGATGCTTCAGTTATCTTCACAGTACTTCATTCCATAGAAAAGATACATTTAAGAACATATTTAATATTATTCTAATCGCTGCTAAAATACACAAACTTATAAAACAATTTCTCTGGAACCCACATGTTTTATCTCTCCCCAACCCCTACACAAAATAAATAAGTAAGTGGATCTTCGGCCAGTCAGAAATATATGAAAAGCGTTTCTTTTGCGTTTCAAGGTTTTCAGGTTTCAGGACACAAACCGTAGTGTTTACACGAGCTCGACGGGACTGATGGAACGGGGACGATTCCGACTACGGACTGACGCATACATGCTATTCCTGCTTACCATACGGAGGAGGACCAATCCAGCAAAGAAATCATACATTTCTTATAAATATATATGCGTGTATATATATACATAGATATGAGAGAGATGACAGGACAGGTGTTTATATTTTAAAGCCCAAGACAGAACCAGGAGAGCCTCTGCACTTTTGGTTTTGATTTTTTTGTTTTCCCCATCAAAACACAACTGAATCAAGTCCAGAAACGGATTATGGCCGATTCAAAACATTCCTTAAAAAATTAAAAGTGTGAGTTTTGTACTGTACCATCAACTCATCTTAATGCTCTGAGCCTTTTAGGATATACTCTCCTCCATCACAAAACTAAACCTCTGCATTTTTTTTCAAGTCATTTTGCATCTAACTAGAATTTTTGGAAAGCGCGATAAAATAGCTAGTGCTTAATATAGAAAGTCAAAAAATTAAATTCCTTCTGCATCTGAGAATATACATGGGTCACTCTTTGCTGCCTGAGGTTTTCCAGAATTATTGACCAAGCTGTGCACAGAAGAACTGAAAGATATTGGATGAAAGTTTAAAAAAAAAAAAATAAAAATCACCTTTAAAAACTCCACCAAAACTTTCTAGTCTGGTTTTTGTTGGTTCTCTCTGTGTAATCCAACTCACTCTCTCACCCAAGCCAGAACTGTCAATTCATTTAGACAACGGCAGAAATTGGAAATCCCAACTGTGAATATATTCCAGGCAGAGGCTGGGAAGGACGAGGCCGCTCAGCCAGCCCAGCCCTGCTCCCGCTCCCCCGGGAGCGAGCCCACGACCGCGCCACGTTCTGTACTGCTGCCACCAACACTGTGCCTGGTTTCGAGTTACTACAGCGCTTTTGCAGGATAACAAGAGTACAGTGCAACACGAATTCTCTGCTGGAAGCTCAAGATACAAGGGTCAGCACAGGGGCCGGTCGGTGCCAGGGACCAGAGCGCCCTCCTCACCTGCCCGGGCCAAATTCAACCCAACGCGGGTTTTTACCGAGGCAACGGCAGAGGAAACGTGTGGGAGACAGTCGGCTTATCTGCACAAACACATCACCCTCCGCTGAAAACATCCCGCTGCTGAAAACTCTGAGCATTGCTTTGATTCGTTTTCATTGCGTCAATATAATCAAGATAGAGTAACTCTACAACTCCACAAGCAATTCCATCCCTCAACGCTCCTTCTTCAACACGTACTGAGTAATAGCATCTATTTTCTTTTAAGTTTCCAGTAGTTGTATATAGAGGTAGCTGAGCTACTATTAAAAATCACGTTATGCTTTGAAGAGGAGGAACCTTTCAAACATTTAAGTTACCCCTTAGCTGCACAATCTCTATTAATACTATAAAAATATGAGAGGACAAAAAGAAAATAGATGCAAGTAACTTTTGCATTTGGCACCTTTTGCCTAGATATTCATACTTCTCAAGTATTCTCTTTTTAATAAAGTTAATGCACACATAGGACACACCACATCAAAGGTTTGCTACATATTTACAAGGCACCAACCCTTTGTCACTTTTACAGGAATAAAGAACCGATAGAAAGCACATCAGGACCCCCGTAACTGTAGTATAGACATACTTCAGTTCAGCACAATTCATGAACGTTTGGCCTGGGAAGATTAAAATAATCCAGATCCTTCTTACAATATAGAAACTGTAAACATTTTATAGCTGCCTTTAGGATTGGTGTATTGTGCAAAAGTTATAATTATTACTGTGTATAAGGATTTATGGCAGAAACCACATAAAAACTCTGTAAGAAGGTGCTATTTCTATAATACAAAAACAAAATGAGGGAGAGAAGTCACGATCGTGACTCCAAATGTCACGTTCTCGTCGAGAAGCTGGAAGCCTCTGTAATGGGATGGACTTGTAGTGTGTGGGGAAGAATTTCTGTAATTTAAGGCCTAATGACTAAGGCTTGTTCTGACCAATGAAGTGTGGCGATCTGAAGTTTTCAAACAAATGCAAACGGACAGAATGGAAAAGCACCACTGTGAAACGTGAGTGGAGTCCCCGCACAACCTGCTTGGTAGATTTTTCTGGTAAAATCCCTGCAGTAGAAGGCCATTGAAGTTCTTCTTAAAATTGTTCCAAAGTTTTTTTACCTGTCAATAATTCCATCCCATGAGATGGCTGACCCTGGCTTTTTCTGTCATTTTCCGCACCCTGCCTGACCTGGAAGTACCAAGGTTCAACGGATCCTCGGTGTGCACAAAATTGTCATTATCCGAATCGTCGTTGTACAAGACAGTTCTCCTGCCCTCGTTCCTCGTTTTGATTCGAGGCGGTCTGCTGAACCGGCCCCCAAACACGCTTTCACCAAATTGTCCTCCGAACAGGTTTTCGAATTCGTCATCCGTAATTCGGGCCCGTTTTGCCCTGGTGGCTCCTCGCGAGGCTCCTCGGCCTCCTCGGCCTCGTCTTCCTCCCCGGCCGCCTCCTCTTCCTCGGCCGCAGCCTCTTCCTCCTCTGCCGCCTCTTCCCCCTCGGCTCCATCGCCCCCACCGCCCCCAGCGGCCTCTCCTCCCTGTCCCTCTGCCCTGCCAATTCCGTTTCCCACCGGCGAGTTTCCTTTTGATTTTCCTCTTGGGTTTTTTGGATTGCACCACTTTGCTGTAGTCGTGGTCTCCGTCAATGTAATCCTGGTCTGTCCGAGACGTCGATTCGGAGTCGGAATCGGAGCCGCTTCTGCTTTCAGAACTGGAGCTGGATCCCGATTCCCCACTTTCTGATGAAGATAAACCAGATTTTTCTTTTAATTCTCTCTTCTTCTTTTCCTCTTCCTCCGCCTCCTCCAGATGCTCATCGTCTTCTGACGCACTAATTAACTTCCTCTTGACGCCTGCCCGAGGTTCTCTGCCATCCCCATTTGTAAGTGGCCCATCAGGAGCGTGATCTGAGCAAACACAAAACAAACCCTATCAGTTGTCATCGTCACGCCCGAGCCAAATAAGACACAAGTGGGATTTGCCTCATCTGCCTTCGCAATGTGCGCTGGGGATGATCCAGCTCCGAGCTACTCACCACAGACGACCTTTCCGTGCTGCGGAGCATCTAAATATGCTCTAAGGGGGAAATTTGTCAGACAAAGTCAACACAGTTCATTTTATCATGAAGCAAGGACTACAAACTGTCTTGGGAAAGAGTTCAGTGAAGATCCAGTCAATAAGAGGAGCCCAGAGTGACTGGGTTAGACGCAAACATCTACCCTTTAGTCACATGAATCCTACTGAGAGCCAAGCCAGAAAAACCTTCAAAACCCAGAGAGAAAACAGCCAAGCTTTTCAATGGTGTTTCTCATTGCAACCACTTAGTCTTGATTACGACAAAAGTATTTAAAAATTGGTAACTTGTTTTCATCTTTGATTTCAACTCAATTAATAAAAGGATGAGATTTTGGGGTGAGGATTCTTTTGGTTTGGTTTGCCCTTTTGTAACTCCTGAAGGAACTGGAACTAAAGGGCTTCACTGAAGCGCATGTGGCATCATGTGCGTGCCACACTTCAGACAAGAGACCACAGAACTGCAAAAATTAAGGTAAATTCACTTCTTTAGTGTGGTTTGGGGATATAGTACAATCCTAGACTTCGTCAAGAATATTATAAGCATCAGAAAGAAGCAACATCTTTCATTTCCAGTGCAACCAGTCACTCAAAGAATAGAATGCTTGTTATTTCTCACCTTGTTTCACCGGTGTAGATTTACTCCTGACCGGTCGACTTTTCCCTGGATCGACGGCATTTCCACTCCGGCTCTGTGCACTGGAGCCTGAGGAAGATGATGGTTGGCCTTCCATCTCCTCACCAGCGGCTGAACCCAGCGGTTCTTCTGCCGTATCTGAAACTTTAGACAGGGCAGACAAAATATTTCTATGACCTTGCTCTTTCAGCAGGTGGGCTTTTGTACGTGGCTCATGAATATGCTTAATCTGCATATGCAAGTTGCTGCAAGAGAAACAATGCATTTTATAAAATTTCTCCTCACCATGAGATGAAACTGAAGAGCTAGTCCTAGTCAAAGGCAGTGAGGTATTCTGGTTTGGTTTGGGTTGAATCTTCATTTGTTTCTGTTTCCCTTTTGGGCTGAAGACACAAAATATCCCAAAGAGATAAAACTGTTAGTACCAAAAGACTCAAACACAAAACCAATTTCCCTTGCAAAGTGTCTTGGGTTTTGCAGCAAATGCATAACACAAATGATCTCTTCCCAGTGCCTGCACAGGTGTAGCAATACTAAGAACAGTGACAACACCATTCAGCTTGATAAAGGCACATGAGTTTGCAAGAACAAGATTTAATCTCACCTTTTAAAACAAATACTCAGGTTACTAAGAAAATGTACCATACAGAAGTCAGAAAAGTGTTATATGACACTTTTTCAACAGTTACCAAAGGCAAAAAGCAGCTTGCTCTTCCATTTTCTCCAGAGGGAATAATTCTCTAATCATACAGCCTTTACTTACCAGAATTCTGCACAAACTACAAACTGAGCGCGGGATTTGAGCTCATGATTCTATCACCCGAAAGAGCAACTGCCTCAGGCAACCAGCAATACCATTACTGAATTTATTCAGGAGGGCACATCGACCACTGGCATCTCAAATGAACCGACAGTGAACCGCACACTAGCATTACGTTACCTTGATGCTCTGCTAGTTGAGGGGGAACTGCTGCTGCTTCTCAGCCGTTTTCGGTACCGTGGCCTCTTCCTCTTCTGACATTGCATTGCTGATTTGTACTCGGAGATGATGTTTTTCATATGGTTTTCAAATAAGGCAGATAGTCGAAGTGTCATGCTGTAAATCTGGAATGAGAGAGCATGGTCATACTTATTAGAAGTTGAATAACTGGAAAAAAAAAAAAAAAAAATTGCAAAGATGCCCAGATTTGTAGTGCAAAAAAAAACCTCATGGTGACATTCAACTATGAGGTTCTTCACAGATAATTTCCTTCCGTGGTACAACGGCATTCTCACAACAGCAAGTGTTTCTGTATAAGGATTTAATTACATACAGTACAGAATATTTACAGAGCTAAAGGAAAACAGATATCTAGATTACTGAAATATAGCCCCCTTTTTTCACCTCCGTAAAGCACAGAAGCACACCATAAGATAACTTGAAGTACCAGGGAAAAAACAATTGTACTTTGCTGCCGCCTCACCTTTGCTTTTTGCTTTAATTCC
The DNA here is from genome assembly GCA_013399365.1 of Pampusana beccarii. Taxonomy (NCBI): domain Eukaryota; kingdom Metazoa; phylum Chordata; class Aves; order Columbiformes; family Columbidae; genus Pampusana; species Pampusana beccarii. The sequence goes on from VWYH01002136.1 coordinate 948,882, forward strand.
CTCGCGATGAGTCCTTACACCACCCTACAGAGCCGCACACAGAAACCAACTAAAATGTCCTCATCCCTAATTTCTGTGAGCCAGGCGTCAAAAACCTCAAACCATGTTCCTGGCCTCTTTCTAGGCCTTGCCTCTGTGCCGCCTCATCCCCGAATTCACTCATGGCTATTTCTCCAGATTTCAGACTGTATACATGTCTGTTCGAGATTTTACCTGGGATTTGTTTATGACAAACCAATAGTTCAAACTCAGCATAAATAAAACAAAGTTCTTGATTCCCTCCTCATACCCTCCTGCAGCATCCAATCTTCTGAAAATCGTGTAAACACCACCAAGATGTTGTCATCATCTCACACTCAGCCGCTCCCCATTTCCTGCAGTCTGTCTGAATAGAAAATCTCTTTGATACAGAGTTTTCTTTACTTTTTCTTTAAAATGGGCCAGAAAAACCTCAGGCTGAGATCCAGAACAAAACCTTGGGTCACACCATGGTAGGTGCCACACGAAAATTTTACAGAAATATTAAATTCTATATATTCTTGTGCTTTAAGTAACAGGAGCTCAGTCTAGCCCCAAGTGGTGTGCATTTCCTAAGGGGTTTTAAGTGCTCCTGTTTCTACACAGAAATATTAGGCAACTTCATAACCAGCACTCTTAACTATGCTAAATGATGCATTTTGTCACAGCTTAAGCATCTTGTTTAATATGCAGCTTTTCCTTATAATGATAAGGTCATTCCAACACCACTTCTCTTTAGTGTCTGGAAATGTAGTCAAAATTCTTCCTACTTTTGCATTATGAAGAGGTCAACCACTTGAATTGTATTTTGCATCAATAGTGGTAAAACCCGTACCTGTGTCCTCCTGTCAACTTGTGATTTTTTGAGCGTAAACAACATATTATTAAAATATATTGAAAATTTTAGAATTATTTGATCATATAGCAGCTGAGGAAAAACTGACAGGCAATACACTGCACAGGAACACATCTCGGACACAGCCACGTTTACGTGATCGGTCATACTCTCAGTCACTTTACCTAGCGCATATAAAAACATCTATATTCTAACACCTCAACCTGCCCTTTCCCTCCTGCTGTATCTTGTTTAGGGCTCCAGTCCAACACATTTTTTCTGCCTGAGTAGATTCCTACTCCTGCATGCAGAAAAAAGCAAGATTAGCACCTGAGAAGCAGGCAACACCATGCAAAAGTCTCGCCAAGTATACTCAGTAAACTAGAAAAAAATAAGTATCACCATGCTCTCAGTAGAAATATTGGATAATACTTGCATTTACAGTAGATTAAAAAAAGATCCTACTATATATATATGCAGTTATCAAGCTGATAGCCTTGTTTCCAGGAATAAACTATTGAAAAAATAAAAGCAACTGGTGATCAGTTGTCTGCTACGAATATTCAAAAAAACAGTTGCAACAGTAACCACACAATTTCTCAGAAGCTTTAAGTTCAGCAAGTTCAGATGAAAATGAAATTCAGAAGTGAACTGTGTGAACAGAACAAAGCAAGTTCATAACCATGGGTCCCACAATTGACATATGCTACTTATTTTTATTTCACAATGCAGTGCTTCGCTCTCAGATACAGACCTCATTTCATGTGCTGTATTTCTGTACGGCCTGCGTCTTTGTAAAGAAGGGATTAAAATTTATTACTTACTCGAGATTTTTTATTAGGAGTGTAAGCTTTAGAGTTGCAGAATATTAAACGAATGTCTTTGTAGAATTCCAAGGGACTAGTGTAGTTTCCTGCCTCCAAAGTTTCTTTCACAGTGCTGAAGTCCATAGGAGTGTCTACAATATCTCGATAATCCTGTAAGAACATTAAAAAAAAAATATATATATATATAAAGGCTGTCACATCCTACAGCAATAAAAACATCTGAGTGTTCACCCACAACAGCGGCTCTTAAATAATTATTTCTTTTTGAGAGTTACTGCAGAGAATTCTCTGCAAACACCAGCACACAGAACACGGTGCATTCCAGCTCCAAGAGGGAGAGGTTTTGCCAAAGGATGAACAATTGCCTTTTTTAATTTTGAATATGGAAGTTGTGCTTACAGGGTAGGAGAAGAGATCGACCGGCTGCCTAAAAGGCTCTGAGTCCTCTCTTTCATAAATCAGGTTTAACAGCTGCTTGCATTGCTCTTTCCAAGCATCAGGACTTGCCTTCATAGGTTGTCTTTTTATTCGTCGTCGTACCTGCAGGAAAACAGATATACTTTGTGATTTTTCAGAATATTCAAATTTTTCACTTTAAGTTCCTATTAATTTACCAGCACTCTGATTCAAAGCGGATTTCCACAATCAAAACCAGAATTGCAGCAAGATTAAAGCACAGCCGACAGCACAACAGTAAGCAGTCTGCAAATGGGAGAAATATCAGAAAGATTCTTCAGCAATTAAGCAAACTTTCCTGCACAATAACTGTCTGCTGACACTTACACACATGTGCAACATCAGCTCCGACAAATTTGAACCATTCCAGATCTAAACACGTGTTTCAGTACCTGCTCCATCTCCCTTCACAAGCAGAAATATTTACTCACTCGTCTTTTTCCAGAGGAAGTTCCTGGAGCATCTGAATCCACATCTACTTCTGCCACCTAAAGGCAAAGGACACAGTTACACACGTACACACATGAACATGCCCTCGGCATTGAAAAAGGGGTTAAAAATAAAAAGCCAGCAATAACAAATGCAATTTTAAACCACTCAAATGCAATGAATGCTTCAAGCAAAATAGAAATAGCTTCCAACTAGAACTTAAATAACTTTAAAAGAAAAATGAGGTGGATAAGCTGTTTCATCTCTAAGCTTGCTTCCATAGAAATTATATATAAACACGTAAGTAATAAGAATGGTTTATTTTCAGTGCTTAAGACTCAGCTAAGTCCCCGTTTTGCAGACCTGTGTTCCCCTGCCTAAATGTTCGTGCCCTGAGCAGCTGGACTGAGCCTATTCAGGTTTCGTTTACTGCCTTACTTACATCAGGTGTACGTGATCCTGCTTTCAGAATCTGGATTTAGTAATTACAACAAAAACTCCTTTGTACGCAGCTTTCTACCACTAATTAAAAATCCATCATTTTGAGAGGAGAAGCAGTTGCTTGAAAGCTCCTACAAAGAATCTGAAAGTGATTTCTTTCTTATTTTAAAACATTGTAAACCAAGACATGCTCTTTGAAAGGCTGGAGAGAAAGGAAGGTGATATAGTAGCAACTTCAGACACTTCTGAACAACTTGCACCAAAAGGCTGAGTTGAGAAGGGAGGATCTGCTATTTAAGTCATGGAAATCTCTAATTTTCTTCAAAATACTCTTTTAAAAGTCTGCGAAAATAGATGCTGTTATTATATCTTCAGTTTTATAAAAGTAATTAAATTATTACACTGTAGGGTAGATTTCAAGTTTCAATACAAATCCAAGGCAATAGCACCAGCCGTAAGTACAAGTACATATAAATAACGTATGCAAGCAGCATCAGGTTTAACTGGAATATTTCAAAACTACCACAATGGAGGACGTCTGGGAGAAGGGAGGAGGGAAGAAACCTCCTCACTAAATCTTATACTAGCTCATGTGTTAGAAAGCAACACTGAAAAACTAAAACAAACCCAAGTGATTTAGGTTACAAGAGGCCACCTTTTTGCAACAGAAACTAAACCACATTTTGAAATGTTTACAAACTGCATTGAAGGGGAGAAGGTGTAAGGAGAGAGAAGAAGCTAAAGGAAGGGATGCCTGACCTGGTTTGTCACTCCAGGGTACAACTGACAGGAAATGACACAGAATTACAAAAGAAAACGAGCTCTGCGGCCTCCCTGACAACAGGAGAACTGTTGTCCTTCTGGTTTGGCAGATGGAATAATCCCCAGTTCATAATCCTTCTTTCCTAATACTTCCTCGTACAACAAAATGTCATGTACTGAGAGAGGATCGACGATCGCCAGTTCCAAGAACCATTTTTACTTACTTAAAGGAGCTTGTTGCTCCAGGTGAGCAATTCAAATGACTTAAACAGGCTCATCTCAAAAACTCGGTGCAACTGCCCATAAAATAAAAACCCCACAAAAATCTTTACTCAGACATTTCTCCCAGGTGCTGAATATAAAATGCAAGAAGTTCTGACGACTGGATTTAATGGTCTTACCTCCTCCTCTTCATCAGTACTGCTTAGGTCTTCTGCTTTCACCTTGTTATATATTTCTAATATATCAGTACAACTCTGATCCCTGCAGGACAATAACAAAAGTCAAAAACACATGATCAAATATCTCAGAAGCTCAAGATGTCAGGTCTATAAAGTCAAAAACATGCCTACCCTATGAAGCGAAGTAAGACATCCGTTACAATTTTGGCTGCTTTGACTATAGGACTATCTGGCTCGTTGAAAGTCCTGGCATTATGTTCAATGTATCTCACCTCCCACATCAGTGCAGAGATTCTCCTAAAGAAAAAAAAAAAGAGATGGAGAGGAAGGTGTACATTATTTCCCTTCTGAGTCCAGTAGGATTCCTCAGTAAAAGTAGGAATCAGGTAATTCAGATCCAGGAGAAACGGGTTCCAAGAGACCAAGGTAAGTGGTTTCTGTTCACATGCTCCTGACTGCCCCGACGGCTTTGTGGAAAAAGATGTTCCTCTTCGGAACAGCAACAAAGAGAATGAAAACAGGAAGGAGAGTGTTGACTACTCCACTTCAAGAAAGCCTTGGAGATAAAACGGTCCTCAGAGAGGATAAAAAGAACAGGACATTATTTATCCCCAGGTTAACTGGAAAAGCTGAGATTTCCAGTTTACAGCACTGTTTAGCCCATCTCTGGCCACTGCAACACAAGCAAAGCATCTGGTTCCAAGGCAGTAGAGATACAGATGAAGCAAATATTTGCCCACAGCCAGATAGAATCTGACCTTACACTGTTGGCCTATCCAAGAAATATATTGCTGAAGTAGCATTACATAGTATCCATCTAAACGTAGCATCCTCAATTGCGCTGCAGAAAATGCAGATTAAAAACAAATAAAAATCCAACTGACCTATAAAACCTGTTTTCGAGTCTCCTCCTGATGGTGGTGAGGTCAGTTGGATAAGCAACAACAGTGCAATACATGGGATAGGCACTAAGGTCCACCGGAACAGCAAAGGGATTAGAAATGTCTGAAAGACAAAACATCAGCATAATTTAGATGCCTCAGAATTCTGGTATCAGAAGTTTTAAGATAACCAGATACCTTATAACAGGTTTTCTTTCTAAGAATTCAGTAAAAGCGATAGAGCTGGTTATGTCATTACCTAAAGGGTAAGATCCTTCCTCTTGTACCATCTGTTAACTACTCTTGAAAAAGCTTTTTTTTGTTTAAGTATCACATCTGAGATTTGCAGGCCAGCAGCCAACTGTATCGCAGAAAAGCAACGTGGCATATGCACTTGCAACAGGAATACTACAAGTGACATAAACCAAGAATACAGACATGTCCTGTGTACAAATATAGGACAGAATTTAAATCGTAGCATGCTACTGAACTCCTACAAACTAAGAATACAGACATGTCCTCTTGTATAAATACAGGACAGAATTCAAACCGTAGCATGCTGTTAAATGCCTAAAAACTAGTTACAAGGGATTTGTTGGTGAGGATTTGTTGGTTGTTTTTCGAGGGGTTTAATTTAATGTTTTGCTTATTCATACTTAGATATGAACACTGAGAATCCCCCTTAACTTGAAAGGAAGCAGGTCAAGCCCCAGAAAAAAAGGGAGTAAAACTGAAAAGGACACTGTATGAAATTTAAAAGGCTCTTTTCAGTCATTTAGCTGAGCCCATTTCAAATACTCCACAGTAACTCCAATATCTGCTCTTCAGTGATGTGCCACCACATTGACATTCTTAATCCTTCCACCTTTTCTCTTCAAACACACCAAGGGAAAGAAGTTGCTCGATCCCCCGGATGACTCGTTCACATTCTTCATCTCTGGAATGGGCCCCCCATTCTCCTTCCTGGGGTTTGTAGAGAAGAGCTGTCAGTTCATCCGGCGTCACAGGAACTCCAGCACCAACCTCCTCCGGATAAGCAGCTAAATATGAAGAATTCAACAACAGTAAGCACTACCAGTGGTAAAAAAAATACATTCTTTGTATATGGACATGAATTCAACACACACTTACTTCCTTCTGGAATCGGTTCCATGTCCCACGGACTCATCCTCTCTCTTTCATTGTTGTCCCAGCTATTAAAAAAAATACATTCAAATGCATAAGTCAGAGCTGAATGTAAGGATACACCTTTTCTCTACCAGACTTAAAAGGTCCTGTCTATTAGAAACTAGACATGTCACTAGCTCCATTCCAACTCCTTATTCTTCTCTTGTATCCCCTATATACTCACTGCATCGCTTTTTACACCAAAAGCACGGTTTTATGAATAAGCTCATAATTAAATAACTAAAACCAAAGTGGCTGATGATGTATTTAAATGGGAAAGAGGACCCTAGTTCTTGAGGTACACATCAGAGCTGCATGTAAAGGTCCAGGAGACCCAGAGCATGTAAATGTGTGTGTGACATCCCAGCCATGTCAGCACTTACTGAACGCAGTAGCACTGGAAGGAACTATCGGGATATTCCGCCTGGAAAGGCTGCTGACTCTCCACAGTTCCAAACCACCAGGCGTCATCTATTATACTGCGAAATCTATCCCCTGTAAGGAAAAAGATCACATTCAGCAAAATAACAACATAGATAACTGGTAAATACTTCTTTTTAGAGAATCTACTTCATCTTCACAAATGCACTACTTCAATTCTTACGTTTTGCACTCCAGGAATCAAGCCCTTCCCCTAAAGCGACGACTTTCACATCTCTGGTTAATTAGTCACAGCTGCCTCCACGTCTCAAATCACAATAAAACAGGACATTCTTCTGCTATCACAGGCCTTGTAACAGTTTCTCTCATTGCTCTTTTTTTTTGCTGCTACAGGAATTGTAGCAAACATCAAATAAAGTTTCCAGTGATCGCTATAATATCATGTGTGGTACAGTCCTTTACATCATGTAATACTGTATCCTATTAAACAGCTGCAGGAATGTTGCAAAATGTATGGAAGTGGAAAAAAACAATAGTCACCTATTTGCCAGTTCCTTTCTTTGGCTTCATTATAAAACTGATGCAGCACAAGGAAGTCAATAACATCTGGCATATCGTGGTACCTTCATGAAACAGATAAAAGAAGTTGCTTCTATTACCCATAAACTTAGTTCTACATGTACAATACAGTCTCCAAACACACAATTTCATGCATTTTGTTTTCAAGTTTGGTGTAATTACGTTGTCATTGTCGCTTGCAAGAGGAAAAAAAAAAAAAAAGGAAGGGAGGAAGCTCCTAAACTGCAAGAACTTACTTTATGGAAAATGATTCTCCTGTCATTTTGCCTGTGATCGGATCGAGGAATGCAAGCTTCAAGCAGCAGAGCGTCGGAGGCCCAACTTCATATTTAATTCCTACAGTCTTCACAAATTCTTGTTCCTATTTATCAAGAAGCATGGAACAGTATTATTTTAACTTGCTAACAACACCATCCATGTCCAAGTATCAAACATATTAATAAAAAACAAACGTTTCCACTCTAGAGCCCAGGTAGTTTTCCCAATAAAATATTATTTTTTCCAAATACTACAAATCAGTCGCAGGTACCTTAAAAAAAAAAAATCAAAAAGGATATGAGATGCTCATTCCCTTGGTAGATTTGTGAACAGGACGCCCACAAATCATTTAACTTTCGTAATAAGGTTTAAGGAACATACCACTCTGCTTTTAATCACACCCAGGGCACCAGGTGCCTCTTGCCCTTGCATAGCAACACACAGGGGAAATAAAAGAAAACTTCCTCTAAAAGCGGAAATTCAACAATAGCCTTCGCATCCTGTCAAACATCAGCAGGTGCTTAAGATCTCTGTGCTACGTGAAATACTATTTTCTTTCTCTTGCAAACTGATGATGCCTTTGAAGATTACAGCTGGAATCACTGAATACCCAGGACTAGTAACTGGATATTCTTCCAGTAAAGCAATTATTTTCATTAATAGAACCACTGGCACACACATATATGAACATTAGCACATATACGTGTTCTTCTCTTGACGTGAAATCTGAGTAAAGCTGAAAAAATATGGCAACACTGTGGATTAAGTATTAAAGCACTCAGTGCTTCAAAGAAAAAGATAAGGGAAAAAGAAAAAGATCAAATTGACAGAACTAGGTAAACCTGCTACCTGCCCAAGCAATCCATAATACTCTTATTTTGTAAAAATATTGTAAGATATTGTCTTGCCTGACCAAGAATTTAAGAACATTCATGATTTTATGCTTAGCAAGATCCACTGTTCAACAGAGCTCGTGGACACGTTCAGGCCTTCACACCACCGTGTCCTTCTTCTCACCGTAGCTTTTAAAATAAATAGAACCCAGATGTTCAGATCATTGTAGAGTGTGGACAGACCTATAAACAGCTTTTGAGTGGTGGGTTCTGCATGGATTGGTGTTAAGAAAAAAAAAAACGTTGTAAAATAATTTGGGTTGAAAGTGACCTCATCAAGGCCAAGATCCTGCTTACTTAATCCTTTCTTCGTATTTTTCATACTGTTTTTTAATGTAAATTTAACACAACAGACATTCAGCTCTTTAAAGTATTTGGTCAACTTACCCTGAGTTCCATTTTGTTCCACGGTTGTTTTTGCATGTTAATACTGTAAATTTTTGCTTTCCTTACTGCCCGCACATAAGCTTCATGGCCTTGCCTGAAGTATATGATCTTAAAAGAAAATTAAAAAAAAAAAATTATTATTTTCATCTACTGATAGTCCTCTTCCTGTGCACTCTAATATTTCCACAAACATGCCAGAACACACTGCATACTCTAAACTTCCAGCACATACTGCAGGATTCATTGACACTATTGCTAGATGGAACAGTCCTGACCAAAACAAGCTCACCAGCCTCGGCGGGGATTTCAATCGCTAATTACCTCGTCTCCCATCTGTGGGACGAACGGCGAGCGGCGTGGGATCGTGTCCAAGATCCACTGCGGGGCGAGCCATTCCTCGCTGGGTTCACCTTCCATGGAGAGCAATCCGCTGGGTTTCTGAAATATAGCCCAGTAAATTCACCCAGCACTTACTGAAGATAATTAGATATAAGGTGAAGTAAATGCTGGAATGTCAACCTTCCAAAAACCTCAACTAAATAGTAGGGAATAAGGCACGTCCATCAATATAATAGAAGATTTAAATGTTTATAAATAAAGATACTATATTTCTTCAGAAATATTCCAAATGTCTTCTTTAAGAAATACTAGGAAAAAGAAATATGACAATGTAGATACAATACGGATGCATTATAATTTGGCAACAAAACCACCCTGGAGTAAATCTGACTGCAGTGAAGAGCATAAATCTAGGAGAAAACATCCCGCCTGTTTGGAGAAATAAATACCTGCACGAAAATGGGAGTCCATCTGTGTCACCATACACCAAACCAAAATTACTCTGGTATTACAATTATTCTACTATTTATAGGATTGTTCTTACTGTGTATTCATGTGTGAAACATTTTCCTTTGAAAACAAGCACTCAAAAAGAATATACTAATAAAGTAAAAGACACTAACACATTTAAAACGCTGACCTTTTTTCTAGGCTGTTTAAGTTTCCTTCGTTTTGGCTCCAGTCCTTTTGTTCCCTTCATGTTTTCATCTTCAGAACTACTACAGATTTTCCGAGCTGCCTGCCTGGTTTGTCTCTTTGGAGGCTGGAGATTAATTCCAGCATCTGCTGTCCAGTCAGAATATTCACTCGATGAATCACTGTAGATAATAAAAAGTTGTAGGAAAGAAACCAGCAGTTCAGTTTTCACACCACGGAGTGAAAGGTCCAAACACTCAACCTGCTCTGTTGGTTCTGTGGACCAGATGTCAGGATTAGCACCAAATTTCATTCTCATGTGAATTTAAAGAAAACTGAAGCGCTATCTAATTTGCCTGTTTCAGCAAATTATCTTAGCAATTGCAAACGCACGGTAGAACTACAGCTATGGCTGACGCCTATTTTCACACTAATTATCTCACCGATCCATAGACCGACTTCATAAGAACTGACTGCAAGAAATGCATGAAAAATTTAGAAAACTAGAGCACTCTTCTAAAAATACAGTTCTGACTTCTTTAATATCCAAATAACACACATACAGTATTTATATCAGGCCTTTCAAAACTGTCTTGACTTACTTAAATTATAGAATCAAGTAATATTAGCAATTAAGAGAGCAGTCAAGGTACCTGGAGCTGCTTTCGCTTTGCCACGCTGCCACGGGGTCATCCAGAGACGCATCACTCGTGCCAACCGTCTCATCTTCCTGTATTAAAAACAAAAGGTTTCACTTTAGGGCCAAGTTTTAAACATATTATTTTTGTTTGCAAGCAAGTTGTACAGCTCATCTCACCTGAGGAATGCTTTATATTTAAGTACTGGTTTAACATAAAGTAAGTCCGCAATTTCTTTCTGTATCTTAATTAATGCTATACTATATGCTTATATAATTTCTGTAGAAAGAGATGTGAATTTTAATGGTACTAGAACCATAGAATTAGTTTGATTAGTTAATTTAATGTCAAGTGGCCAGCTTTATAGCTATTCTGTATGTTCAATACATTTACAAAGTGACACTGTTCAGTCTCTTTTTACTTTGCTTGCTTCCTTTATGAGAACAAGTTATATTTCATCTGGTCTATTTTAAGTTCTTCCCTTGCCAATATCAATGATTAATACCAACACTCTGTCTCTTTCAACAGCAGTCTACAGATGTAGACGAAATCAAAGTACTGAGTGTGACCTAGAATATATGTGCTGCACAAAATCCCAAAATAGCAAGCGGTTTAACACAACCCGGTTAAATTTACTTGAAAATGTTTCAGATTTCCAAAAATACCCAAACTTTTTAAAATTAGTTTTGAACACTGTGCTGGCATTGAGGTAAATGATCCAAGATCAACATCCTACAGTAACACCACAAACCCAACAGACTCAATGATCTTAGTGTTTCTTCCTAATTGAAGACACTTGGAGCCCGGATGGTACCGGCGCTCCCAGCGCATCTGTTGTCAAACCACGTTATTTTTGAGTGGGGGACCTATGGAAAGAGTGGCGGGATGTCTCAGACCTCGGAGGAGCTGTCGGATTCTTCCCGGGCGCGTGCGTTCTGACTGGCTCCGTGCTGGCTGTGCTCTATGGTGGAGCGCGTTTGGTAGGCGTGCTGGCGCTTGCGCTGGTTTCTTCTCAAAGACCTTCCGCTCCCCGGCTGGTAATCGTTCTTTTATCGCAGGACAGGAGAAAAAGATTAGAGATTTAATAAGGAATTACACAGCTAAGTGATGCCTCATTACATTGTATTCCATTCACAAATGACAACTAGGAAATCTAGAATTCGAAATGGAAAGATCTTTTTACACACTTATGGTTGTTCACTCCAGTGCAGGTGTTTTTTTGTTCAATATCAATTTTACTTTTTGAAGTAGCAGCCCTTCTTAGAAAGGAAGTTATGGAGAAATATCATTTTCCTGTAGTCTCTGGCTAAGATAAAAGCTAGAGACTTAAAAAAACCTGTGGCACCTCTAATATTTCTCCTAATTTCCACAAGTCCAACTGCACATGCACTGTGTGCTCTTTTCCTTTCCCAGCATCTCCCCACTACTGAAGCCTTAAAGACTGAGATTTACCACTTCTGTTTTCAGAGTACAATATAAAGACAGACAAATTACAGTTACAGAAGGAAGAAAGCGAGCCAGAGAAACAATTAGTATTATTGATCTTCTAAATCATTTAATAAAATGGGGTTTGGTTTTTTTTTTTTGTTTCTCTTTTTTCCCCTCAGTGCTCAGAACTGCTTCACACGCAGGTTCTCTCTGCTGCTGAGCTAACTCACCCGCTGTAAGGTGTGGGACGGCTTTCTCTTCTTTTCAACAGTGTATAAACTAATTTCGATTTCACCTTTGGCAGCTCGACATTCTTCCTGGACTCTAATGATACAGAGGAAGTGTCCACGTTATTCAGTAAATCATCATATAAGTTGGCAGATTCATTAACAGACACATTAAAATACTTGTGGTTCCTTCGCTATAAGAAATCAGTGCACAAGTCCTCCTAGCAGCATCCACACATAATTCACTCCTGGGACCACAAGTTAAAGAAGCAAACTTGTTCTTTAAATAAAGCTTCAGGAAAATGTGGTATTTGAACTACTGAAGAAAGATCCAATTGTGAAGAGAAGGAATTACTATTCTCAACTCTCCAGCAGTGGCTATCACTGTAACCCTAATATCTGAATTTTAAAAATAATAATTTAAAAAGCCAACAAATTTCTGAAAAATCATTTTTAAAAACTTGTGACAGGTGTATGGAAGGATCATTAAACATTCCGCAATTTAATATTTTTTCCCTGCCTCAGCATCTTACTTGCTGATGCCGGGGGGAAGCTCGTTCACCACCACCCTCCTGCTCCAGGCCATGAGGTCCCTCTCGGTCGCCATCTGACTGCGGGGAGCGTTGTTGTGCATCTGCCGGACCCCCTCGATCTGCCCGCTTCTCCGGAGACCCACGTTCGGTGGAGACGCCACATCCAAACCTGGGCTTCGAAGGGCTAAGGAAGAAAAGGATTTTTCTTCACTACTACAAACCATCAATAAAATCTAGAATTTGAAGCATAAGGATTGCACAGAGTTTCTTTCTGGTGACAAACGACACTTATTCTATGTTAAGTGGTTTTGCCTTTTGCTTCAGGTGTATTATTTTGCATTTTGGCCTTGGATTACTGGACATGCTGCTGTAACATCACCGTGCCTTGCTGTATCTTAGAGATATCTGAGGCAAGCACAGACTATAAACTATAATAAAAGTTTTAAAGGCACTTCAGAGACCTTCAAATCAAAGGCTTGTCAACTGTTTAAAGGCTCTGAAATAATGAATCTTAAATTCTACGGTACAAGAAGAGATGAGGCCGACATCTAAAATGACAGACTGCTGCAAGGTTTAGAGTCTGTGTTGTATCTCCATTTGTTCTGTATCTGTAACACTTGTCTATTGCACCACCAGCACCGCTCCTGCTCTGGGCTTTTCATCAGGCACAACAACGCCAAGCTACAGACTCGGGAGAAAACAGACACTGTAGGCAGCAAAGCGAGACAAAAAGGCTGATAATATCAGAATCGCTGCCATCAGTGCCTTCATTTATCTCATCATTTGGGTATCCACCAACACAATCTCCACGTGCTTAAATATGGTTAACTGCGTAAGTAAATTGCATTCATGGTTGTGCAAGCCTATATAAAAATATTTGGCTATTTAAATATCAGGTACTTTATCTGTACTGTATTTAACTCACACAAACAGGCAGTTCATGTAGCAAAGTCACTGATCAATGCAAGTCCTGTAAGGTAACTACTTCAGTTTCTCTATCAGTCAGATCTGGAAATTCCCTTTCACACAACTACAGGGACATACAAATAAAATGAAAAGGCTTTTTGTGAGTTGAAGTCGGCTTTTAGGCCATCTTCTTGACAATACCAATTTACATCAAAGCAAAAGTGGATTGTCAGCGTTTTTTCACTATTTTTTTTCCTATTCCTTCTTGAACTCAAAGACAAGCAGCTCCAAATATATCAATCCTAATGAGCTTTGCCAGGAAACCTAATTCAAACACATGTAATCAGTCATTTAACCTAGAACTACCTAATTAGCAGATGTAAATGTTTTAAAAGCTCGGGCTGACTTGCTGCACAAGTCCCCAGCATCTGCTCACATCTGCCTGGGTTTCTTTTAAATTTTTAATTCTTGTGTGTATTAAAAATAAAATCACAGTAGCAGAACACTTACCGGGAGAATAATCTCCAGCTTTCTAAGGAAACGCTAAGACAGAGCAGACATGTTTATTTTATAAACACTGAGCCTCAGCCTTAGCACTGATGCTGCGACAGGAAGCCATTAGTCTGTCGCAACACTGGATTCCACCGACATTTGCTAATTATGTGCTGTTATTTTGACATTACGCAGTTACAAAGTATCTCTGGGGTGACTAAGTGACATCAAGATAATACAGGGAACTTAATTTTTTTTGGAAAGGTTTATAACAGATAAACCTCAAAGGCATAGTCCTGAAATGCACGTTAACACATTTTGATTTGTACCTTCCTGTGCTTTAGGAAACGAACTGATGGTGGTAACGAGGGACGCTTACCTCCATTAACAGAGTGTGATCTATTGAGTGGAGGGTTTGGAAGAGTTTCTCCTTCATTAATCAGCCTCAGATCTTGTTCCCTCTGTAGCTCTCTGATCATCCCATCAAGGATGCTCTCATCCTGGTCATTAGTTTGCTGTCCGATGACTTGTTCAACTACTTCGCCATCACCTTGACAAGAACAAAGCCACGACTGCTTATAAAATGCTTAATTTCTGTTTTACTGAACACCACAGAAACAATCAAATTCTACACTGTGCACTATTATTTGTCTGTCCTGCAAAACACTCGATTCACCAGCTGCCCTTCTGCTCTTGTGTAATAAATGGAGGCAAAGTTCAAAAGAGAAGTTCCAATAAAAACCTAAAATTACAGACCACACATAAAATATAAACCCAAACCTTTAGAAATGGCAAAAAGAAATTATGCTTCAGAAGTAAGAATGGAAGATCTTTTCTGGAGATCAGCATTTTGAAAAAGTTTATATCTACAGGGAAAAAAATCTGTCTTAAAAAGAACCCAAAAGCTATTTTTTCAATGTTGTTCTTACCTTCCTGCTTCCTCACTCACAGACACAGTTACACTGAGGTCTATGGGACAATTCTTTAAACGTGCTGCCATATACCTGCTAAAAGTTCACAGATTTTGGACTGTTGCACTCTCCTCATCTTGCCTCCAGTCAAGTTGATTCCATCCACTTCCTTCATGCTACAAACCCACCTCATCTCCTACATCTACACTGAATTTCAACCACTAGTTTCAGAAAAAAATGAAACAAACCCTTACAGTACCATCCTACCGAGCTGGTGCTCAATCCAGTGCAACACATGTACTATGCATGAGTTGTACACATCGTACCATTAGCTACGTATCCCAGCTGAGGAATAAGTTGTTCATCTTTGCAATTTTCCCTCCCTGGCACCAGCCGCTGGAATCTCGTGGGATGAGGATTTCCATCAACATCCACCAAGAACGGAGGAGGCATAAGATGCGGAGCCTGTTGAGTCTGTTCATCCAACACGTAGTTATTTGCATCGCGGATCAGTGGTCGGTAATCCGTATGGAAGAACATCTGATCTGGAATCTGCGAGAAAAGCGAATTAGTAAAGAAATCAATGGCCATTTGCAGTTGTCTTGCTGTTTTGGAACGGCTCCCATACCCATAACCCACAACTCCTACACTCGGGATCAGCAGAATTGTTACGACAGAAAACAGATTCCTACCACAAACGTGTTTTATTACCAAGGCCTGGTGCAAAAATTCAACAGTAAAATATGCCAACAGAGGTGAATAGATGGAAGTTAATGCTTTGTTCTCCTGTGTAGAGATTCTCTTGTCTAAATCTTTTGGATTTAGGTAAACAGCAACTGCTGCTTCATGATCTAATGAATATACTGTCTGGGACAGGGCGAGGGAATAAACTGTAACACAAATATTTCTAAGACAAAACCTGGTCAGACACAGATGAGTTTAAAATTCATTCAACTCACCTTTTCATAATATTTATTGCATCCAAAACCAAATAGTAGCAGATGTCCGTGAGAGTCTGTGCAGGCGAAATGCTGCCCATCTGGTGAGAACTTGCAATCGAAAACAGCTCCATGGCCTTGGCCCTCAATCTGCACACAAGCACAGCGCACCCCTTTCACAATCATGCTTTCTCTACAAAACCATTTCACAAAAATTCCACCTGTGCTCCACCAAGCATTTAATCCTAATTCTGTGTAAATTCTCATCTTGCTCAAGACTGATTTACACTTACATTTTTTCCACTTGGTTACTAACGCTTCGCTGAACAATCAAGTCAAAACCTTGCATTTTCTCTTTGTTCTGAAATTACCGTTCAACTTCTAAAGTATGTTCTGAAACAACTACTTAGAAGTCTACGTTTTATGTTAATGGCAGACAGAGAGCAAGGCTGCCCCAAAGATCTCAGATGCGTTTTGGCTCCGTACAAGCAGGTTTCACAGCTCAGGGCCTGGAGCAGCCCAGCTGCATTTCCTCAGCACTGGAACCAAACCAGCAAACCTGGCACTGGGCGCGTGAAGATGTAATAAATACAGCACAGAGCCAAGCACAGCGCTTCCCAGACCACTGCGCTGTGCTGCGACACACGGGTTTACTGGTTTGCATCGCATCACTATCATCTTTTGCATGGTATAACCATGCCCGTCCACGTGAATTATATTTAGATGTAACAGATCCCATGAAAGACTTGCTGCTACACTGACAATATGCAAAAAAAAAACGTTGGCATTGCTTACTGAAGAGTACAGGGTTTTCTTTTGAATATGTAGGAGTTTTCCCCTAATCTTGTTGTAACATTGGTCACAAAAAGTATATAATGAAATCTGCTTTTGCCTCAAGATCTGTTTTACACAAACGTGAAAAACAAAACCAAAAAAACCCAAACACCTTCCGTGATCATTCTTACCATGTTAAAGTAATTGCGAATTTTTGTTCCTTTGTCTATATCCCAAACAAAAATATTTCCATCGTGACCTGCTGAAAGTACAATCCTTTGGTCAAACGGATGGGCCTCCAGAACAAAAACTTCATCGTCGTGACCCTGCAATGAAAAAGGGTTGAAAAAGAAAGTAAGATTTCTCCAAGTAATATCTCCAAACACGCCAGCATTTAGTGTGAGGACCTGAGCGTTACTCACCGCTAAGCTATGCAGGAGCTGCCCTGTGGACGAGTTCCACACCTTGAGAAGGAAATTGTTGACTGCAGTGATGACAGTGGCATCGTATCTGTCCCAAGCCACCATAGTAACCTTCAGCTTAGTCACCTTGTCCTCCCCAGATGCTACATTGTTTCTGAAGAAATCAATAATTTAAAAAAGAAATCAGTAAGCATTTAACAGTGCTAATTCAGAATGAAATTAGGAGGATGGCTGCCATCATTGTGACTACTGGTTAATGCAGGAGAGGGACAGGTGACTTCTGCAGGGTACAGAAAATATTCAGTACCACTAAGATTTACAGTTTATTTCCTTAAAAAGGACAAGTTTCTCTTTTCTTCTTAAATGATCAGCCTCACCTACCCCAATTCTTTCTTTCAAGTTATTGAGTTAACAAAGTTTTTTCCTACAAGGTATTTTTCTTATCAGTCATCAGTATGACTGAACAGCACAATGGGCAAAAACCTGGGACATAAATCCAAACCACACTTTGACAGCTAGCTTATTAAAAATGTAACTATATAAAATACAAAGAATTCTGCAAAGCAAAACACCTAATGGATTTCTCCATCTCTGCTTTTTGTTATTGTCCATATTCAGTTATAAGGCCACTTACTGAAGTCACCTTAGGATCTCAAAAACAAAAACTCAAAACCCGAATTGAACCCGAGAACCAAATCAACATCTCTCATCTCTTACTTGAAAACCTTACGGAAAAATACGATGTTAAGAAATGTTCTGGATATACATTACAAGAATTCTTCCAGGCAACTCAGGCCTTGGAATGAAATAAAAAATGAAAACAACAACAAAAGTGTTTACAAATTAATGTTTTTAGGAAAAAGAATCTATGTGGCATCTCTCATTAATTTTCTGCTTACTCTCATATATCCTCAGGTGGGTAAACTAAGCTGTAATGGGCAACACTTTTTAAACTAAAAGTATTTACTAAATTTATTTACTGGAATCATAGCTGAAGCCGTCAGTTGCCTATAACAGTGGCTGTGTGATGCTACACAGTTGAACATGTCCATATTTACATTAATATCACACACATTTTGCTCATTTTCTCCTATTTTAACTTTATTATTCATTATAACTGTATTCTGTAGCACAGAAACCAGAACAGCAGATCATAAAACATAAAATAAACACTAATGACCTGAGGGGACCGATTATTGCAGTTGCTTCCACAACTTTGCTGAGAGACGCCAGAAAACAACAGTGGGTTTGGGCATTTTTTAAAAAACACGTAGGTTGGCATATGATCGATAAGGTTCTATTAAAACCTCTTTCCATGAGACGAACTCTATTTGACATTCTTACCTCGTATGTAGAACACTGAATATTCCCCAATCATCAGAGTAGGGAACTACCAATGTATTAGTATTTTCTTTTGGGGGCTATTCCACTGTGTAACTTAACAACAGAGCCATGGCATTTTCAACACACAAACCCCACGCACTGAAATTAACTCAAAATGGAAGCAAATAAATAGTTTTCAATAGGATGAAAGATTTTGTTTGGCGTGTAAATGTTGCTGTGGGGTGTGTTCCGGCTTGGTTTGCTTTACCCTGTCATTTTAGTGGCCATGTCCAGGACTACACTCTTCCAATCATGCTGCTGATAATGCCATATTCGCGCTGTTCCATCTCTGCTCCCACTGACAAACCTTAAGCTATGGGGGAAAAAAAAAAAGGAAATAAAAAAGTCATGAAATTCTGAATAAAGATAAGTCACTGCTTTTGGTCTAATACCCACACGCCCACCACAGGAGCTGATTTTCTCGCTACTCGGTAGCTTTGCTATGGAGTTTTCCATCCCCACAACAGTTTGGGCACGTGAAATCCTGTGGTAAGAATATCGAGGAGCTTGGCAGAGGATGGTCATTCCCCGCAGAAAAGGTCGCTACAAGCACTCACTTGAACGTTACTCTGCAACAAACGCGCACACACACACGTACACAAGTATATACACACTTGGAAGGGTATACGTGTGTATATAGAGTTGTTTTACTCTCTCTGTGCCTGCACACAGGCGTGTTTAACAAGCCATAAAATCCCCGCGAAGTGCTGCCGCAGGAAACAGGCGCTTACAGAACGCCAGCGAGCCAAGAGCACACCCGGCGCAGAACCCAGAACGGATTTCATCTTTTTTTCAACACTTATTCTTTACATTGTTTGCGCATCTCTGATCTAGAGAACGTAATTAAAAGCCGTCGAGGTTACAATTTTCACATCAGATATTGTACGGTACAAAAGAGTTCCTACCCCACAACATTAATTACATTTGGTTGCAGCGAGCAGATGGCCTTGGAATGACTTCAATGTCGTAATTCAGCCAAGCTGCACATTCCCTTTTTAATGACATCAGCAAATCTCTCGAGCGGTTCACAGAGGCAGCAAAGAAAAAGAAAGTGCGTGCCAGGAGTCCAGCATCAATTCGAATCCATCAGCTCCGGGAGAGGGTGAAGACAGAGAAGGGAAATACCCAAGCTGAACACAACTAAGTAGCCCTGCCTGTCAAGCTCAACAGAAATATTTTCCTTTTTAAGCTCCTCCTTGTTTAAAAAAATCAAAGCATCCAGCATATGTATTTATCGACATCAAAACGCTCCGGCTGTCAGTGCCACAGAAATCATTTTGGTGGAGAAATTTGAAAAAAAGCTCCTCAAGTAATTTGTTTTCACAGGATGGCCAACACCTTTAAAAGTATATTCCACTTATATATAGAATCACAGGTAAAAAGGCAAGCCTACGCAATTTTATTTTAATAAGTGATTGTTTCACCTTTTCAGCTTCCCTGGTCTGAATTTTTTCATCATGATGCTTCCAACATTTATTTTATTTTTTCTTTATATTAACATTAAAAGGAAGGTACCACTTTTCCATTAAAAGCATCACTGTAGCACAGAATTGTGAGCAACTACATGCCCTAATACCCCAGTGAGACCTGCACCTCACGCCCTTTGGCGGGAACCTTTGGGACAATGACATACTGGACGTATTCCCACCCCACTTCACACGACAAAGATCTCCGTGTGCAGGTGCAGTCCCACTGGCAAAGCCACCGTTTTGCTTGGAAGGCTCCTGCCTGCACACATCCCTTCGACCTCCTGCCAAGAAAAGCGAGGAACAGGAGCAAAAACTGGCACCAAACCGTTTCCATTAAATGCCGATGGGTAACGAAAGCTCGTCCCGCCGCTCTGACACAGCTGTGCTGCACAGGTTTGACACACACGCACGTCTACAGGCACCTTTAGACATTTTATCACGAGCATCTCGACTTTAATTGCTGCATAAGACACATCATCCTGACCAAGCAAGGTTTTAAAAGGTGAAAGCTCCGCAGGTTGGAATGGTTCACTTCATAGACTTTAAAACCACTGGATTACCGTTATCATCTAAATTAATTAACTGGAAATCCATATGTTTGCCTAAAAATTCACATATTTTCCAGGTATGTCATCAGAGCTAAGTAAATTATTGTGAATAATAAAGGAAGCCAATTAAATTAAAAAGCCTGTTCTGCTGTGAGTGGCCCCAGGCAGGCGGCAGCACCGTGACCGTGAGCCTGGGGGGTCATGGTGTGCGTGGGGAGTAACCGTCCCCCCAGCCCCAGAAACTGGGGAAAGTAAGTACTAGAGCTCATAATTAGCTACATAAACGAACCCAGACGCTCACAGCCTTCAGGAAATGCGGAGGTTTGCCCATTTAACATCCCACTCGGTGCTGCTAAGCTATCCAGGCGTGCCGGTGACTTGGTGACGACTAAAGATAGTGGGTGGCAAGGAGACACCACCAAAGGCTGGTAGGACATAAAACATGCAAATCTTTGTGAAAAGCCAAACAATTGGAAGGAGAAGAACATGTGCCAAGGAGAGTTTTCATTTCAAATGCAGACAAATTAAGCAGGGGAATTTTTTAAATCTACCAAGTAGACTGGATCCCAATTTGAGAGAGGAGGATCAACTGCACCTTTACACGCTATCAAGCAGCCAGGACACTTTTTTTTTTTATTTTGGAGTTTAAAAAAACACAAGACGAGGGATGAGGTCCTGGTTATTTATCATATCATGTGTATCACTCTAGAACCTCCCAGAAGTTGAGCTCTCATTAATCGGGAGTGTGTGCATGAAAACAAACACTCCTCCTGTGTTTTTTCAGAACTCTGAGCACCAGAAGAGACAACTTGCTTATTCTACATGCCCAGAGAGGAATTAAATCAGACAGATAGCAAAGGGTGGATGGCCTTATGTTTCAGCAACGCCATATTATTCAGATAACGTTTTCAAACTACGCTAATCATTGGCTGCTTTCTGGTCCCCAGCTGGTATGATACAGAAAACATATGCGAGAGAAGTAAATTTAAACAAAACCCCCCAACAGACACATAATCTATCAACAACACTATCAGCTTCAGCATGATTCTCATATGGATCATAAATAAGAGCACAGTGAAGGAAAAAACCCTTCAAGATACAAGGAAGCTCTGCAGCTCTTTGTTTTCATGATGCATTATACTAATAATTTAGATGCCATTATTTCCTTGTTTTCCTTCCATCTCACTTCTGACAACACACCAAGGCTTATTTTTCCCCTTTTATCTTTACTTTTTTCCCCAAACGACTGCACTTGTTTTGTAGGCCCTTGCGGTCAGTGCAGACAGTGTCACTCAGGTCCTCATTTAAGAACATATTTCTCTGCAAGTCAGAGTGTCACATTCCCAAACTACTTAATATGGAGAGGACAGAGCAAGAGCAGGTGATAAAGAAGTAAAGTGGCCTCTTCATCTGTTCCCTGGTACAGAAACAAGGGAAATATCTCTCCTTGGAATGCAACACCTACTGAAAGTGCTACTGTCATTGGTAGCTTGGCCTCCCCTTTGCCTCTAACCTGGCAAACAGACGTGGTCCCATCACCGTCCCACCCCTTTGGGTCCAGAAAAAAGGACACCCAAAAGTCAGGAACTCAAACAAGAGCCGCACTGATAAATGAATGTGTGTACGTGCTTATTCTTCATCTTGCTCTAATGGAATTGAAATTATACAGCCAACAAAATGAGACAGCCAACGAGCTCTATTACCCCCACGTGTAAAGTGATACTCTAATAAAGAAAAAATAAGAAAGAAAAGTAATTGAGAAACCAAATCCCTGATCCCATTATAAGCAATGAATGTACTCAGGTGTTATTGCCATCTTACCAGGTTAAAGCACCTTTAATGGAGATCAGACCACAGCTCCGTGCAGACTTGTCTGACCATCTGTGCATGTGTAACAGTTCTAACTTTTGCTCAGAACTACATTCGCTGCAATGCTTTTACTCCCAGAGTAACCCTGTCTGTACCTAACACGGCTACCTGTGCAGTCAGACACTCTTACAAAGAAAGGATACAAAATTCAGTTTCCAATTTGTTCAGTTTAAAAAAATACAGAGGAAAAGCAGAGTTACAGGACATTTTTGTTGTTACAGCAGAAGGCAGCAAGTCCAAGTTTGTGGATAGGACAAATATCTTGCAATACACTTGAAACAATTTGTCTAAGATTAATCAGAGCCCGTTTGGTCCTGTTGCACCAAATGTTCTCCATGAAGGTATCTGGAAAATTAAATACCACACTTCTCATGTGAAAACTGCGGGGCAGCCACTCACCTGTCACCGTTGTTACAGAACTGGACGGCAACCACTTTGTCCTAAACAGGAGGGAGGAAAAAACTAGGAGTAAGTGCTTTGTAAGCTGAAACACTCATCCAAAAAGATCTTAATGACGAGCTTCTATTAGCAAATTGCACCTTCCTGTACATCTCCTACAACATACTACCTTACACATTCCAGAACCAGAACGTCATATTTGAAATTTAAAATTGCCCAGACACATTGTGTTAAACACAGAAATGGAAAACGTCGCCAGGGTGAGCGCTGTCGGGGAAACCTGCACCTTGCGCAGCCCTCAGGACGAGGAACGAAGAATGCGGGGCTGGTGGGCACGGCGCCCCGCGAACCGAGAAAGAACCACCTCACCCCATCAGTGATCACAGCACGTTTGCAAGTTTTAGACCTAACATTAAAGCGCATCAAAACATTTCATCAAAAAAACCCGCAAACCTTGGCTTTATTTCCACTTTTAAATTGTTGAAAAGCAAAGACTAAGTTTGAGGTGTGGTTTTCCTGCTTTTTTTTTATTTTGCTAAATCCTTGTGTTGGCTACAGGCACTTGCTGCCTTCACTCCCACTGTCTCCTGATAACCAAGTGTCCAACTCGGGATTTATCAGGGTGGGCTGACAACAGCCTGTTGTGTTAAGTAGACTTGAAAAAAATTAAAGGAATTCCAGGTTCTTTGAAACCTGAACTGCTGAATAGAGAAAACATGTTTTCTTTTATTAGCAAAACACTCGTTAGATTTCTTGGATTGGAGCTCTGAGACTTAAACGTGAGACCCGTGACTCCCTCTGAGGTTCAGTGAATTAATTTACACTCAGCCTTAATCCCTAAAATACTGTTAAGCTGGGCAGCTGGCCTATTAAGGTTCGGAGATAAGTGCTCCAAACTTCTCACAAGTGACAGCCCTATCAGAGTTGCTATAAGTTTGATTTTCTGATATATTATTTACCATGCACATAGTAAATAATGCAGTCATCACCTGCTCTCAGTAACAATAAAGAAATGAAGATTTGATTCTGTTTTACTGATGCTTCTTTATGGGGTTTCATTAAAACCGAGACATTCAACCGTTTTAATAAAAGCTACAAGACAAACTTGAAAACTAACATCAAAAGTCATCGTACAAATAATTAAAATAGTTTGGATTTTTACAAGAACCCTTCTGCACCACTGAGAAAGGATGCTTTTAAGCTTGCTTTATTTTCTAAATGAAATTCCCATCATGATCCAAAGTTCGACTTCACACTCTAAAACCGGAATTACTTTGTTTTTTCTTGTCATGTGGATTTGTGGTCACAACTGGAGTTAAATACTCAACAGTAAATTTAATAGGAAAAATGACATCATGCATGAAAACTGCTTTAATTCCTCATTCCAACACAGACTTTCTTCAAGAATATGGGAAAATCACCTATGTTCCCCCTGTTTCCTGGGGGAATGAAATACATAAGGCATATTTTGCACACATCTCCTGCCTCAGAGGAATTTCAGAATAAACATACCACAAATTTCCAGGCATTTAAATACCACAGCACCGAGAGCCAACTAGACTCCAAAGACAGAAACTAAGTCGAATAGGATGTACAAAACCTAAGTTCCTGAAATACGGTTAAGCAGGCAAAAAGAAAAAAAATTTGCTTTCTGATTCATCTCTTACCGTGTGAGATTCCAACTCGGCCATTTTCTCTGGAGATTCTGAGCCCAAATAATAAATCCTTATCACGTGGTCGGTACTACCTGTTGCAATGAACATGCCACCTAAGAGAGACAGTGTCTTCTGTGAGAAAAGGCAGCTGAGGAACAACTCGTTTTAATTACTGCTTTCTTGTCAAAGCAGCAAACTACAGGTACAGAAAGAAAATCAAAACATGCATCCTGAACAAAGAGTTAACTCTGACAACTTCTGCTTTGATCTGTGCTTTCTCAGACTGCATCGGCTTTAGCTCTAAAATATTTTCCAGCTGCAAAGCTTTCTGACCAAAGGAAGAGAATATTGCGAGTTACAACATCCATCTAACAAACTGTTCTGCTTTCTCTCAGAAATTATTCTCCATCAGCCGATGCAGGAAAATTAGATGGGGAATAGTTCAATATCCTCACTGGTAAATATAAAGCAGAAACTTTAAGTGCATCTTCAATATCTGTTTGAAGCACATGAGAGAAATTATGGGGGAACTGGGTGTCAGTGATAAAGATATTTTCTTGTAATCTTTGTTCTATTTACAATGTTGCACAAAAAGGGCACTATTGTGTAGTTTACCGCATTGAAAGGGTTTTAGTTATTTTGGGACTTCTGGTTTTAAAAAAGGGATGTGGGCAAGGCTCACACGGCTATAGAACAGCTCTGATTCTCAGATAGCAAAATTTAATGAGAAATTACATCATTTTGCTGGCAAAAATCACTATTTTTGAGAATTCAAAGCTGCAACAAACGATGTCAGTTAAGCTGATACTTTCAAGCACATCGAACTGATCCTCCTAGAACTTGGCCAAATTTGGAAGATCAGCAGAAGTGTAACCTTGGAACAGAGGCCGCCTGTCTGCCAGATTTCAAGAACTTTTCACTCAAAAACTTTACAAGATAAAACCTTAAAAGGATGTTGCAAAGCAAAATCTCTGATGTACAAAACAGACTGACAGCGTAGTCTTCCTTGGAAGTGCTCAAGACAGCTTAAGTTAGAGAAAAAAAGAAAAAGTAGCTTGAGGCAGACGCACGGAAAATTTGAAACAATCACAATTGGACATGCTGTAATTAACTGAAAAAGGATTTAATAGCATTTTTATTTAAAAAGAAGTAAAGTCTCGTCACCAAAGGAATCATAAGGTTCATAAACCACCTTTCAATGCATACGTACCGGAACTGAAAGACGAACAAGATATCTGAACACCAGGCCTGGACCTCTCTGCGAATTTGACGGGGCGATCCCTGTTTGCAACAACACAACATTTTTACTTTTCATTACTTTAACCCAATGTCATCCAAAAAGAACAGCGCAGTGCAGCAGGTTAAGGCCAATACACTCATCTCAAACCTCTTTATTTCAGAATTCTCACCTAAGTTTGCTACAACTTATTTTTCACTTTAGTAATTTTCTTCCTTAGTTTAGTAAGAAAAAAAAAAAAGCTGAAATTTCTTCTACAACACTGTCTTGCAAAGCACAAAACGCAGAAATAACACCCCTGATCTCTGCCCCCTCTCTGGGTTGTAATGTGTCAGATTCCAGAGCACACATGAGAAAACACTCCCATTTATTGAGACAGAACACACCTTTATTTAATTATCCCAGCATTCGTCTCCACGCTAAAACTCAAAATAAATTCATCCTTTATTTAAGATAATTATAATTATCTAAACAGGCTTACTTAAATTTCATGGTGATAGCGTGCCACTGCCAGAAACAGATTGTTCCGTCAGCACCAGTAGAAGTGAGGTATCGTGTTGTTCCTTTCCTTGCTGGAGAGAACTGAAAATAAAGTTAGAACAGTTAAATCACCTCATTGCTTTCTCCCCCACACCCTGGAAACTTGTAAATGGATGTTGACAGGAATCTTCTTTATTAATATATCCCCTTTCTCCCCGGGAGTACAGAGTGGTATCAGGGATAAGCACAGCATCTGAACTTCCATAAAATAAAGCTGAGGAAATAGAAAACCCCTCAATTTTGACCGGCAAGTCTTGTTTCTACACATAAAAGTCAGCAAATTGCAGAAATGAAACAAGCCAAGAGCCTTTTAACAGGGTAACAAGCTGAGGAACACTTCTGTCTAGGACAGGACTGGATCGAACCTGGTAACAAAACCCAACTGATTCCCGCACCCAGGCCCACGGAAGACTCTGCCCAAACCTCCGCTCTAAGGAGCAGGGAAGCTTTTCATCCTGGAGGATGGCACTTGAATTTCACAAATACGGCAATAACTTTAATCCTCTGGCTACCTGGTAATTTGGTAAAGGAATCAAGCACGGTTTCCTCAAAAAGCCATGACGTTAATTTTTTAATGACCGGAGTTTACAAAAAGCTTGTGAGGAATACACGTATATGTATTAATAAACAAATCATATACAAAATGCAAAGCCAGGTAGTAAAACGTGTTTAGAAAAAAAAATATGACCTTAAAGTAAGTAACTTGCAATATAGTTGAAATCAGACAGAACTGAAAATGTAGGCAAGAGTGGGAGAAATGAGACTCCCTGGGACTTCATGCGGGATGGAGCAGACTGGGGTGAATCAAAGGCAGGAAGGTTCCTGAAGAACGGGGGATTCTGAGCCAAACAGCCCCGCTCATTCTCCCCTCTGTGTGCACAACCTGCCAAACTGCAGGGATTGCCTTTTTTATCCCGGAATTTTATTTTGTTGGAGGTTTCCACCAGGTTTGCCAGCAAACAACGCCCTCGAGTTGGGGCAAATCTCCGGTGCCGGAGACGAAAAGACACAACACTTTGTCCCCGATCGCTGATCCACGTCTCTCAGTACCGTTCCATTTTGAGGATTTAGGAAAAACTAACATTATTCTTTACCTGTATGGAAGTAATGGAAGCTGAGTGGCCCTGCAGCACGGCCACCGGGGCGCAGGTTCGAAGACACCAGACTCGCACGACTTTGTCGCAGCTGCCCGCGGCCAGCAGCGTGTTCTCGTAGTTCACGGCCATGTCGGAAATCTCGGCCGAGTGTCCTCGCAGCGTGGAGAGCAGGCGCCCGTCATCTGTAGCCCAGATTTTGACCAAACAATCATCTGACCCCTAATGCCACACAAAAATTTCCAAAGATTATCTGAAAGAATACGTGTTACGTGTGCAAAATACACAGGTACAGCGCAGATGAACACGTGTCGAAAACATCCCAGGGCCATGAACCTGCCAGAAGAGCAACTTCAGTGGGATTCCACAGTGTCTGACTTTGGGGACCACTTGTGGGGTCAAAGATCTAGATATTTATAAAGCAGAAGGCAGAGTCTTATGCTTCATACGAAACTATGATTACCACCACTAATACAACACCTCTCAGGACAGTTCAGTAATAATTACGGTAAATTTAAGGAGACCAAATGTTTCATTACATACTACCAAAAGATGTACTATCTGTGTGGGCTGGATCAGCCAGCAGGGAAATCAAAGTGGTTGTAAGAGTCAAGGTCTAAGGAAAGCGCCCTGAAGCATCTGAGGGACAGGACACAAATCGGAAGCAGATCCAACATAGATCACTGTAAAATACTTATAGTAACATCTATGTAACTTCACACTCGATCCCAATATCACCAAGAATTTTTAGACAGTTCAGAGACCTTTCCACTATTCCAATACTACAAAAAATGCTGACACTAGGATTGTCACTATATATTCAGGAACACAACACAATGAAACTAACTGCCACATCAACATCATTTGGCTTTAAATTACATTGTATTAACTTCAGCTAAATTCAAACAAAAATCACTCTCAGTTCTCCATAGAACTGCAGATGAGTGAGATTTCTTTATGGTGTAAACGAAAAGGAAAGGTTCTCACTATGACCCAGAGTAATTATTGTAACAACATCTCTATTCAATCAATTTATAATGAGTGGAGAAGCCAGCAAGAACACAAAGACAACAATTAGCCTGCCAGGTGATGTGTTTCTGAACACCTATTAAGAGACAAGGGCAAAGACAAGACAGGGATTAACATGAACGGTTAACAGATGTGTTATCAATTTGAAAAATCTGCTAATTAATAAATATGCACAACAAAAAGCAAGGGCAGTACTACAGAAATGTATTTTAATATATTCTGGAGGAAAAACTTTAAATAATATTCATATATTCACTGGCATACTACAAACTCTAGAAAGAAAATTTAGTAGAGAAGTAAATTGCAGATGAAGTAATGAGGTCTCCCATTTATCATCAGGTTTTATGAAATGTGAGGAAAGGATTGCCAGCATTTCCAAGGTTACCCAAAGGTGAAATGTAATTTTTAAAAAAAGTGTAAAGATTTAACTCAGCAAGTAGCATGGAAATTAATTCCAAACCCCAGAATACTGCAGGTGTCATTCAGTGAGAAAGATGATATAATAAATAAAGAAAAACAAGCACGCAAGATTTTTCTTCCCTTCATTTTTTTGAAAGCCGTGGCTGCATCTCAGTCAGTAACTAACAAAAGTAAAATTGTCAAACTTACTGTAAAAATTCTTCTCCCGCTGCGATCAAATGCTATACAATAAACAGATGAGAGGTGGCCCAAAATCCTCTTATGCATTTTCATGTGTTGGTAGGTGGATGTTGGGAACAAGTGGCTGAAACGTCCACATCCAGTTAACTGCCTGGCAGCAATTATATTTACTGGGAGAGAAAAACGAAACAAGAAGAAAAATAAGACATGAACTTTTTCCAGAACTCAAAGTAAATCAATATTAAATATTGTGTTTCCTAATAGTGTTCAACAGCTGCATTTATTATAGATGGATTTGGAAAACCTGATTTCAGTAACATATAATTTTCTTATAACAATTACAATAGATTTCTTTTTGGAGTATAATAATAATTTCTTTCAAGTGCTTTTGTGACAAAAATCTTTCTCTGGAATGGGTTCCACGTTCTATGGGAGAGTCAATGGTTGTCCCCATTCCCCACAAACCCTCTCTCATTATAAGCAGTAGCAGCAATCCCATTTCATTTCGATGACTAAGTAATTGAAGAATAAGAAATATGTGGCCGGAGAAAACAGGCACTTCGGTGCCTCTGCAGGGACACAGCACGTAAGATCATTGCAGCTGTGGATGCAGGAACATCATCATTCCAATCTTTGATTTGGTGCATAATTCTGGGTATTTAATTCTACCTATCCTAATTTATACCACTTGAGCTTTAGATTTTCAAGTTCTGCCACTTTTTGCCAATGGCACTTGAGGACGTAACGTGCTACACTGGGCTTTGTCAAGCCCTTGCGATAGTGGGTTCCCCGAAGAAACCCCTTATCTCGCCGGCTGCACACTGCAGCGGGCCGAGCCTTTCAGTCCTGCAGTTTAAAAACATAGCGAACAACTCGAGCCATTTTCTCGATCGTATCATGGTATCAGTGCCTATCCACACACACACAAAGGAATATGTTAAACAAAACACAACCTACAAAGTCAAGAAGCATCATTTCAAAGGGCTACTAGCCTGTAACACACTTCTGGGCATTTATAAGATCGAAGCACTTACGCACAAGCAGAAAGATCTACGCTCTGAAATTTGGACTGTTTTTAATCACTCAATGCTATTGAAACACTACATGCTAGGAAAAAGAGGCACAAAAGGTGTAGATGATTGCAAAAGTCACCAGGCTCCCACCACGGACATATCTTCTGTCAATATTTGGTTTTCAGGTAAAAACACACATTCAGCAGTACTAAAAAAGCAAAACACACTAAATCAAATTTATTTACGATCTACCTGCTATTCAATGATCCCTGGCACTATACAGGAACTGTTAAATGAAACTGTCTCCCATTGCAAAGGAAAAATGAAACTTTTAACCCTTTTTCCCACCTCCTACAGGAGGGCACAGAGATCCCCTATGATCAGTGCTGTACAAAGGTATCGCCAGGTTTGCCTCCATATTATTTCCTTTACTATTTAGGTATGCCAGCTTAAAAGCCAAGCTCTCAGAAATATTACAGCTCCCTTTCCCCCACGCCGTGGCCGATGTGATGCCGACACAGAGATGTGGTCACTTAGCAATACGGTAAATCCGCTGTGCCTTTCAGTGTTTAAACCATTTAAATACATAATAACACTGTATAAGCCTTTAAACAATTTCAAATGGCTTTGAATATTTTTTATTAACCACACAAATAACTGAGTGAAGGTAAACTCGCATTTCAAAAATATTCCAAATAATCACAATACCTTCCGTGTCCTACAGCGTTCCCATGCAATCCTTCTGAAAATTCACCACTGCTGTGTGTGGTAAATCACACAAAGGAGACACAAAGAGGTATAACGACCATGCAGGCAGATAACTCCCATGGCCTTTCATTTGGCACTCCTAACTTCGCAGTCCATTCCCAGACTTGCAATCAGTTTGGCTTCAGAGGATGCGAAAGTAATTCACTTTTTCCTGTGTCTCCTTCCCTATTTGCACAATGGGGACAAGACTCCTCCATCGCCCACGGACAACTCAAAAATGAAAAGCGCTGCTTATGAAATGCCTCAATCACGAGTTTCAGAGAACTACAGAACTAGTGCTGTGCCATAAGGAGCACTGTCGTTAGCAAAGCAACAGCATCTTCAACAAAAAGTAGCAGGTATTCAATGCATCTGATCCTCACCATAAAAACGTTTGGGCTATACCAGAAACACATGCCATGCACACAAAGCGTGTATTAACTTCATTAACTACCATTGCTTTCTAAAAACTGCAAAGTAAAACCTCCCCCCCGAAACAAAACAAACACCCCCAATCCCAGTTCTCGCATTTTCTGGTAGGAGATTAATACAAAATATCTAAGTAGGGAAATACCCACACATGACAAAATACCCTGTTAAGTTTGCTTTCTTCAGGACAATGAAGTTATTGTCTTTATGAAGCCTAAAAGCATTAAAACCACCCTGATTACCACACAGAGAATTAGCAACTTAGTAGCCCTGAAACCTTCATAACTGCATCAATGTTATTTCCAATAAAGGGAGCATCTCTAGTCTTCTTGTTAAGCAAGAATAGTCCTTAAATCACAAGCCATTCTACTAGAAATAGCAGTACAAACACAAAAAGCCTCGCAAAAAATTTCACGTAGGAAGGATAAAACCAAAACCCTGTAACAATGACCCATCAGTGAAAACCAAGTTTAAACAATCAGACATCACAAATGTCAAAGTCACAACTTCCGAAGGAAGTAAAACATTTCAGCATGGACTAAGTCGCCTAAGTTTTCAAACTGCTTGAATTAATATTAACCCTTGTGTCACTCAAATTTTTTGCGAGGAAAAATAGAAACCAGAACACTGGTACAAATGTTTCCTTTAAAAATAGTTTCGCTAGTACTAAGGGTAAGGACTTTGCATCATACTATTTTACCCTCTGAAATAAGCACTATAACTTCATAATGAGACATTGTGACACTACGACATTACATTTTACATTGTCATATGTGGTAAGTGTGACCTCATGCTGTCCTGATCAAGCAGGACGATTGGGTTCCACTCGCAGAGCGCAGAAGAAACCCAAATCTGGATTTCACAAGAACACCGGGAAATAAACACAGTTGGCTCCCACGTGCAAAATATCATCTCAGAAAGTGGATGTGGGGCCAGAAATACCGATAAACCCAGTAAAAGCACCAAAAGAACAAAGTGTTCCAGCTTTTCTAGCTGCTGACCTCACAGATCTCCTTTAGAGCAGAGAAACATGGATTTCTGAGCTGAGCGCGGCTCCTTGGCAGCTGCGGCACCTCGGCTGCGCATTTCCAGGCAGCCCAATTGCTTATTCATCCAGACTGTGCTTTGAACTTTCTGGTTCCAAATCTCATGTTGCTTTCACTAACAACAGTTACCCACACAAAGATTTTCATATTTAGGCTAAAATAGCTCCAGTGATCAACTAAAGAGGGGAAACAATCTTCTTTCTAACCTGCTTTGTGTTGCCTGCAACAAAAAAAAGCCTCTGACGAAACCCAGGTTGTATTTAACTGCTGCGAATCCTGCAAAGAAACCACCTGAAAGACCATCCTCTGATGGCATCGAGCTTACATCTCTATCACTGGAAGGGAAACGATAGACGAGTACTTTTAGCTGGCTCTACACCTAATTTACCAGTCTACACAGGCAATTACACAATCATTTCATCTCGCTCATGAGCACACGTTATTATGGGTGTCTATTACTTCAGCCCGACTACTTCAGCGAGTAATTCCAGACAACTTGATCTGACCAAGCCAGCACGGTATGGAAATTCACAATTATGCTGAAATATTAAAGAGGTTAGGCATACTTCTTCGTCTTGTATTTTAAAACAAAACACACACTGCAGCATCTGTGGCTGTGACCGCTCACCAGAAAACCACCTATTTTGCACAAATATACACAGAAGGATTTTGTGACTTGCACCTCACGATTAAAAACAGGGAATCCCCAAACCAAACTTCTGCCTCCTGAACAGCTTTAGTATAGTCAGCTTCTTATTTTAATTTTATACGCACTTTCCTCTCTTACTAGTAGTTTATGTAGCAACACCAAGAGGACCATATTCTTCCAGGAACTAATAATTCCTTGCTATAAAGACCCTTTTCCATATAATACCTTTGCATTTCCTAAATAACAATTCATAGGAAAACACCAACCCCAACAAATCGTTCTGTTCTCTGAGTCACTAAATAGTCACCACGCCAGCAGCACAGATATTTGTCATCAAAGTATGACAAATGCTGAAGTCCGATCTGTAGTATGGCACATTAATACCTCATATTCCAAAAATACATAGCCCGATTCTCCTCTTACGAAATAATTGATCCACGAGTCCTTATAAAAATAAAACTGTAGAAGTTGAGTGTGTGCTATAAATCTATTAGCAATCTATCAGCCCAGCTGCTAACAAAAAAGTAACTGCAGAACCAGCCTAGAAGAATATATACGCAGACGTACAGAAGTAATCATACTAATGTATGGAAATAGTTTTCTTTTTTAATGTCCGCAGTCTGACTCATGCATTATCTGACCGAAGCAGGAAAAGTACTAATGCAGTAGTTCCAGGCAAATATCCATTTACTTTTGATACAGAAGACCCATAATTAACTTTGCTATTCCATCACGCTCCTGCCACAACACCACAGACCTTGTGCAAAGCACGCTATCGATTCCAACCACAAACAGCCCCGGCTTCGGCACGTTCCTGTCTGACAATGATTAATTTCTAGCAATGAGAAAGTGCAGAAGCACAAACAGAGGAACAGACGTGGTAGAAACAGAAGCCTGTCATCACCAACCCTGCATTTCCGATGGGACGCGAGAAACGCACGTGAATGCATCTCCTAACAGACCAGGAAAAGCCTCTACATCTGCACAAACACACAAAAATACAGATAACATGCCCTGATAAGAAAACAAATCATGACCAACGCGACTTATATTTATCAAATTTGTTTGCTATAAAAATGGTTAATGAAAGTTCAGACCATACAAGGAAATACTTCTCAGTTTAAGCGAAACAGAGAAGTTCTCCAATGATACGTAAGCTGGATGCCGACACATATCTGAGTTTTATACAAGTTGTTTAACTCTGCGAACAACTGAAACTGAAGTAACACAAAAGTTGGGTTTGTGATTATTTCCTTTTTGGAGAAGGATGTTGCAAGCAGTCTGTTTTCTGTCATAATCGAACTAAAATGAATTCTTGAGTCAAAAACATTCTCTGGGAGCCAGGCGCTTTGTTCTGGCTGAGATTGCAGAATGAAGATTGTCTACATACTCCTGGGACAGCGCTCGTCCAACCTGACAAGCATACGAACATATTCTGTACGTGTATCAGAAAAAGATACTCAAGCACATTGCTCCCCAAACAGGGAGTTGACGTGCAAAGATTTTCAACGTGTCCACAATGTATTAATACGTGTACACACATTATAGAAGATCCAATCCTGAATATTACAAAAAAGGGATGTTCTATTGTTAGCGAGAAACCTCTTTTAGACATGGTGAAACGTCAAAAAAAGCCATTAATGCAAACTCACACTAGTGCTTCAGTTAGTAAGAGTAACTCTCAGCTGGAACAGTAACGAAAACACAGAGAAGATACAAAAACATCTATATGTTTCAGAACTCACCCACGTTTGGTGGTTTCCCATAATTTACAGGTAGTTCGGGCGGCCGGCCTCTGTGCAGAGCTGCAAATGCAGATCCTTTCCATAGCGTGTGTCTGAAGTCTGTACCGGCAAGATTAACAGTGGGTTAGCGAAACAGTTAGCTAAAGCACGTCCAACCAACCTATTCTTCTTAGAATCAAGAGCATCAAGCTCCATTCCCAGCAGCCCAAAATAAGATTTATCTTTTAAAATAGTTCGTCGGAGATCTAACACTTCCAGAAGATTGCTACTCTGATTTCTAGTTCCTAAGCAATATGACTGTAAATGGTTTCAGCTTATTTTTGCTTCATTTTGGTAAGCAGGAAGTCTAAATTTATGGAAAGAAAAAGAGAATTTAAAAAGTGGGTGCACTTTGTATTGAGGCAGGGCCAAAATTGGTATATTTTCAGTCCTTCCACAATCCCAACACATACAGAACCTTTTCTTATGAACTGTACATTTGAGAATACACACACACGTACACATTTTCTCCCTGAAAGGGGGAAAAGGGAGATTTTTTTTTTCCTCCCAATAAATCTGTTTTCCTGCAATTGGTGGCAATGTTCCCTCCTTTCAGATCTTCCTCTGCACGCCATCCCCCTAAAAAACACTGCTTTGAAAATGAAGACTGCTTCCTTTAAAGACTCTCCAGCTATCTGTTGCCAACTGGCCTCAGAGAGCCTCGTCTCTAGAACAATAGTGATTTTTCTGAGACTGTTCAGAGCGCCTCAGAAATTAGACCTGGACTTCTTCCATTTCTGGCCATCTGGAAGGAGAGAAATGAGCTTCCACGGTGAAGAGGGACTGAAACAGAAAGACAGTGCCACAGATTGGTGGATCTGTGTATCACCGCGTAGATCTCCGAATATGAAGCGCACAAGCTTACGTGACTCAAAGAGACTCCCGAGAGCACCTTCTGATTAAAACCCACACTGTGCCACAGAGGATTGCGATGATGCACATTAAAAACAGCACTCCTGCTTTCTAAACCAGATCAAAATAGACAGAAATACTCATGGTAAATGGAAACTTCATACTGATGCACGACTAGGGGGAGTGGAAATCCACGTACACCAGCTGTGAAAAAGGTGTGCTGTTTGGTGTAAGAGAAGCTGGTTTACACACCAAACAGCACAATGTCACAGTGTCTTTTTCTGAAGGGGAAAAAGCCCCACCACAAACCTAGTAGAAATCTCTTGGCAATAAACTTATGCCACGGCTTAGGAAGCACTACCTCTTTCAGTGATTCATCTAGCTTCTAATTCACCAAAAACCTTCTGTTTTCCTGCACAAAAAAAAAAGTTTATTTTCTCTTTAGATGTTTGTTGCTGTTTTCTTCTAAGATGCAAACTGAATGTGAAGCAAAGAAACGTTTCTTTGCAGACCACCTTGCAAACCTGAAACTCTCCACCCAGTTCTGCCAAAGCACGGGCAAAACAAGACTCAGTCCCAAAACTTGGCATAAGGAAACGTGTTTACAAACGGCACATCCCTCCAGGCAATACCCAGTGGATGAGCAGAATGCTCCAGCCCTTATTAGCATGGAGTGTGACTTCACAGGATGCGGGAAATTAAGAGCTCAAGTGGCACTGGAACAGGAAGGTCCTGCTCTCCCATCCCTGCGCGATGCTCCTGCCGCCTGGGTCACCTCCAGCACTCTGTGCCTTCCACCAGCTAATTGAATTCACTTCAACAGCAATAACAAAATTTGCAGTATTTTAGCTCTCGGAATCAGCACATGAGAGGATTCAATAAGTTGTGGCTCCTACAGGGAAGAAGTGGCAAGGGCATGGAGTGAGGAGGGGAGGGAGGAACCGCTTCAACAGCAGATGGCTCTCAGATCTGTTTAGTTACAACACCAAACTGTGCTCTCAGGATCACAATGGCAACCAGAGTAGTTTTTCAAAAGGAATAGGACCAGTGCTCTATTCATGAAAGGAACAGAGGCTTTTGTTCAAATTAACTTGAAGCAATGACAAGCAGGAATTTCCACTGAAGAATCGGTCTCACCTTTTCCCACCCTCGAAGTGCTGCCCCAAATGCCACCCTGTGCTTCCAGCTGAAACATCCGCCTGCGCAGCCAGCGAATCCAATAACGGAACAAAGGCAACAAAAATTGCCCAGCAAAATATATAGACTGCTAGGTTATTTTAGACAAGGGCATGTGTATGTGTATAGGAAAAAAGGGCTATTTTTCAGATGGATCAACTCTCTAATCCAGTTCATCACATCATTTACACACACACCAGTCCAACATAATGGGAACGGGAGGCAGAGGGAGCAAGTAACAAGGATCAGGCAACCGTAGGCAAGAGCTGTTCAAGACGGTATTTTCAACCAAAGAAACACAGATGTGACAGGGCCAGCAAGAACTATATTTTAGCAAAACTGCAACAAGAAAGCTGACCAGTGTAGGAGACAAACCAAGGGTCATGCAAACACACACAGATACCCCAACATGAATTGGAACAAAAGGGGTTTTGATCATTAAAATAAAAATCAAACAAACAGAAACTGAGAATCTTACCTTTTGCTGCCCTTAAGAGAGACTGGCGCCCAACACCAAGCAAAGTCTGCACGCCCAGGACGCTCTGTGGGATTTCCTTGTCTAGAAGGGGCCCAAGTCTCTCACAGATCCTAAGGAGATAATCCGGAGGGATGTGTGCATTCACAGCCACCTAAACACAGAAATAACACACATGTTGGAAAGTTGCTTTATTCTTGCTCCTGCTGTTTCTTTGTTTGGTTCATATTCAAGTGTTGAAGTTAAATAAAGTTACTGAAATCAAGTCTAAAACCCTCCAAAATTAATTATACCAAAGGTGTGTTTTCAAGTGAGACAGAGCATTGAAAAAGCTGGATTAGAAATTCCAGGTGGTAGTAGCTACAGATGTAATTTAGGATATCCCTCAACAACAAACAAAAATCCCTGAAACTCTGAGTTCCCAGTGCAGAAATCTGATCAAAGTATTGCCTGGAGACCTTTTTTAAGCTTTTCTAGTCTTCAGTTCATTCTTTCACATACAGTGTTTCTTGCCTAGCTGAAACACCCTTGCCAGACACTCATATTACTGTAAGAAGCACATGTGCTAAAGCCTAAAACCCCTAAATATTACCCTAAAAGCAACACCCAGTCTCTGGTTTTTAGCTACTAGGGATAAGCAGTGTTAAGACCCACATGGGTAGGCTCTACTCCTAATTTGTCATCTCGAGAAAACATTCTTCTTTTTCCCCTTTAGACAGAGACTGTTTTCTGCGGAGAGACAGTAGTTTTTCCGACAGTCTGCTCAAATAGAAACAAATTGTGCCTCATTATCCAGAATGCCCTGCACTTGCCTGACTTCTATATTTCCTAGCTGGCAGCACAAACTCAACATCAGAGCTTATTTAGCTCCTTCAACACAGGACATACAGCTACATCCATCTCCTTCTTAAAGTTCAACAGTAAGAGGTTGCTCAGTTCTTAACTACCTGTGATTGAAAAAATAGTTGTATTAGTATTTGCAGCCTTTGTATCTGTAGCAATATCATAGAGATTGTCATCAAACAGGGTTTTTTTTGTTTTACAAAGGCCCAAACTAATATTAAAGCTGACCTGAAAGGGCCAGAACAATGCTCATTGGAAAGAAATAACAGCACACACCCCTCTCCTACATGGCAGGAAGAGGTGAGTGCTTCGCTCAGCCCTGCTGCCAAAACATCGCTCACCGAACTGTGTCATCAAACGGATTATTACTACACGGCATTGGGAAATCGTCCGTCCCAGTTGGGCAAGAGCAGTGGCGTTACTGGGCTCAGCGCAGTGAGTCATGTGTTATGTCGTGTCATCACCTGCACCACGGGCAACACCGGCCCACAAATCAGGCTTTAACAGAAAAAGCTTTTCTAAGGACACATACAAATTGCCATTTAACTAAACCCAAACACATCTCTTCCAATCTGAACAGGAACTCTTACAGAAGACGGACAGGCTTCCCCACGCATCCTTCCAGTCGCCGCCTGTTAAAGATACGGCTCTGGCCTTCCAAGGGAACCAGAAGAATCGTAACTCTGCAGGAAAGATAAACCTGACGACCGCGTTAACATGGTCCCGTTCCATGGCTTTTCGTACCATGAGCACCAAGGACTGACCAGCCCTGGGCCATGAACCCTCTCTTGCACTGACTGCCTCCTCCAGCCATTTTTTTTCCTCAAAATCATAGAGTTCCAAAATTATATTGGTACCTTCCCATTTATACAGCCAGTAAAGTTCAGCATGTAAGCACAAATTGACTTTCATTGTAAATCACAGGATATAACAGAAGATGAGATAAAAAGATAATCCAAACTTTTGTACATGTCTATCATTCATACTTATTCCTGAAATATTATAAGTGTGTGAACGCTACAAAATATTTTATTATCCCATGCTAGTCTCCCTTTAGTATGTAAAGCATCTGAAACAAAGGCAATTCTAAAGAGAGAATTTGCAATTTAACAAAATCTGAGTACGAAATTCTTTTTTACGTCTCTGATAATTAGTAACGTGCTCCTCGGTCAACAATTGCCAATTCTAGAAATTTATCAAGCTTAAGATTAAAAGATTAAAAAGAGCAACAAATCCAAAAGCAGTGGAAATTTAGAATTTACTTCTAGGGTAGGAAAAAAACCAAACCATACCACTCTCTCTGGAAATATAAAATTTCACAGAAAGTCCAAACCATTCTCCTAGCGTATTGCAGCACAACACTTCCCTTTCCACCCAGTGGCACGTTGGCTTTGAAGTATCGCTTCTATTTTATGTCTAGAGAGGTGCTGAACTAAGCCTGGCAGCAAATATCCCACTGTGGAGCCAGAGCCCAAGTTATTTAACAAACAGTCCTGACTAACTCAGCGCATCTGCTCACAAACGGATTTTGTTGCTTCAAGATCTGCAAGTTAAGCCACAGTTTTATAAAGAATAGCAAAGGGAGCAAACATCAACACCAGAAAGGCCATGCAACACTTCTTTCCCTGCACATTTTCATGTTGCTACAAAGCCAGGACAGCCCAAATAAGTGCCCCTTAATCTGAATATTATCACGGTTGTTCCTACCAAACAGCTACGCAGGCAGCAACAGCAGCAAATTCTCCTGGAGACTTTTTTCCTTAATAACTTCCAGATAAAATGCTTAAACCACAGCCCAGAGCAAAGCAAGCAATTCTATTTTCAGGTTCCCAAATGAACTTGAAACAAAAATCCTTCCTTTTACCTCTGTGTGAGATAGCTGTAAATGGATTTTAAATATCTGTCCGAAATGTGAAGCTGCAAACACACAGCTGAGTAAAACACAGTCTCCCAAATCAGATTTTCATTAAAAGAAGGAAAGAGGCAAAACTTAGCATCAGTTATAGCCGTACCTCTTAGCGCATGCTCGTCCAAACACCATACAGGAAAATTAAACAACGGCTAGGACATTATCACCTCTTCAAATACACAAGAAAATACTTTTAGGATACTAGAAAATACTTTAGAAAATAATTAGAAAAAAAAATAGAGATGAGTAATACAGGTAAGAAACATGCATATCTCAAGTTTTTATAAAAACATCTTAAAATAATGCATTAGAGCTGGAAACGTGCTAAGCAAGAACAAGCCCTGCACCCTGGGATAAACTAGAGAAAAATGTTTTGTTGCCTTAAGATATGAAAGACCTTTAAAAGGTTCGAATGCCACAGTACCACA
Organism: Pampusana beccarii; assembly: GCA_013399365.1. Taxonomy (NCBI): domain Eukaryota; kingdom Metazoa; phylum Chordata; class Aves; order Columbiformes; family Columbidae; genus Pampusana; species Pampusana beccarii. The sequence continues at coordinate 989,015 of VWYH01002136.1, forward strand.
GCACAATTCTCCAACACAGGAACCACACCGCTGTTTGGGTCTAAAAACTTTCAAGAACCAGCTAAAGTGAATCCGTCCTTTTAAAAACATCCACTTGAACAACGATGGGAGGAGGTAACCCAGCCAGCACTGCTTGAACCAGGATGCAAGTTGCTACAGTGATAAGCAGCTGCAAGGAAAGAACTATTAGTGAAGTCACGGCAGGGCTGGGAGAAAGTCATAGCCCTAAACCTGGTGATGCTTCTGATGTTGGAAGCATTACCGCATAATCTCAGACTACTGGGCAAAAGATCCTCAGCAGACAGCTAAGAAGACAGGCAAGAAACCTGTTGATGCCTGAAACAAATCAACAAAATCCCCTGGTATGACTGCTGACAACTTTTCCTACAAGGAAGGTTTCAATAAACAGGCAACAAACAAACAAACAGACTCTTTGTGATTACCACTTATTATAAGATGTTTTCCCAGGGATCGGAACCAGATACCTCTGAAACGTCTCCTTTGCGAAGAGCAGCAAAATATTGCGTCAAAGCACAGAGTAAATTTGGTGCACGAGCTGCACGATGGAAGCGAAGCAGGCAGATTTTCGAAGGCTCCTTCGTGCCCGGTCCCTGCGGGCAGGCACTTGTGCAGCAGCAGCAGATTTTGAACCTTCAGGCGGCTGTACGACACTTCTCTCGTTTGCCAAAATAACAGTCAATTACGAATCGATTGACAACTTTATCAAAAAGCAGCAGAAGAGACCAAGAGGACCAAGGCAGCTGAGCAAGCAGGAAATTACTCAAGACCTCAAATATGGAATCTCAGCAAAAGGAAGCTCAGACCCTGGACTTGCACAAGATGTCAACAGTGCACAAAGACACAGGAATTTAAAAAGCCATTATCCACTCAGTTTCCCCAGAGAGAAGGGGTTGGAACTACCAGATGACATTTTCCTGAGGTGACAAAACCATAACATCTCTCTGCTGCTAATGCTGGGATTGGCACCGTCTATAAATAACAGCACCTCGAGCTCAAAGCTCCTTTTAAATCAATGCAGATGGGCAAGGCCGAAACTGAAAGCCAAATCCCATAAGCTGTTCCATACCAGCACAGTTGTCCACAGATGCAAATTCTGCACTGATTTTCTGTTTTTCCTGAAATTAAACATATCTTCAGCACAAAGACCCTAACAGGCTAAGCCAGAATAGACAGCCCATCAAAAAGTTCTTGAAAGCCAAACCAGAGCCAGTCATCTTTAGCAGAAATAAAGATAATTTTGACCAACAGCCCACTGGAGACTGTTCTGATAACCTGAGTTAGTTCAGCTTGACTTGTCTCTACAACAGCTGATCCCACATTGAGCTGCTACAGTTCATTTCAAATAGGAGCACTAATTGCGTGCAGGTCTGACGTACTTCAGGCCTTCACAAGGAGAGCGAGGGCCCTCCCTTTTACAAACAAGTTTCGTGTCTCAAGATCACCAGCAGTCAGTAACAAAGTGAAAACCACTTTGGAGAATACCTGGACAATTCCCTAGACAGGCAGCCACATGCTGCACATCAAAAGTACTCCAGAGTGGAAATAAGCCGAAAAGACAAAGGGAATGCAAACACAGGTAAGTCAGTTTTCTCTGCATGGTTTTGCTCACTAGGTACAATTCTTATTAGTGTGTATTAAATTATTCTCCCGCCTTTTGGTACCTGACATTTAAAGACCAAGTTCAAATAAAAAAGAGAAAGAAATCTCAGAGTTTTCAGATCTTGACTAAAGGTGCGAGTGAGGTGGGAGTAAACATTCCCTAGATAAAAGCCGCACAGTAGGTGATTTGGTTGTTACATCTTTATAATTTCCAAAAGCCTCAAGAGCAATAACAACATACTCAATGGCAAGAGTATCAGCATATTTTCTGAAAAATACCAATGCTAACCTGAACAGTCAAACTGAGAATGGAAAACAAAGCTGAAACATCACCAATTATGACAAGAAATATCTTTGTCAGATTTGCCAAAGTGGAATATTGGGCATGCGAAGAAAGAAAATAAAAAAAAATCAGACTTCTCTGGGTCTGTAAACTCTGCTGGGGTTTGATTCTTTCAGGCCTGGCCGATCAGTGCAGCCACAACACTAGGCAGGGACTGTAACTCAGTTTAGGTTTTGTAAGTCTTCGAAAAGAAGAAATGGGTACAAAAAGCTTTATCTCCAATTGCCAACATCTCTAATTTATTTTTGGTTCATTATGCGATTGAGATAGTTGAGATGAAGGTCAGAGTTATCTGTGTTCTTCACCACCCTGGCTTTGTTCTGAACATTACTTGCAGACATCTGGCTAGCCCTGACGTCAAGCAGTCCAGGTTAATATACAATCAAATGCAACCCAAGGTCCAAATTCAAAATCCATCAGACCCTAAGCAATGAGAGGAAAAAAGACCTTTCCTCAACATCCCAAACAGTGAAACCTTCAGTATGAGGATTAATAGGGAGAAGTTCAGTTCATCCAACCCAGAGCCAACCTGTCTCGCTGTAATGACTCATTTATAGTCCTGTTCCTTACTGTAAATCATGATAAACAGTTAAATAATACTATATAAAAGGCAATCTAAAAAGATTTATTACTGTTAATTTAAGACAGAGAAAAAAATCTTATATTAATTTTGATAATTCTATACAGTAAGAAGCAATTCCCCATTAATCCCAGGCCTCACTTTACAACAGTTTGTTTCCTCTTTTTGAAATTCTAAAGTACATGGTTTCAACAATGCCATCTAAAACACACACACGCACACAAAAAATAAAAAAGTTTTAAGGTTTTTCTATTTGTGCCCCGTAGAATGAAAGGAAAAAATGTATACATTAATGAAACTAATTAAGCAAAATCAGTACGTCTGAAATCAGACCTCATACTGCTAATATTCCTCTCGGATAGGGGTTGCAGTCACAAGCTAAACCTGAAACAGCCCATAGTTAGATTGCAGGTTCTCTAGCAAGACTGTACAGCATTAAAATTTATTGAATGCAGCACCTAGTACGTGCCTGTTCACTCAATATACAGCCCCAGAATTATCCACAAGAGGTATGATGAAGCATAATGTTCATCTTAAATTCTTAATATTATTTGGAAAGGGAAAGCCAGCAGGTACAAATGTCTCCTCTCAACACAAGGAGCTCTCCCATCCGCACCTGAGCTCCTACAACATCGCTAAAGTGGAAAACTAACTCTTGAGCAAGCTACAAAGCAGTATGAGCAACAGTCATGTCAAAATCCCACATTAGCGCTGCAGCGTGCAAGATAGGAAAGGCAAGGACGTACTTTCAATTCCTTCCAGGTGACGAAATAGTGACAATCAGTATTATAAAAGCTGTTAATAAGTTTACAGCATTCCAGCTGCAAAGTGCTAAATCAGCACCATACATTATAACACAGAGCTCCTAGAAATTACAACAAGGCCCTTTGCACCCTTTGGAAACAAATGGAAATGACTTTTTGGTTTTGCTGCTTCAAGAGAGGCCGGTAAGAACTCACACACCTCACGGCCACAATAGGAAAATGTCCATCCCCACTCACGCAGGCCCTTGAACCCGACCGGTCTCAATAACAGCTTTTCACATGGTTTCTATCCAGCAAAAGCAGCCACCCTATATACTTCATCGACATTTAATAGCTTCAGCATTACATTTCATACAAATTTGGGGTTTTTTTTAATATGAAAGCAGGCCCTAGTGACGAGCAGGGTTTCAGCACAGGCTGCCACCATAGGCCAGGGAGCCCCGACCTAGAGCCGCAGCGCTGCCCGGGGCCGGGCCTGTCGCCGTGGAACCCCCCGCTGGGCTGGGCCGGCCCGAAGCCCCCGGGACCCCCGCGGCCCGGCTCCCCGCGGCCTCCTCCGGCCCACGGGTGCCCGCGGCCCGCTGTGTTTTGGCCACGCTGACGCTCCCCTCACGGCGCGGGGGCCCGAGGCCCTGTCAGCCCCGCTCGCCGGCACCTCAGGGCGGGGGGGGGGGGGGGGGGTGCTGTCAAACCGCCGCCCCGGGAGGCGGCGGGGGCACTGGGGGTGCTGCCACCGGGCTGGCAGAAACCGGCCGAAGCGCCCCCACGTCCCCGGGCGGGGGAGGCCCGGCAGGCCGCGGATGAGCCGCCCCCGCCCCGGCCTTGGAGCGCCGGGGGGCGCGCAGGGCGNCGCGGATGAGCCGCCCCCGCCCCGGCCTTGGAGCGCCGGGGGGGCGCGCAGGGCGGCGGGGCCCGGGGGGACCAGGGGGACCCCAAGCCCCCCGCCCTCCCTGCCAGTTCCTCCGCGCCGCCGCAGCCAATCAGCTGCAGCCTTCTATCGCCACCCGCCGCTCTACGGCTTGTAAGACGCGGCGCCATTCGCCGCGGCGGGCCCCGGTACGTGCCCTCAGATAACCCTCCCGGCCCCACAATAGCGCGGCGCAGTCAGTCCGTCCGTCCCAAGCAGCCCCCGCCGCCCCGGGCGTCCCCCCGGCCCGGCCTCCCCTTCCCTACGCACCCCGGCAGCAGGCGCGGCCTCGGCGGGGCGCAGGGCGCAGCCCGCAGCCCCGTGAGGGAGAACGGGCAGGGGGGTTGGAGGGAGAACGGGGAGCGGCGCCCGGAGCGGCGGCGGCAGCGAGGGGGGAACTTCCCGGGGAAGTCGGGAGTGAAACTTGGCTCACCAGGTCCTCGAAGCTCCGGCGGTGCTCCTTGCCCTGCCAGTCCAGGCGCCGCGGGATCAGCTGCGGGAGGGAGACGGGGAAAGGGGAGGAGGGACGGAGGAGCCCGTCAGACCCCGGCCGGCCCCGCGCCGGAGCTGCCTCGCTCCCCGGGCGGGCGAGGGGAACCTCCGCCGGTGCCAGCCCGCCCCGGGGAGGAGCCCCTCGGCCGCTGCCCCCCGGCCCCGCAGCGGGGGGTACCCGCAGGGTCTCCCGTAGTCCCGGGAGGAGCTGGGCTGGGTTAGAGCAGGGCAACCCCCGGCCCCCCACCCCTCCAGGGCTTCCCCCGTCCCGCCGGGGCAGCCGCCGTACCTGGTGCTCCTCCAGCTCCTCCACCAGCACCTGGGGAGAGACGGACACACACACACAAAGGACGTGAGTCCGGCGCCCGCAGCGTCAGCGGCTCCCCCGCCCGCCGCCCCTCCGGCCCCGTCCCGGTCCGACCCGGCCGGAGCCCCCGGCTCCCCGCTCACCTGGGCGGATTTCTTACAGGGTCCGGACTGCAGGAACCGGGCGATCAGGTAGTAGAGCTCTGCGGGAGGGACGAGGGGAAGAAGGGGACACGGTTACAAGGCGGGGGCGGCCGGCGGGGCGGAGGGCAAACCCCCGCCGCCAGCGATACCCACCGGCTTCGAGCTGGGTCGGGGCGGCCGCCGTCGCCATCCTCCTCAGGAGGCCCGAGGGGGAGGGGAGGTGGCTGGATGGCGCCCCGGGGAGACGCCGCTCTCACTGCGGCCAAGCCCCCATGGACGAGCCCCGCTGTGCGTGCGCGGCGCTGGCCCCGGTCCGGCTCCTGCCCGGGTTCATCGCATCGCCGGTCGCCCCATGGAGATCCCGGCCCGAGGCAGCCGCCGAGCGGGTTGCAGCGCCGCCGCCCGCCGCACGGGGGCGGTGCGCGGCTTCGCGCAGGGTGAGGGAAGCGGCGCCGGGAGGGGAACGGGGCGGAAGCGCCTGGCCGGAAGGGCGGGGCTGTGACGCACGGGGGTGGTGCTCGCGCGGCGGGCGGTGCTTGCGGCCGGTGGTTCCGTGGGGCGGCACTCGTGGCGGTCGGGCCTGGTCTGGTGTTCTCACGTCAGCGGGGCTGCCGGCCCTCGAGGCGGCCTGCATGGACCTGGAGAGGGGCCAGAGGAGCCGCAGAAATGATCCGAGGCTGGACCAGCTCTGCTGGGAGGACAGGCTGAGAGAGCTGGGGTGTTCAGCTGGAGAAGAGAAGTTCTGGGGAGACCTGATTGCGGCCTTTCCGGACTTAAAGGGAGCTCATAAGAAAGATGGAGACAGAGCTTTCAGCAAGGCCTGCTGTGATAGCCCAAGGGGTGATGGTTTTAAACTAAAGGAGGGAGATTCAGACTGGACATGAGGATGAAATTGTTGCCCCTGAGGGTGGTGAGAGCCTGGCCCAGGTTCCCAGAGAGGTGGTGGCTGAACCATCCCTGGAGACATCCCAGGCCAGGCTGGACGGGGCTCTGAGCAACCTGAGCTGGTGAAGATGTCCCTGTCATGGCAGGGGGGGCACTGGGGGAGCTGGGAAGGTCCCTTTAACGTAAAATGTTCTGTGCTTCTATGATTCGGCAGGACATCAGCATGTACCAAATGATGGAGATTGTCCCATGGACCTTCCTGAATGCTCCAACAGCAGGGGAGGACTCTGGGTGGAAGGCTGGAGGCGGGAGCTGGCAGCCCTCACTGCCCGCCCTGGCTGTAGGAAAAGGTCTGAGGAGGCGTTGTTAGGTATGGAGCAGCTATATGGTGATGCACTGAGATACAGAAAAGTATGTCTGTGTTCATTAAATTGCTTACTCCATTATAAACATAGACAGAGGTGCTCGAGACAAAGTGTTGCTATATGGACGCCTGGTGTTGGGCGACTTGAGACGTGTCTCATTTTTTGGAGGAGCCGTTGTGCATCTTGCATGACAGGGCTCTGACCAGCGTGTCCTCACCTCTCCACACCATCAGGATTATACCCCAAGGACCGGAGTCCTGCCAAGGTTACAGAACAGAGGGCATTGGGTGGCTTTAGGAGCCAGAGTAATATTATTTGTTCCCAGTGTCCAGGAAATGAAAATCTGATTGATACAGTACGTGTTCAAAGAAAAAAACGGTTCAATATCAGTCACTGTTATTAAGGGAAATAAGTATTTTTTTCCACAGGAGGCATCCTGTCGAAGTGCCAGAAATTTATTTCAGTTCAGCAATAAGTTGCTAAAAGGTATTGAGTGAATCGACAGCGTTCTTTAGTGTAAATTTGTGTTTTGCCACCAGAAATACCTGGCATTTGCTGTTAGAACTCCCCAAGCCTTGGCAGGGTACCAATTGCTGTCATAACTGGGAAATAAAAGACAATTAATCTTCCTGCTTTGAATACCAAGAGCTGAATCATAGTGAATCAATGCTGCTGAAACATTAAGAATGAATTCATTTTTACCATATGTTTATGGCATGACTAGGCTTTGTGCAGTGCTGTGGCAGAGCTCTCCCTGCTGTTCCTGGCAGGATCCCGTCCTTCCCGCTCGCAGCCTCTTCTTGGGATGCTTCAGGGTACCCAACCGAGCACCAGTGGCTCTCTGGAGAGGGAGTAGTGTCCTTGACATTCCACTGCTTTGCAGAATTCCCTTGTATTTGCCTTAATACAGCTGTGAAAGTTGTTCATTTTGTGCCAGGAGCTTGGATTACCTGGTTGATGTGCAAACCTTATTTTCTCTTCATCCTCTAAAGTTGTCAAGCTGCTGAGAGCTTAAATATTTTAAAAAAAAAAAAAAAAAAGGCTCACAGTGGTAGCTCCTGGACTCTTTTTAAGGCAGGTGCATTGATCAGCTTGTCACAGAGATGCAAGGTGCCGCCTGACCAAGCTGCAAAGCTCCATTCTCGTGGTTTTCTGATAGTAGCAGCTCTCTTGCCATTCCAGTGGTGCAAAACTGCTCCTCACCAGTGAGAAAAGAGCCTGTGAATTTTCACTCTCCTTAGAGGGAATGTTTCTCCCTCCTGGCTCCAGACCAGAGAACTGCAAGCTCATCTTTCCATGAATGCAAAGAAAACAATGTGGCCGATGTTTTATCATGTGCCCTGAAAGCATGTATCAATCTGAGCTGAGTAGAATTCAATGTGAAGAGAAAACAGAGCACCGTAAATATTGTATAGTGCCACGTCCTGCTGCGTTCTAGTGCTAAGTTATTACTTAATGCATTTCTTCAGGAATGTGGCACATTTCCTTGGCACCTTTTGGTCGGTGCCTTCCTGAAGCTCTTGTGATTTGCTTTTTATTCAAGCCTAGGGGTGGCAACACGTGAAGCTGCACCATCACTGCAGGCAGGATTATTGTTTTAGGGCCCATTTAGAGCCAATGGGAATTTTCACAGTAGCTGATTTGAGAGCCTGGGTTAGAAGATGCCCCCGAAGTCGGCTCACGTGTGCTTCCCACACCATTCCGGCTGGAAGCTTTGCCACATGCTGTTTGCTGAAGTGCTGATAAAGCCGTGACCTCGCAGCCCAGCGCTCAGAAGTGCTCCATGTTGTACCCCAGTCACAGCTGGGATGGATTTGTGCATCAACAAGGAGCGTGTTGGGAATCCCCCAGCTGTGAGTCAGGTGCATGTTGCAGGTTACAGCTTCCCGCCTTTGTGTCAAGTCCAAACGGAGTGTTCATCGTGCTCAGAACCTGTCCCTGGGCCATCAGCACAATCCTGGCTGTGGTTTTACTGCTCTGCAGCAACTCCTGAGCCCCTTCCTGTGTTGCTGGTTCCCTGGCGCCTCAGCTTCCCATTGTTAACATCCTCCCAGTTGCTTCATTACCCCCTAAGGTTGCTGCAAGGCCTGTGATGGATCCTCTACCCACTTCTGGGTTTTCCCCCAAGGACTCATCTGGCTGGTGAGTAACGCAGCTTTCCCTCCCTGGCAGCTCCGTCCCCACCGCCTGCCCATCTCCCAGCTCTGACTCATCCCTCTCTGCGTCCCAGCAGCAGCACGCTGGCGGCTGACAGGAAAAAGCAAGATTTTATGGTTGTGCTTATTCATCTCTCTCCAAGGCAGAATTCTAGTCTGTAAACACCAACAGTGGCAGTGACGCCAGGTGGCAAAGAACATCCTGGTGTGGTAATTGCTAATGAGCAAAAGAGGGACTCACGAGCATAGATGCTTTAAGGAGGAAGCTGAGTTATAGCAGTTTATTTCTATACTGCTGTTAAAAAAAAAAAAAAAAAAAAGATTTTAGGAATAGAAACTTTTAGCTAAGGGCACGTTCAGACACTGTGGAGCCAACCCCATTCTACTGTGGCCAAGCTTGTCAGATCTTGCGGGTTCCCTGCCTCCCCGCCGCAGCTCCTGGCCAGGCAGGGTGTCGATTATCAGAAAAAAAGAAAGCCTGGTACAGTAGAAACCTCTCAGCATTTAACAATAAGCCATTTTTCAGGTTCTTGCCTCTTTTTCAGGCAGCCAGGGCACTTTTCATACCTTGGTCTCTGAGACCCTGTACCTTTGTGAAATGGTCCAGCACGTCCTATCGCTGTTGTTGGGGGTAAAGGCAAGGCAGCAGAATTTACCCCTTTTTAATTAAGCTATAAAATTAGATTAATTCCCTCGTAGTCAGTTTGCAATACCAAGTCCGTGTGTCTCTCTCTGATTTTGTTTGTCGTTATATTGTTGCGATGAGTCAGATTCCTGACCTCTGCTTTAACAGTGTGTGAAATCGTAGTGGCAGTTTTTAGCAACCAGACAAAAAAGTACAGTTGCAAATTAAAAAAAAAATAGAATGGAATTGTGCAGGTGTGCTGGGTTGTACCTGGGCTGTACCTTTCTTTTTCAGTAAATGTAAATGGGAATGTGGATGTCTGAATCCATTGGGATTTAAAGACTAAAGCGTGTTAAGCATTTTCAGCTTTTTTTTTTTCAGTATTTTCCATGCGCATTTCTATGCACATCCTGCTCGTCTTTCATATGCAGATAAATGGTACGCAGGGATACGAATAGTTTCAGAAATGAGACACATGGTTTTGTGTAACCAGTACAAAAATAAGTGCTGTTTGCAAGAAATTTGAGAATTAGTGCCTTGTGCTATGCACTTGTATCCAAATACAAATATTGAAAAGTCAGGGTTTACTTTAAGGTGATCTCTAAGTGCAGCAATCTCTTAATTTAAATTTTGATCTCACAGCTTATTTATTTAAAAAAAAAAAAAAGAAGTGCAAAATAATGAATAAAACAGGGACTGTTCATGGATTTTCCTTGTGCGCGAGGTTCTGTGTGCAAATCAACTCCCTGTTGTGCAAGGGAAATCTCCACATTTCCATTTCTTCACCCAGTTCCTTTCCCTTGGTAGCAACTGTTAAATAATAATTCAACAGTTATTAGATATTACGCAAGACCTGCTCTAGGTTTTTTGCTATTTTTAGAGATTACATATTTTAATTTCCCTGCTGCATCATACCAACCTTTCCTCTAGATGGTGCCCAATACCCAAGAGTTGGGTGCGTTATTATCCCAAAGGAAAGGCGATTGAGAAATAGGACGCTGCTCTCCTTTGTTTCTACTTGCTATCTTATAATTCTTCATCTAAGTTGATGAAATACTTGTTCTGCGTGATGTAAAGATCTTTTTTCTTCCTCATGCGTATCTTAGAATCTACTCACTAGAGCCTAAAACGCCGCCTGCCTGGACCAGCATTGTCTGTTACTCTGTGGACTGATCCATATCTCAGATTTCTTACGGCAGCCATTAACTGGGGTGAGCTGGTATCGCCTGGATGGTACGTACAGCACCACTGCGATTCTGGGAAATTAGTGTTTATTTGTGTTGTTTTCAAATAAATGAATTATCTCTGAGTGCTATGTAAACATTTATCTGTCTGTGTTTTACACAGAAATGCAACATTTCCAGTGTGGATGAAATGCAAATGAAAACGGGCAGCAGTGATCTGTGGATTTATGTGCTCGTAGCTCTGTAAGCAGAAGGAAACAGTAAATAATGTGAATATTCCAGGAAAATCTACCGCAGCATCACTGAATCTCAACATTACACCTGAAACTGCCTGGAACCCCACGAGTTTTACAAGCAGGAAAATTAATATGAGTTATAAGCGACCAGGTAGTTGTTGTTATTGTTGGTATGACAATTGTGGGTGGCTATATCCCTGTTTAAGGGCCTGATTCTGCCCCTGTGTCCCCAGGAGCCCCTTGGTTGGGACCGACCCCCCTGTCCTCCTGCAGCTGCCCAACACAGCCCTAGTGCCCCAAAAATACCACCAGCTGCTTCCCAGTGGGGCTAATTCAACGACTTCAAACTTGCTAATTTTTTTTCCTAAATAATCTCATGTTGTTTGATTTGTATTTTGTTGTTTGTTTGTTTGTTTTTTAAGGCCAAATCCTGCAATTTTTTTTATTTCTGGGAAAGTGTTTGTTCCGAGTATCCCATCTTTCTAATGTTTTCAAGCAGTTTCCACACCACCTGCAAATATTTTACATTTCTTTCTGCTCTTACTATTTTTTAAATTAAATACTGGGGTGGTGTTGGGGTTTGGCTTTTTTGGTGTTTGTTTGGTGGTTTTTTTGTTTGTTTTTTGTTTAAGTTCTGTTTGTTTGTGGCTTTTTGGTTTGTTTTGGTTTGTGTTGTGTTTTTCCAAGAAGTTTAGACCTGGTACTGCAGGGTTTACAGACCACCCAACCCTGCCTCAGTTTACCTACCTCATTCATCTAATTCTAACAATCCCCTCCCTTTATTGATTTATTTAAAATAGGGATTCCTGGCTTTTGGTTGCCCCTCCCCCTAGCTTAACTTTTTAAATACAGTAATCAGTTTGAATTCTGGGATTGGTTTGCAGAGACTTTATTTTACATCAAGGGTTCATAGTCTGATGTATCTCAGTCCTTCTCTGCTCTGGGATCAGGTGCCAGATCAGTTGTAAAAACAACATTCCCTCATTAATTGTTCCCTACAACCGAGTGCCACAGCAAAGCCACTTGTGTCCCGTCGTGCTGCGGCGTGTCCTGTGCTTGAGCCACCACCAGACCTTCACAATGACCAAAAATCGCAGTTTTACAGAATCACAGAATGTCAGGGGTTGGAAGGGACCTTGAAAGCTCATCCAGTCCAATCCCCCGGAGCAGGAACACCCAGCTGAGGTCACACAGAAGGTGTCCAGGCGGGTTTGAACAGCTGCACAGAAGGAGACTCCACAACCTCCCTGGGCAGCCTGGGCCAGGCTCTGGCACCCTCACCGGGAAGAAGTTTCTTCTCAAATTTAAATGGAATCTCCTGTGTTCCAGTTTGCACCCATTGCCCCTTGTCCTATCACCGGTTGTCACCCAGAAGAGCCTGGCTCCATCCTCCTGACACTGCCCCTTTCCATATTGATCCCCATGAATGAGGTCACCCCTCAGTCTCCTCCAAACTAAAGACCTCCAGTTCCCTCAGCCTTTTTTTCGGAAGAAAAACGCCGTTCTCCGGCCCGCCGGGCCCATGGCAAACCGGCTGGAGCGGTTTTGCTGCCGGCCCGGAACGGGCTCGCTGGGGCCCGTGTTCCCCGCGGGGCTGCGGCAGCGGCCGGAACGCTTGTGGCGGGGCCAGCCGTGCGGCCGGAAGTGGCGGGCCCGCGCGCGGGGCACATCCGGCGCCCGCCCGCTCGCGCGCCTCGGTTCGCGTCTCCATGGCCGCGTCTGTGGTGAGTCCGCCATGGCGGGAGCGGCGGGGCGGCCGGTCAGGAGCCGGGGGGCCGTGAGACCGAGAGAGAGCCACGGGGGGGGCCGGGAGACCGCGAGAGAGCCCCGGGTGCAGCCGGCGGCGGGGCGTGAGCGGGTTTCTCCGCGCCGGGTCGCTGCATCCTCCCACAGAGGCCTGAGGCCGCGCGGGGGTTGTGTGGTGAACCGCCCTGTGTCACACGCACCGGCTGCAGTGGCCTCGTAGTTTGGCGAACTTCTTGGAATTGCTGTCAGAGTCTTCAAGGGTTCGGTGTTTTTTTTTGTTTTGGTTTGTTTTTTTCCTTTGGTTGGTTGTTTTTATTAGTTATGGCTCTCTGGTTAAATGCCAGGTAGAAAGATTCCAGCGTGAGGTGATTGGATGTTGCAACAGGAGCTCGAAGGAGCTGGGATATCTCCATCCTCAGAGGTGTTCAGAACATGAGTGGAGATGGGACCCTGGGCAGCCGGGTTTAATCTTTGATGTTAGGTCAGGTTTTGAAGTTGGCTCTGCTTTGAGCAGGGATTTGGACCAGGTGTCCACCAGAAGTTTCTTCCAGCCTACATTGTTCCCAGAATTTTAAATTGTGTTTCAGGGCATGACTATAAGAGCTTGTCTAGAGTATCAAAACTCACAAAGCTTATTTTCCATTTGATGTATATTGCAGGTGCCCTAACAACTCATCCCAAGTCCTGGTGTTTCTGTAACACTCCCTCACACCTGTTCTGTCTGTTTGGCAGCTAAACGGCAATTCTGTCAGTTATAATCACCACTCCCTTAGTAAAAGGCCTAATTGTCCATGTCTTCCAGTGCCAAAGAGTTTCTGTGGGCACTTGCTGGAATACAGCATCTTTAAGACTACTTTGCCGTATTTGTTTGGAATTGGTGTGTAAGTTCAGAAGCTGTTGGAGAAGATAAGAAGATGAAAAACAGGCTTGTGTCCTTACAGAGGGAGATAAAAAAAACAGTATGTCCGGATTGTTAACATGAGAGTATTTGGTTTTGTGGGGCAAGCAGGGATTATTTGATAGGCCAGTAAGTGTTTTGCAGTGTGGAGGTTTCTCTGAAGTGTTTCTTGTGGTAATAGTGGAAGAATTCATGGTAGTTCTGGTGCATATTCAGTAAAGACTGTCAAGAAAATGTAAGTAGATAAATTGTCAAGTACTGATTGAGTTGCAAATATTGAGAATATAATGCTGAGATAGAATAATGATAAATGATAAAATTCTAAACTAAATATTGTAACAGAGCCAAATGCAGTTTTATAGATGTATGGACAGGAAATCCAGAGTCACCGGTTCCCAGGATGTCACAGTTCAGGGTCTGTCAGAGATCAAGGGTCAAACAAACTGAACAAATGACTGAATGAGATCGCAGTGCAGTGATGTGTCAACAAAGACCGTTACCTTTGGATGAATAAAAACAGAGACATGGAAGGGAAATAATGAGATGTGAAGAGAAGTGTTTGGTTTTTACCTGTGAATGTTATAGCACTGGAGGGATTGACACTGGAATACATCCAGCATGTGTGGTGTCCTCTCTCTTTTTTATATCCAATTATAGACATTATTACATTTTATATATGTATATTTAGAAGTGTTTTAAAAAATGGGACTATGGTGGCAGTGTGATGGGGTTCTTGCTAATTTTCAGAAATATTAATACGTACATGTTCACACCGCTTGCAGCCCATTTGTCAATGTAAATATTTACAAATTAAACACAATAATTATATTTGCACTCAAAATGAGTCCTAAAACTGTCACTTTGCTAACAGCTGGTACCTCCAGCAAGTAGGAGAGGAATTTGGAATCAATTTCAATGTTGTTTGACATTATCTTTCTATGAGGATGGAAAAGACCAATCAAAGTGACTGGCTGAAGAAATGCCGTAGATGACTAGGTTGCATGAAATGGCCTGCTTTAAGTAATTTGATGTGATTTCTTCTCTCCAGGATTTCAAAACCTACGTGGATCAAGCTTGTAGAGCTGCAGATGAATTCGTCAACATTTATTATGAGACAATGGATAAAAGAAGAAGGGTATGTAGATATTTTGACAACAGTTAGGATTGTCTTGTGCATTTTTTGCCCTTTGTTTTTTTTTCTTCTATCTTGCATTACACTTGAAAGGAAGGAATGTTGGTTACGGTGTGTGGTATTGGCCAGGTTGAGACCCCTGTTCCTCTTGCCAAGGATTCATGTTACTGTGTAGCACTGTTGTAAAAGGGGCCCTTTTAGAAAGTGCCTTAGACTTCATGATAATAGTTCAGTTCCTGTCCCACTGTGTTACAGGCACAGGATTTGGTCAATACAGGCAGATAAAACTTGCTTTATTTGTCTCTCAAATCAGGATTTAGCTTATTTTTTTCCAAACTTCTTTTCTTAGCAGTCGTCACTTTTGTTTCTGGGGGTATTCAGGAGTGCCTGAGGATAAGGTGGAAACAGCTCTATCTGGCCCTGGAATCTTCACTGACCATGTTGATATTTGCACCAAAAGAGAGCTGTAGAGACCATTCTTTTAAATGTATTATAGTCGTCATTTAATAACTTTCAGATTGTGTGAAAATATCAGCAGTTGCATGTTACTTCCTACTCACCTTGTGCATAAGTTCTGTCACCAGCTTTGTTAAAGGAATCTCAGTAGTACTTAAATTTGGAGGCATGTGAGTCACTATGCAACTTATAAAGCAGAATATGTTTCAGTTGGTCATTCTTGGTCAGGAGTGCTGATTGTTAAAGGGAGCTAATATTTCATGAGAGCATTTTGTCTATCAAAGTAACAGAAAAAATCAGTAATTCACAACATCAGGATTCAAAGAATATTGTTTTGTATGTTGTCTATTGTCTGCGCTTACACATTTTCCCCAAATGTGTATTTTCATTACCACACAGGCTTTAGCAAGACTTTATTTGGACAAAGCGACGTTAGTTTGGAATGGCAATGCAGTGTCTGGGCAAGAAGAACTGGGTAAATTTTTTGAAATGTTGCCGTCTAGTGAATTCCAGGTTAATGTGTTGGATTGCCAGCCTGTTCATGGTAAGGTTGTATTACAATTTACTTATTTATTTTTCAGTCTTTTTACAGCTGTTGAAAGTGAACTGCAACTATAATAGTGCTTAATATTTCATTTGGAATAAGTTTAGAGAAAATACTGAGGGTTGAAATGTCAGGTTGTGCAAAAATAAAGCACTACTCAAGAGATGCAGCAACTCCACCCTTTTTGTCATGCCTGCGAAAATACTTTAAGGACTTTTTTGTTAAGATCATATTCAGATGTGATGTATTTTCATGTATTGAAATCGTCTGGCTCATCAGGTTACCTTGTCCTTGATAATGTCTGAGAGTCAAGAGGCTGCTCCTGTAGCCTCTGATACTGCCCTGCAGTGCAATGTGAAACAATTCATTAACCTGTATGTACTGGGATTTCTTGACGTCTAGAATAGGTGTTAAGTTCTTTAGATTTCTGATTGACAACTGCTAAAGAAAGGCTTACATATTGAGAAGTTAACAAACTACTTCTAATGGATATATTGGGAATATAAGTAAGGAAAAAGCCTGTGGTCAATCATGCTTGCTTTGCTCTGCTGTGAAAAAGATATAATACCTAATAGTGGGGAAAAAAGTGTATGCAACTTGCTAAATGTGTATCTCAAATAATGAGAGCTTCTTCCAATCAAAACCTCAGGTGTTTGTTGTAGTGCTCTAAAATGAACAACACGAAATGAAAACAGAAAAGCCATTAAAAAGCAGTGTTGGCGAGCAAATACACCATTGTCTGTATAGCAATGATGCGACGAAACTGTATTTTTCGTGAACGTGTAACGAGTTGTTAGCCTATAACTTGTATAACAGAATTGAATGAAACTTGTACGTACATTTCCTACTTCTTTACCCTACTTCTTTACCCGTTAGTCTTTGGTTGAGTTGTTTTCTTTATACTTTTTCTACTTGTGAAGAGCAAGCTACTCAAGGCCAGACCACGGTCCTCGTAGTGACAAGTGGGACAGTAAAATTTGATGGCGACAAGCAGCGCTACTTCAATCAGAACTTCTTGCTGACAGCACAAGCCACACCGACCAACACAGTGTGGAAGATTGCCAGTGACTGTTTCCGCTTTCAGGACTGGTCCAGTTAGCGCGGCCTGGCCGCAGGAGGTGACCTCTCTCGCGCGATGAGTTGACGGCTGTACGGACAGCCCTTCTCCCCGCACGGGAAACGCTCGCTCTTTGCGTTACGTCTGTTGTTACAGAAGGCCTCCAGATGTTCCAGGGTTGATCCCAATGACCATGGGTTTAGTAGTAACGATCTTAAAATGTGAGAGGTTTCTTATGTTAGTTGAACCTAATAAAATGCTGAAGGCAGTGGGCTGTGTTGGAATAATTCCTAAAATGCCTTACATGCAGCTATGCTGCCTCTTCCAGACTTCTTGTATGTAATGCTGAAACTCTGTTTGAACACCAGATCCTCTTAATGTACAATTCTGACCAAACATGTAATTACTTCAAGTTGAAAAGATCTGTTTTTACAGTAGCATCTTCCCTTTTTTGAAGAAGATGCTTGTGGCATGTAGATAGAATTATCAAAGCTACCTGCTCTTGGCTGTCAGGAGGCTGGGAAGGATTGACAACGATTTCCACTGTGTGTGAAAGTAGCAAATACAGCTCCCGAGTGCGTAATCTCCCAAATAATCTATTGGAAAGCTAATGTCACCTTCTCGTGTACAAAAGGACTGAATAATCACGTCAGGTTTCCTTTTGGCTTGAGCTTCTCAGACTTTGGTTGTAGTTAATTGATGTTGATTTATACGTAGGGCATGCTGAATTATTTGGAGTTCCTGTGCCAACAACTCTTGTCACATACACGTGAACCACTTCAAACCGATCTCTTTTGACGTCTTACAGTGTGAGAAATAGGACCATACATGATTTCTGTTTGCTTTAACTGTTAATTCTGTTGCTATGGAGTATGGGCTATTTTTCCTGTATGGAGTTTGCAAGTTTTGGATCCCTGCTGTCTTTTCAGGAAACATTGTAGTAAAAAGAAGTGGCACTGGAAGTATGTCTTACTGTGAAGCCTTCAATGTTTCTCTTCAGTACTGTATTCACAACAGGTGCTTTGATTATTTTCAACTTAGAAGAACAGCTATGAACACAAATACTATCTTCCTCTCATGCAGATATTTACTATAGTTTTCTTGTAATTTTAAATGTTATCTTTAATTATCAATTCTGGGTTTTTTGCTTTGAATTTGCAGTTTAAAGCTGTCAGCTTCTTTAAAATAGTTTTCAAGACTACAGGTTAAGATTGTCCATCTTAACTTGGGAATTTAAGAATAAATCTGAGTATCAGATTTGTTTCAAACTGGTACGTTTCTATTTTATACTGAGTTTAAAAAAAAAATCAAAATTTAAATTTAAATATGGGAGAGTACACTTGCTTGTAACTGAAAACACGTGAGAGGAACTTGTAACTGATCTGAATGCAAGTTGCAATGGCAGAAGCAACCTGAAGCGGTTACGACTGCAGCTCACTTGTTTTTATGGCTTAAATCGGGAAACCTGTGAAAATGAGCCATACCCAACTTGTGTAAAATTATATCTAGTTTGTGATACAATCCCAAATAGTGGGATGTTTAGGTGAAATGGGTGGGTTGATTTCTTTTTAAGGCGCTCTGGTCTTTATATCAGTAAGTTAGAGTTAGCAATATGGCTCTATTGAGAAGCTCTTTATGTTTGGAGCTCTTGTGTAACTATTTTTCAGCCTGAAGAGTATGAATTCCTGCAAAACAATGCAAGAAGTCCAGATTTTTCTAAAACTGTAAATACATTTTTATTTCTGTATGTAGTGAAGAAAGGATCCCCCGCATTTAATTACTGTTTATTCTTAACAGAATATGCGAGGTTTATATGTTTGTATTTCTTGTACAAGTTTGAAAAGAAACCCCTGTGCTTTATTGTTTTTTTAATTTGCTAATTATGTAAGTAGTGTTACAGATCTGCTTTGCATATGCAGAGCAGGTTTTGGCTTTTGAAATGTAGTGATGGGTACAACTACAGCATTTGTTTGCTGATCTTGGAAGACACTCACAAGAACACACACTTCTGTCTGTACCTCATAAGCTTCTCCTGGGAATAAATACTTATTGGGTATTTTTATTTAATTTGTATAGTAGTTTTTAAGCTTTTTATAGGCAGGCTGGACATTTAGAAATACGAGGCAGTGTTTTAATCAAATGTTATTCTTCTCAATTATTTTCATGCTATTCAAATGCAGGCTGCTTTTAAATCTGACTTCTGCAATTAATATTAAAAAAAAAAGCCACCAGTAACTGAAAATGCTGTTTCATAAAACATTTTTATGGAGCATACTAAGTCGTAGCATAGCTATTAGATTAAATCAGTGATTTTACAACTGAGTCATTCCTGGCACAAACAAAAAAATCTCTTCCATCCTAGCTGGAGAAGTGCGGGATGCTGCAGCTCTGTGCTGCCTGTCAAAATTGCTGTGCTGGAATTAGCAGAAGAGAACGTACAAGTGCTTTTTATTCTGTTCAGTACAAAACCATCCGGCTGGTTTAGTGTTCCCGGTTGCTGACTCTGCTGTAACATCCGGATTTTACGAAGGGGCATCTCTGAAGTGAACATGGTTCTGCTCTAATCTGTAAACAGGAGTTAATATTACCAGGTTTTGCTGTTTGGTACCACGTTACTTGTGTACAGTGGAACAAAGCCAGCTGATGAGCTCAGCACTTCCACATACTAAATTGTGGCTACTGAAGACTTGGTAGGTCTTCTGCTTTGTGTATTTTCCCTGGATTGTCTTTATCAGTCGCTGGTTTTATGTCACTTTGTTCTTTTGGCGTACTACAGTCAAATCGGCTTAAAATACTTGTGCTGTTTCTTGGAATGGAGAACGTGGTTTGTTCTGACAGTGTGAATGATTTGTTCTGTTAGTTTTGATATGCATACGCTTCCTTATCCTGACTGGAGAAAAGCACATTATAAAGAAATCCTGTTTTATCAGTAAAGTAACTTTCCATGCTTCAATCTATTTTCTAAGGTTTTGAAATTGTTTAAGATCTCTTCTAAGATTAAAAAAAACCCAAACACATGATGTTCTACTTTTTATTATTATTGTTAGATGTTTTCATAGTTTTTTCTTATTATATTAAAAATGTAAGAAATAATTTATGGCTTCCTTATCTTTCCTGCTTGTATTAGGCATGAGTTACGTGTTGTGCTTGCACACGGTGCTGGGGCGCTGCGGAACGGGCTGCCCAGGGCGCTCCGTTGGTGCTGTCTGCAAGAATAGCCCTATAGCCAATGGCTCAGCAAAAGCACTGCCAAGCAGTAAAGGGTGTTGAACTGGCTAGAGTAACAATCCCAAAGTGATGTTTCCCTCCTCTGAAATGCACTGAAGTGTAGACTTCTCTCCAAAAATACCTGCATGGACTCAAACACAACTTATGCCACTTCTTCGGGCTGTGAATATTTTCATTGAGAACATAATATTGTGCCTCTGCTCTTTCTCTGCAAAGAAATGAAACACATAATGGCTCATGTGATTACTCTGATTTATTCACTGTATTTTGCTGTTTAAAACACTAAATTACTGGTGAACACTTACACAGTGTAGATAGCAGCTTTTAGTTGCTGGCAATGTAAAGATGAGGATGCTAATGCAAGGTCAGCGTTTGTGTGGAAACAGAGATTGTTCTAGAAACAATGAATGCCAAAGATGTTGTAAAGTTCTTGCTGTGCTTGAAGGTGCAGATTTTGGTGAGGCTTTGCAAACAGGCACTTTTTATAATTATCCTGAGCAAGGCTCTGACAGTTGATGCAATGTAAAGGTTTAGGAGCACTGGGGAAAATGAATCATAGTTAGGGCCAAAACAGATGATATATTTGCGTGTATGTTGAAGTTCGCACTTTCATTTTCCAAAGATACTGTCTGAATCATTGCAGATACAGGTAGCTGACTGGAACTTTTACTGTTGTCCAACTATTTGCTAGGGGATTTTAAGAATATTGGCAATTTGTGGGTTTCTCTGGTATCTGTTTCCCCACAGGATGCTAAGCTAAAGATTTCACGTACATCTAACGCATATGGTACTATTGCATATACTCCCATTGAAATTGTTTCTGGAACGTGACTTTTTTACCGCACCTCGTACTTTTCAATTATTAAAATGTCTAGGTATTCACAAGATACTCTTTGATATCTGATGATACTTTGTAATTTGGTCTGCGCATGTTGCAGTAGTTTTCTCCAGTGACAAAGATGACTTGATAACTGCCAGTCCTCTCAAGGAGTTCTCATTTAAACTCGTCACTTCAGATGCTGGTTTACGATGGTTCCCCGCAAAGTTATAGCAGGGAGAGCAAGATGCAGGAGTTGCCAAGTACAAGAATTTAGGATAATTTTGCTTTTGGAAAGAATATGCACAGGAGTTATACAGGAAATCTAAGTCTGTAACATAAAAATCACTCCTCCTTTGAAGTTAATGTCAAAGCTTTTTTTTTTTTTTAATTTTTTCCTGAAGTGTGGTTTGGACAAAATCCAAATAGCAGTTTGGATTGTGTAGCACAGCATTCCAGGTGAAGGTACTTGTTCCTTGGAATTGTTCATTAATCTTTATCTGAAAAAACCCACCCCAAACCAAGAAATGATAAGACTTATTTTAGACAACCTTCGCCTGCCAAGCTTTTTCTGTAGCAACCGTATGCTGTATGCTGTTTTAAGGTTTAACTTGTACACAGATACTCTTGGAATTACACGTCTCTGTGCGTGGATGTTACTGATGGCTTTAAAAGTTTATGTGCATCTGCAAAGCCACAACACCAAGATTCAGTACTGATGCTTTCCTCATGGGAACAACTTCAGCTTCTAAGCTCCTTTTGTTTCAATAAATGCTTCCCCGTAAGCCAAAACAATCCTGCTCTAACAGAATGAGACCTGGCCCTTCCAATCCGGCGTACTCGGCATAACCATTGACGCTCTGAAGTGACAGAAGGGCGCGTAATACAACAGTACCCGAGCTGCTTTCAACTATGTGAAATGCTGCCCGCAGCAATAGCGTTGTGGTCAGACAACAAGGTGGAATACAAACTGATTTTAAAGATTATGTTAGACTCAAATTTTAAGATGATTTATGAGAGAGGTCTCTGTACGTACGTAACGCCGGTATTTATTGTAGAAAAGCAACACAAATCAATCCAAAGAGTCGAAGAGCAGCCCTCGCTGCAAGGCAAGGCTGCTGCACAAGAACAGTCATTTGTCTCCCCGCCGCTCGTTCCGCCAGACGCCGTCCGGGCGGGTTCCGAGTCCTGCGGTTTCCAAACCCTGCAGTTCACGGCTCGGCCCCGCCGGGGCTGCTCTGCGGGGAGCGCCGGCGCGGAGCTGCCTGACAACGGCCTTCGTGCTCCAGCTCCGAGAGAGAGGCAGAAGAAAATATGCACCAAGAATTAGAAAACAAGGCTGAAAGTTTAAGAAAAAACATCACTTCTTCAGAATGAGATTGTGAGCCCCTTTCACCTGCACTGCTAACAACTGAAGCACAACCAAGCTAGAAGTTTCTTGGAAGTATAGTACCAACAGGGCAGGTAAAGAAGCAACAGGCCCAGCAGCACAGAATTGTTCCAGGCAAATCCATAATGCTAACAAGATTCCAGCTCCAGAAGCACCATCAGTGGATCTGTCTAGGGCTCCAGCACAGTGCCAAAGACAAATAAAAACCGTGCAACCTTTATGCTATCAGCTGGCTACATGAGATCTCCAGTATTGGCATTTGGGGCTGTAATTTCCCCCATAAACACGTATGTGCTACTAATCCAGTCTACTCAGCTATACTCAGGTTATTTACTATGTCCAGACATTTATATTTACGCATAGAAGCACAAGTGGAAGAAAAGAGGTTTGTTTGTTTTGTTTTAAAGTTCAAAAGACACTGAAGCATGGGTTAGACTAAGAAATTTTATTGAAACTTGTCCAAAATCCAGTCAGGCACAAAACCGATGCATTCCACTAAGGCTTGTCATTGTGTATGACATACAAAAAAATGCACCTCAACAAGCTGAAACATCAAACAACTAAAGTAGTGGAGTTAAGGCACTTGAAATGTGTGTTAATTTAGCAAAATTGCATAAGAATAACATTCTACTTTGAATGATCAAGTCCTTTCTGAGCCTCAGTCTAAAGCATCCAAATTCCGTAACCTCTTGAGAGGGGGAGAGGCAGAAGCAGGAGACAAAGGTCTGATCCTGTTTGAGCAGTAACCTCAGAGGCCACCCCAAGGGTTCCCTGTGGTACAGGTGCTGAACCACAGGCAGTGCGGGCTGAGCACAATGGCACGTGTTCATTATAAGGCTGACATATCCTTCCTGGGGCAGCACTATTCATCCTGGAATCAGATACCTGTGTCCTCCCCAAGGATAAAAACTTGGAGAAAGCAAATGGGGAATGCAAGAATTCAACCCAGTGAGCCCAAATCTGATACTGATTGGTTTGTTAGGGCTCCGAGCAGCAACTTGAAAGCCCGTTAGCAACCCTTAATTCGTGCTACAGACAGCTGGTTACCTTTGTGCCTTCAGTTTGTGTTTTTGAGAGTGTGAGTGCTGGTCAGTATAAGACCCTCTTTTCGGCTCCGAGCCAATCCCCTAGCAACATGAAGTTTCAGCAGGTGGCAAAGAAAGCTTTCATGAGTAACTGCATTAATAACTCAGTTCTACCTGTAGAAAATTCGCCCTTCATCTGTGAAGCAGCCTCTTGCATCACACAGTAGCTACATACTCTTCTCCAAAATGAGACAGAGCTCTCGGAATAGGCACATTCCACACTGGAATTTGGAGTGTGCTCCAAGGGTTGCACACAGGCTGAAGGAAAAGATTTCCAGGTGCATGAAGAGGTTTTCTCAACTGTGAAAAGGCACAGAGAAGCTTTTGCCACCTGCTGTGCACAAGCAGGAAATAAAGTGATGAATACTGGAGGGAAAAAGAAACGTATGGAAAACAGATTATCCGGCTGAATTTCAAATACTGTTTCTAGTTAGTCTACAGAAATGTAGTTCTAAGCATTAATTCGGAATTTCACCAGAAGCAGAGATTTTTAAGAAGATGTAAAGCTTATGAAGTAGAGATTGCATCTTAATACTCTCTGTCCTTCAGAGCAAATTGCTTGTTACATGTAAGGCACCACGTGTCATCTTTGGTTCCGTGTTTAACTGTCTCGTTCAGCGGAAAGAGAGGTAGCACGAACCATTCATATTGAGCTCTTCCATTCCACGCAATTTCAGAGTCGTCGCCTTTCCAGTGTTACAGATTCTGGAACCCTTTAACTCATCAGAAAACTGCAGGAACAAAATAACAAACTTTAATTTTATAGTAAACAAAGGTGTGCAACATTCCGCTTAGCTTTCACATATGCTGAGAAAATCAGAATGAGAAGCTGGGCCTGATGTAACTATGACGTAAGTAGCAGTGAAGAAGTTGCTTAAGAGTGAGTGAGACAACTACATCTCACCTGCAACAACAAATTAAACTCTTTGCAGAAGCTGAGATGGTCAAGAAACTGGTCCTCAGTATGTATTTGTTCCTTCAAAATACTTAAAACCTAATAAACCCACACAATAATTCTATACTGATCAAATACATGTATTAACCAGTCAATGAATAGTGCTAGATTCTTCACAGAAGAAATCTCAACATGTATGAAGCTTTCAAGCATTAGGCACCCTCCTTGTTCTCATAACTCAGGATTAATAATCAAGATGTATGAACAGGGAAGAAGAGAAAAGTTGGAAAAAAAAGGAACACTTGTTTTCAGTATAAGTTGGTTGAGATATCATAATGAAAAGAAATACTTTAGAAGATGTAACGGCATGAAAAGGAGAGCACCACAATCTTTCCTTTGGCCAGACTGAAAAATCATGGTATCCAAACACCATTATTTCTGGTGATTATATTCACCAATATTGCTACACTTCGAGAAGCAAGTGGGGCATTTTCAAGAGTATTTCCCACCAAATCAGATTTCAGCAAACAGGCCCTTTGCCTGTTTCTCCATTCCGGTTTACATTAGTGTTGCCACACAAGGACATTCCAGTCGGCAGGAACAGATTCATTCATAAGCACCACAGTCCAGGTGACCAAAACAAACCAAACAAAAAAGACTGAGTGTGCTACTAGAAGTTAAGTCCTCATTTGTCTTTTCTCACTTCTACAAAAAGAGTCTGCGCTGCTGTGGCTGTATCGCAACGCCCAGGGAGGCGGTGACGTACCTGTACGGGTAGCCGTGGTATTTAGATCTGAAGATAGACAGCAGCCAGCTGAAGAACAACACCACCAGGCCGATGCCAGCAATACACAGGACTGCAAGAGACGCAGAACAAGGTTTGGGTAACGTGAGAGCTGTCCCCGAGAACACCACAGTGACGGGGCCTTTCAAAAGCATCCTGTAATGTTTACAGACTGGGTCAGATGAGACCGCTGTTACAATCACCAAGAACTAGATTGACACCAATTTTATTTCCAGCTCCTACTGTGAATCACTGTTATATCGTTGCTGTAAGAGAAAGCAAGTCCCTTCTTCTCTCCTTCCCCAGCAAAATGCTGCAAAGCATCTTTATTTCTCATCTCCCAAAAGGGCTTTGAGTTTATCTTCCAGGTTCCTGAGCAACTCCAAATGCTGCTGAAAAAACAAATTATTCGCTTCTGCTTAGAGGTGAGTAGAGTACGAAACCCCACAGCGTAAAAACATTTATATTTAATAGCACATCACAAATCTTTACTGAATATGCCTTCTCTTAGAGGAAAATATTAGTACTTACTTTTTCTTTTGCCCACATCCATGTCAGAAGTAGCAGCTTCATGGAGGAGAACCATTCCTAAAGTAACACCACCATCTACAGACGTTGTTTAAGGCTCAATCAACAAAATACAACAGACTCAATATAATACACTTGTTCCTAATCTTGTAAATTCAGCTCCCACCCCATACCCGGGGTGTTAAATCTCATAGAAAAAATTCAAGACTTCCTAGCCAAACCAGCAGATTTGGGGAAAAAAACAACTGAAAAGCATTCACAATGTCAACTTTTAACGGAAAATAAATACCAAGTTCAAAATAAACTGGAAAGTATATCATGAAACAACATTCCTTCCCAGAGAGCCCAGCCATTCCTACTACTCTTCTACTCACTTGCTGAGCTGGGATTTTGAACAGGTAAAACAAGAAGAGGGAGAAATCAGCAGAAATTGCTCTGTTTAAGAACATCAATGTGGCAACAGAAGAGACATTAATCACTGCCAAGCAGTGAAGAGGACAGGTAGTTTGAATGAAATTTTGAAATGATGTCCCTACAGTAAGTCTGCTATTCTGTATACTTGTATACTATAAAATGTAAACAGTTTGGGACTGTGAAGCTGCAAGAAAAGAGACAATATTAAATAAAACAAAAAATCCTGAATGAAAGATATGAGAACACACAGGTTGACACAGGTGACGAGAGAAGGAAGAAAAACTTGCATGAGGAATGTTACAGATGATGGATCAAAAACATACATGGAATGGAAAAGAACACTGAACTTTAGAGTATTCTCATGACATTTTCGTACAACTAAGGTGAAAACTCTCAACCTGCAAGTTTCCGCTTGCCTTTCTTGATGGCACAATACTGGCATGGAAGAATCCTGAATTGTTCGCATGAACAAGTGCTAGCATTAAAAGTAAAGAAGGTAAGCAAAGAAATAAAAGTAGTAAGATCAGTAGTAGGGGAAGGAATTCAACACCAAAGCAACAACTCAGTAAGCGAGATTGAAAAGAGACATGCAGAGAGGAACAGGTTCTATCCTGAAGCATCCTACGATTCCACAAAGATCCACATCTTCAGCACTGTATTCATTTCAGTCACCAAGCAAGTAGAAGGTGGTGAGAAAGCAGCCAACATTTTTCTGTTCGGTGGAAAGATCCCTGGCACGGGAGAAGCGGAGTTGCCAACGCAGAACGGCTCTGCAAGGTTCTGCACGGGCACGAGGACAGCGAGGGGCTGGGACAAAGCGCTCTCCTCGAAAAGACAGCAACACAAGCCGACAGAAAAATCGTCACCAACCACGTGCTCCTCAGTAGGAAGGATACTGAACAGAAGAACAATGTGCGTTTCTGCCACAAACTGCGCTTGGCTGCTTCCATGGATATAGTTCTGTAAGAGACAAAGAGCAATGGAATTCAGGAAAGACTGGAGTCAACTTTGCCATAATTAACCACAGCTACAGAGCTCAGAACTGGGTTTTGCACTGTCTGTTTCAGGAGACAGAAGTTGGAGCACGAGCAATTTCATCTATTGCCCCTTGATTTTTGCGGGGAGCTACATCAGCATCAAAAATCCTTCTGTGCCATCAGCCCAAAGTCCCATTCAGGTTACAACAAGTGCAGGCGCAGCGACAACCTCTGTGGTCCAGAGTCCCTGTGGAGCACCGGAACTCCCCCCTGCAGCCCGGCTGCTCCGGTCCCTGGCGCGGCCCCTGAGGTGGCACACGCTGCTCCTCGGCTCAGGGACAGTCCAGAACCAAACCCCGGGCATCACCTCCCTGGCGCCCCAGGAACGGGAGCATCGCTGCCCGCGCGCTGGGCCCTGCAGTCTCGAAACAGCTTCGGAATGGCATCAACAGAAGAAACACCATATTTAAAGTATGAGAACTTCCACTCAGTGAGTTGGCTCAGTTTTATTTACACTGGCAGTTTACTAACCAACCGGGCTAACGGAAAATTAGAAATTTGTGGAAGAATAACATTTTTGAATCCTTTATGAGAAGCTCTACATCACTGTGGTTGTGGTGTTATATCTGACTAGAAAAAAGAAGTCTGATAAGCAGATCCACTTTTTATGCAAGAATACAGAGGACCTGACCCACCTAACAGGGCTTGAAAGAACTTTTCACCAAATTAATTCCCTTCCAAGTAAAATACCTGAGAAAAGCTGATACGCAACGTGCAAGCACCTGAAGCGATGCAGCGCTCTCCATACATTCGGACTACTTTTACAGTGTATCTCATTCTGTGTTATGTACAGAGCAGTACATTTCAAGTGATGTTAAAACTGATTTTTCCCCAAAATGAGATTTCCCAAGTCTAATGTCAGACATTAATTTACCTCAAGAATCTCAGAGAAGGATGTGTTTGTATGGAAGTCATTAGATGGGGGTATGAGGTAAAAAGACCAGGTTAAACATGAAATTGCCAGGCTCAGCACTAGGACTGTTCAGCATGTAAGAACCAACATAAACACCTTTATTTTGCCATTACCAATTTGGAGTTCTCATGTCTCTTCCTCAGTACAGATACAATATATGTAAAAGACAGAGGAAAGCAAATGTCACAGGGAAAAAAAATGTTGAAAACATTAAAAGAAATAGGAATGGTTAGAAGATGCACAGGAGGTCAGACAAATGGAACAGATCAGGTAATGTAAAATAATCTGCCCTCAGAACCTAAGCAAAAAATCATCATTATTATGTTTTCTCCAACATGTATCACTTTTTTTTTTCTTTTTTTACATTTTGGAGACATGGGGAACAATGAAAGATTAAAGAAACACCCTAGGTTCTGAAGGCAGGGGGAACCCCTCCATCCCAATAACTTGTTAGCAAATAGTTTGGTTACTTTCTATGCTCTCCTCTTTACCCTAGAGCATTCTTTTCGAATGTCCTTAGCTTTCTGTGATTACTAGAATAATCCAAGTGTCCGCACACAGAAAGACCTTGAACACTAGATATTCACACCAAAAATAAACTCCCGATTCCAGCAGGGACCGTCTGTCCAGCTGCTGGCAAATGCCTCATTGCATGGAAAGCACTTTGAGCAGTTTCTAACAAGAAACTGGACATGCTGGTACATATCAAGGCTAATTTACTGTTTACCATCAGCTTAAGAAGTGCATTTCTTAGTCTATCTCTTAAAAGGTTATTTCTGAGCACAGAAAGCAATGCACCTAAAAAACCGCTAAGTGATGTTCTAAGAGTAAGGACAAACATCACAGAACCAATGTCATCATTCTCACAGAATTAATGAATCATTGGACCAAAGACTGTTGGAGTGACTTTCCTATCAAAATGGAATTCTAGGTAACGGTTCGAGTTACCACACAGTGATCACACAACAGATTACTTTGGTTTGGATTAAGATCAGTATTTGGTGATTTCTTAGTAGTAAAGTACATGTTTGCAAGCGGTTTCTTCTTCTATTTGAGCCAAGAAAAGGATAAAACTAAGTGGCAGAAAATCCAAATATTGACTGGAAGTCTAACACTCCTCTTTCAAACCAAACCAACCCCTGCTCTTACAGACGTTCTGAGAGAAGACAGATCCTCTCTGAACTACTCAGCAGCTGTGTGATTTGCCTTGTTCACTGCAGGAGAGCTGAGCCGTACAACAGAGATCAGAAAGCAAGCGAGACTCACCACTTGTCCTGTATGGGGATTCTTATGAGCATAGGGTGGACCTCTAATGTGGTTCCACATCTGGCCTGATGTCATTGCTAAAACAAAACACTGAAAAGGAAACACTATTTAATAAGGATTTTTTTCTTTTTTTCTTTTTCCCCCACCCAATTTCATTTCATACCGAAAAGTACAGGTTTGGAATACAATCTTATGCTAGGAATCGTCCTACATTTTATTTGTATAAAAGGCATCTAATCAAGCATTGAGCTGAAAAGATGGAGATCAAATAATATTATCAGAATACCAAAAAGTAAAACTAAATGCACCTCATTTCCCTCTGCCAGGTTTAAGCATCCTTAAATACAAAAGCTTTTAAAGACTTGAATTGCTACAAAACTTGTAACAACAGCCAGACAAGAGTTATAATAACTCACCAAAGCAGCAAACGCCCAGCCAGTTTTGTTATACAGAAAATCCAGATTGCTTCCACGCAAATACACGAGGCCTCCGATGACAGCCAGCAGCAGTCCCAGCATCAACGGGCCAGCATAGTTTGGTGGCCTTATCACACGAATCTAAAGAGAGGATATTTAAGTTATTTTCTCTCCATGGGATTACACATTACACCCACACTCCTGCTAACAGAACCCACGACAGATTAGAGTGGAAAAAAGCACCAACGCACACGCCCCCAGAATTTTCTATATAATAAATCTGTCTAGGGAAGTAAGTAATGCTTCTTCCCTCATTACTGTAACTTCAGTTTTAAATTATTAAGGAGAGTAAAGATGTATAAAGACAGTTTTTCTTCCATAAGAACAGAAGAGGGAGAAAGAAGATGAGTACACTGCGTTCAGTTTTGGTCCCTGCTACAGAAAAGGATGTGGGCAGACTGGATAGGGTCCAGAGAAGGGCCACAGAGACGATCCAAGGACTGGGAAGCCACCATAGAAGGAAAGGCTGACAGAACTGGGCTCGTTCAGCCTGGAGAAAAGAGGCTTAGGGGAGACCTCATCACCATGTTCCAGTAATTAGAGTGGCTCCAAAGAAGCTGGAGGCTCCCTTTGACCAAGGAGTCATGAGGAAAAGACGAGGGGCAATGGGTACAAGTTACTCCTGGGGAGATTCCAACTGGACGCAATAGGGAAATTTTTCCCGATGAGAACAATCAGCCACTGGAATAATCTCCCCAGGGATGTGGTGGATTCCCCAGCCCTGGACACTGTTAAGATTCAGGGTGCTGGGCCAGCTTGTCTAGACCGGGCTTTTGCCAAGAAAGTTTGGAACAGCTGATTCTTGAAGGTCCCTTTCAACCTCGGATTCCGTGATTCTATGAAAATATTAGAACACAGAGGGTAAGGAAACTTCAAGAGTAGTCACGTGCCCAAACAGCACGTTGTAGACAGGAACTATTTAGCGTATGCGCGAGCAGATCATTAGCCACAGAACACAAGTGGCACGTTTCATAGCTGGAATTTCGCACGACGGGGGCGCTGGGGAAGGGCCGCGCGTACTCACGTTGACGTCGGTCCTGTCGGCCACCCAGCGAGCGAGCTGCTCGGCCGCGAAGCCGCGCACCTGGAGCTCGTACGTGTCGCCCCGCTTGGGCTTCCCCTTAGCAGGAAAGTTGATGAAGGTCGGAGCAGAATTCATGTTTAGCTGTATTGAGAAAATCCACAGAAGATACAGCACCGTGAGAAGTCTACTTGGTAACACACAGTTCTGTTCTGGTTGTATCTTGCAACATTGTCACTAAATCAATCAGAAAAAAGGAACTCTTCAATAAAAATATTCCACTGACAATGACTTAAACCAATAAAGACAGCACACAGTAGCTTGAGCTTCTGTATTTCACCAGAATAACCAATGTACTCCTGCAATTCCTCCATTGTGTTCCATGCTGTTTTTTCTTCTAAGTATTGAGAAACAAATTTATTTTTAGCTCTGTGAATAGCTGTTCTGGATGTCTTAGAAAGAAATTGTTATTTCTGGACAGGCTTTATTTTTTTTTAATCACAATTGAGCATGCTTTCTGAAGTGGTTGACGTTTCTTTGTTAGTACTCAGATCTATACCGACCAATTCAAAAGACTCGGACCAGTTAAGAGGAGATTATAACGGGTGAATAAGAGCAGTTGTTTATAAAATGCAGTTCTATCTTTTCCTAACACTGTTAGTTAAAAATAATATTAGAAAAGAAAAAGAAAGACATTACCATCTGAAATACATCTGAGCCTTCATCAAAATCCACCATAGCAAAAAAAATCTTATTGGTGAATGCGCTGGAGTATCGCCAGGAGTTTGCCAGGATCTGGTACTCCTCGTCGGCTTGTCTGTAAAGCACAGAGAGCGAGGCTGCGTCACACTGTGCAGAACACGCGTTACAGAGCGGCCGGGGCAGCCGCGGCCTCCCCCTGTTCACGGTGCCCCCCACACACCCCATCTGGCACTGCTCTTTGTTTAAACCCAACAGCAAGTTCTGTCCGGTCAATAAACACAAGCAGTGGTAATTTCTAAGTGAAATCTGCCACGGAAGCCGGCAGCTCAGGATTTGTTAGTCCACACCAAAACAAGGACGGGTGGGCCCTCTTTTCTATGTCAGGACGAGAAACCAATTGACTTCAACTAACTAGAGAAAAAATCCTATTTACAGACCTCCACCACCTCTGGATTAATACGCGAAAGCTGTAAGTTAAGGATTCAGCATATTTTACTTGTAAATAAATAAGTGCCAATCAGCATATTAATTAACAGCAACTTCTAGACTGCACGGCCAGCAGTAATTCTACAAACATTCCTTCAGCAGCTCACGCCAGGCAGGTTGAGTTTTCCCCATCTTTCTGCAGAAGCCTGTCAGTGTGAATATCGGTTCTGCAAAGCAGCCATTATTTTAGGAGGGAAACAAATAATTAAGGACTATGTTGTTTTCTCACAGACTAATTATTACACAGATATTGCCACACATTTAATTTCAAAGACAATCCTACTATAACGTGCCCTAGTATATTCCTCCCATGTACATGAAAGTTTATCCTATTCTTGAATTTAATTCCCTACAAAGCATATGAGGACTTTGAAGTTCTAATTTAGGACTAAATTAAGCCCATACTTGCACACAACACATTGTCTGTGAGGCTGAAGAGCAGTGAACATCACAATCACCGAATAATTTCTGGGTGGTGCCTTCACGAGGCGTCGAAATTTGTCTCCATTCATTCGAATAACGGATCTTTTACTCGCCCACTCCATTAGCTGGTTCACTTTTTCTGACAGCACCATCTGAAAATAAAGTCAGGGAAACAGTGTTGGTTTGGGTTCCCCCCCCACCAGTCTCACAGTAGAATCTTGGAAGGTTTTTAGATTTGATGTAACAAACAGCTGCACTGTATTTCAAAAGAACACGGACATTAAGACACATTAAGACTTTTGAATGCATTTACAGATCCTTTTGACAGTCATGTTAATATTATTCATTTACTTTAACCACGTAAGTATTATTTATGCTTTAAGCACTTTGCCTTTAAGCACTTAGTATACGTGCTGGTGAAGACTGCCAGCTCACTAGTATTTTGTCATGTTGCTAATTGTAAGATTGCTTTCAGACGTACAGACTGCCCCAGATCACGCCACAGGATTTATTCGATCCTGAGCATCACACACCGTGTCAGATCTCAATACCCGGTGGAAATGGAATCAACACTAGAGATGGAAGTGAGCTCAACATCTAATTGCCAGCATTGCTGGGAAAAACTGCATTCGGTGCATATTTGGAGAACTCGGGAGTGCTCAGCACTAAGCTCTTCTTTAAAAATGAGCCAATCAATTCCATAACAATATACAAAGAAGTATTTGGTAAGTGACAAACCTCCAAGTGTTACACTTATCACAAGCGGCTTCTCTACTCCTTATTAACACTCTTCTTCGGATTCGTTTTTTAGGGTAAATAATAAACTGCTCCTCTTTGACTTACAAGTGACACACGAATATACCGAGGGATCTTCTCGAACCCTGGGAGTCAAGCATGTAGGAATAAGCGACACTTCAGCGATCACAGCTGAGGACGCTCGGTTCACCCTCCCAACCCCACACCCAGGCACACACGCTGTTACACAAGAACAGAAGAACCCGGGACTAAACACATTGGAAAATAAAAGATAAATTAGAGCGGTGTGACCCTACCAAGCCCACTGCTCCCCACGCGCGCCCGCGGCCGAGCCGCAGCCCGGGCCCCGCCGCCCCGCCCGCGGCCTCTCGGGCCCCGTCCCGCCCCCNCCGCCGGCCCGCGCCCATTGGCAGGGACCCACCCACCGCCACTGCGGCCCCGCCCGCACGCTTCCTATTGGCGGCGACGCCGGCCCGCGACTCGCGATTCGTTGAAACTGTCCCCAGCCCGGGCCGCGGCCAGCCTATAAGAGCGAGGCAAGCTGGAGGCGCTCCATTGGCGCAGCGCCGGGGGGGGCGGGCTGTGTCGCGTCGGGCCGCGCCGCGGGGACCCCGGCAGGGGGTGGCAGCTGCCCCGCGTTCGGGACGTGTCGCCGCTGTCCCGCTGCCGCAGCCCCTCACCCTGGGGATACCCCTGGGCTTTCCGCAGCGCCTGCGGCTCTTTTAAACATTGCAAACTGCTGCTCAGCCACGGTGAGCACGAGCCGCCCAGGGTCCCGGCACAGCGGCGGGGGGGGCGGGCCTGCCGTCGGTAAACCCCAAAGAACGAAAATAGGAATCTAGGGTAAAACTCCAAGGAACTTAATCCTTAGCTCCCCGAAGGTGTACGCTTGCTTAACTTTGTAAACGCATATATATTTCTGGGTCGCGTTAAGATAAAGACTGTTGAAGTTGTAAACGCACTCGGGAGATCCGCAGCTGGCGTGTATCGGGTTGCAGGCTCTGGAGCGTAACCGGCACAGAAAACCGCGGGTTTACTCCTGCTTTTCTCCGTTCTTTTCCTTAATTCGAGGACGTGTAAACTGTGGAAACCGTTTCTGGCGCCGCGGGCGTCGCTGTAGTTTCTGTTGGCACTAAAATCTCTGGCTGTAGCTCTTCGGCCCGTTGATAAATTTGTAATTCACAATGAAGAAGAAAGAGGGGTGAAAAAAATGAAAAAAGTGGTGTCAGAAGTGGGATTCGAACCCACGCCTCCATACGGAGACCAGAACACCCAATCCGCTAACGGGAAGGCGCGGAACGCCTTGAGTCTGGCGCCTTAGACCACTCGGCCATCCTGACACTGTGCTTGAGCGCTCCGCCGGGACTTTCTTAGCGCTTTCCTCATTCCGTGCCCGTCCGTCTCTCCTTCTTCAGCCGTTCCCGGTGAGCGCTCCAAAGCCTACAAACCGCAGCGGAGCCGCCATCTCTCCCTCCCGGCTCCGGAGCTCCCCGTGGTCCCGCTCAGCCGCACGGAGGCGGCACCTTTCCCGTCACTCCGCGCCTACATTACCCACAGCGCTCCACTCCGCTCCGTAGCGCGGCGCGGCGGCCACTTCCGGCGCGACCATTTTGTTTTTCACCGCTCGCCAAGGGTACCGGTGGCGTTCCCCTCTTCAGCATGTTCCCGGTGGCCAGGGCCGCTCTGAGCCTCACCGGTAAGCAGCGAGGAGGGTCTCTGGAGCACGGAACCGCCGGGGCTGTGTCGCGGGTGTAGGCGGCTTGGCAGAGGGGTCTCCCCCGGTTCCCTCCCTGTGGGGACAGTCCCTGAGCACGGGGGGGGTGAGGGCAGCTGAGGGGCTGCGGGCGGCTCTCGCCGGCCTTCCTTTGCTCTTTTTTTTTTTCCTTTTGTTTTTTCTTTTTTTTTCTGTCTCTTGTAGTTGCTTTTCCTTGGGCTGACCTCGGGTTCCCTCCCTCGGTGCTTCTGCTCCCTGGTGGCCCCTGAGGGCACGTCCAGGTGTTGTGAGCTGAGGTGATGGGGGGCAGTCAGTGACCAGCCCCTCCACTCAAGGGCAGGGGGACAGAGTTCAGTGACAGACCCCCCAGAGCTTCACCCGGCCTCTCACACCTGCTCCCGAAATAAAAGTACTTAGCAGTGTTCTCTTGGTAGATATTTAAGCTTCTTTTTTTTTTCTGTTTAAAAAAAACAACCAAAAGCTCGTGCAGCCTCACAGAGCGCACTGGGGATGTAGCAGCATTAAGAGTATCGTCATCATCTTCTCTGGTCGTGTTTGGGTAAATGTGAATCATTGGCCTGAAAAGAAAAGATTATATTTTGTAATGTCTGTCTCTGTGCACAGACCACTGTCTCATCAAATGCTCTGTATGCCACTACTAAATGGTTTCTGTGTTTTGGAGCTGGTGGTTTGAGTTTTCACTCTGTCTTCTCCTCAGTAAGTGTACCTTGTATAGCGTGCATTGATAACGTACTTCATACGCTGTCATCTAGAAATATCCTCCTGTATTTTGCTGTCATTTACCTTATGCCAAGGCCCACAGATGTTTTCACTTCACCTCCCATCAAAAATCCCGAAGCCGTAACAAAGGAGAGGCCATACCCGCTGCCTTCAACCTCGTACAGGACGAGCCTCATCCTGAAAGTGCTTGTAGCAGGTTACACCTACTGACAGTGTAGGTGTTTACATACAGAATTCTGAAACTTTTAATTACTAAACAAAATATTTTATTAGACAGATAGTAACGCTTAAAAGTGTACTTGAACTTCCACACTGAGGGCCCCAAGAAAACATAATGATGAAAAAGGTAACCTGGAGGAATTCCTTACTGGAATTGGACTTCAGGAATAACTTTCTGGAGAGGAATTGGGAGAGTTGGAACAAAATGCATGGCTTTCTGTATATCCTGTGTTTTGGAATCATTCCAAAGCTCTAAGCCCAAAAGATTTTTTTTTTTCAGCTTCTCTTAAAGACTTTTAGTGCTTACGCTTGTGTCTCTTGGTGGGAGGTGAGGATTGTGAATGTTTTGGATGTATATTTTAGTTGATTTCCGTACTTCTGCTTCTCTTTAACGTTCGGTAGCTCGTGGCGTTCAGCGCACTGCAGTAAGACAAGCTCATCGCAAACATGAGCCCAACTTCCACGATCAGTACGGAAACCTGGTGCTCCTTGGTGGAGCCGTGGTTTTTGCTGCTGTCTGGGGATATGTAAGTCATCCTTTTTTTCACCACTCTGTTGTCACTAGAACTGTAATCTCGCACGCTGTTAAGTTTCACAAAGACTTATTTGTTTGAAATAACCTAAGTGGTCAGAATTTAGGAGCCCTTTAGATAAGTGAATAGTAATGTGACAGAGATTAAAGTTGTGTTAGTTCAGGTTTTGATTTTGAGTTGTTACTCAAATTTCTGTGTCAGTCTGTTGCTTAATTTTAAAATGTAGTAGAAGCACAACTGTTCTCTATTTTACTTGAGACTTCTAAGCTTTTAGCAGAAAAATTTATAGATAGAAATAGCAGTATGGTGATAGGGTTTTATGTTCCAGATTCTTTGTTCTAAAGATAGGTATTTTGAAATGGAAAACTGAAGTAGTTAAGTATTATTCAATGTAAGTATATTCTACTTGCTTTATTAGAAGATGAATGAGATTTCATGTTCTAATACAAGAAATCTAAACCAAAAGCAACAGAAATAGCCCTCTGTCAGGAGGTTTCTTTGGTTTCAGAGTTAATAATCTTGATTTTTTTATCTTCCTCCAGGTGTTTACAGGTGCTGGAATTGAGTGGGGCTTGTCACCTGTTGGCAGAGTCACTCCAAAAGAATGGAGGCAGTAACAGCCTTTGCTTGTCATGAACTGGTCTAAACTTTCACTGAAAAAATCCTCACATGGAGGCATTTGTTCCTTGATTACCACTTGTACAGTGGCATTCCTGGTCTAATAAACATACCTGGAAACTTGTCTGGCTCTTTTAGGTTTCCTCTGTACCCTGTATCGGCTGAAGTATACGAAATAGTGTAAAAACTCAGAATAATTAAATCATATTTTAGGTGGTCGCAGTCGGTCCTGTCAAGGCCAGTTATGGATAATGGACAAATCCAAAACATTGTCTGTTATACAGTTGTTTATTATACAGTTGTCTATTAAATAGTTGTCTGTTTGGCCAGATGAGTGTGCTTCAATAACCCTCAGGTGCTTAAATGAACCCCACGTGCATTCCCACTGCAGAGTTCACTTCACCTCTGGCTTCTGCTGCACATCTGAAGACAACGTTTGTATTTTCTGTTGAGATCCCACTTTTTTTCACAGAAGTATTTTTGTGTCTTGAATCTCTCCAAGTAAGTTGCTTCTTTCTGAGGCCTTTCAGAGTTTCAAAGGACTCAGATGAGCTTTGGAGCGGGAGGTGCTCCGCAGGGGCCGGCCCTGTCCCCCTCCTGCTCTGCGCTGATGCTGAAATGGGACTTTTCTCATGATTCTTGTGTGATCAGAATTTGTCAGGAAATAGATGAGAGGTATATGCAGACTCTATAAACCTCGGAGTGAGCTCGAATCCCTGACAATACAAAAATATCCTGCTTTTTGATACGACAGAGTGTGTGAAGTTGCTGCCTTTACTTTTCTCGGGGATTTTAATTACCGGTTTCTTCCCAACTTTTGCTGGGGCGAAGGTGAAAACGCACGTTTGACCAGCAGGTACAGCTTGGTTTGAGCACCGTTTAGCGCTGCAGTGCGTTGAGCAGCAACGTCAGGTTATATCCGATGATCTGTAGTTGTATCTGACGATCTATAGTTGTATCCGATGATGTATGGGTTATACTCGATGATCTCCAGGTTGTGTTCAATGGCCTCATGTGGGAGAGCTGAGCCGCGGTGCTCGCCCAGCCCGCTGCAAGACACGGTGTCTGGGCCGCGGGTGCCCGTCGTGCGGCGGTGGGGATGGCGGTGGAGGCTCCGGGCCGTCCTCCGCTCTCCCGCCACCACGGCCTGGGCCCCGCCCCAACCGCGCCTGCGCCGCCGCACCACGTGAGCGGGCGGGAGGAGGCGGGCGCGCCGCGGTCACGTGAGTCGCAGTGGGCGGGGCCGGGCCGCCCCGGGGGGCGGTCGCACGGGGCCGAGAGCCAGGCGGGACCCCGGCCCGGGCGGGGCCGGTTCTGCGCGCCCGGAGCCTCCGGTGAGTGCAGCCCCGCGCCGCTCCGCTGCGGCCCTGCTGCTTGTCCCCTCCCTGCCCGCGGCGTTACTCTCTCCCCCACCCCGGTCGCAGGGCGGACGGAGCCAGCACGCAGTTCCTGCGGGGCTGTCCCGGCTCCCTCTGCCCGTTGTCACGGCGGCGGAGCCGGCCCGACCGTGGCTGCGGAGAACGGCTTTGCCCAGCGCTTCCCGTGGGAAGGCGGTGCCGGGTTGCGCTACGTGTCCCCTCGGCGCGGGGGGGCCGGTCCCGCCGCCGCTGCCCGAGCGCCGGAACAGCCGCTGCCGCCCGGCCGCGGGTCTCTCCGCTTGGGAGGTGCGAGGGTGCGAGGTGCCCGCCGGATCCGGGGCGAACGGCACCGGGGGGCTCATCCCGGGGAGCTCATCCCGGGGGGCTCTGGGGTGTGAGCAGCGCGGTGTACGGGGCTGACTCGGCGTTTCGAACAGACCGACTTAACGTGGGCTCTGGATTGAAAACACGGCTGCGAAAATCCCGAACGGTATTTCCTGCTCCACCGCTTCGCTCTGTGCAAACTGCTCCCGCATTCCTGTAATTTTTTTATTTTCCTTTTTCCCAGTGCCAGGAGAGCGCTGATGCTGGAGTCACATCGACGCTCCTGTGGTTTCTTTGGGATGCAGCCAACGCCAGAAGGTTGAGTGGTATCAAACGGGAGCTGAACAGAAGCGTCATAGGCTGTTCCTATCAGGGACAACCACAGCTGGGATCTCCTGGTACACAGTGAGTGTGCGCTCCCTCACGGGCTTGAAAAAGTAGCTTTTCTGCTCTTGATGACCATCAGAGAAAGACTTGTGATGAATTGGAATGCACAGGCCACTGAGCCTCTTCTACAAGGTCCTTTTTTTCAGATCTGAGCTGCCCCTGAAACACTTAGTGTTTTGCCTTGTGATGGCAGCACTCTGTGCACAAGTGTTTTTTCATATGTTTTCATTAAAAGGATAGTGTAAACATTCTGGAAAAGGGCAGTTGTGATGCTTCAGGGTAAAATCTCATTAAAATGGGCAAGAGCAGACCCAGTTTCACTATTGCCTCTCTATCCATGCTCTAGAAATTGCACGTAATTATTGTGAGTGTAAAGTTCCTTAAAATCTTTTGTGCAGTCACTGAAGATTGCAGTTCTGCACTTAAATGCTTGTAGATTTGTATTTGTGGATACAAATAGACCAAGAAATACTTTTTTTTTCTGTTTGGTAATGTGGAAGCTAGTGCACACAATGCACTGTGTGAGTGCAAACACAATTTCATTAGAAATTAGTAATAATAATTAATTTTGTTTTAGAGAAAAGACCTAAAGCTTTTTGTCTTCCGAGTTGGTGAACTGGGAAAGTAAAAGCTGGCATTACATGCTATTTGCTGTTTTATTCTTTAAATATTAACTCATACAATGCATTCAACATTGTTCTGCCTTGTATTTTGAAACTAAGCTCAAGAATGAGGAGGCCCAGTTGGCCTCAGTATGCTCACACAGCAAAGGTTTTTAAGTTATTTTCTGTTCCTAATATTTGCTACAATTCTTCCAGGGGAACATTCATGTTCTCCAAAAATCTTATTTGAAGAGGTAATGGAAGGACATAAACAAGTAAAAAGATATGTTAAGAATTTGTCTCAAGTGTCTTAAAAGTCATTAGAAGTGAAGTGGGATGTTTGCAATGTGTACTTTTTTTTTATATAGAAATAAAGTACCTCAGAGCAATTTCCGTAGTCTGCTGACCAAGCAAGACTTGTTAAAGTCTTGAGCAACATGAATTACAACCTCTTCAGAGTATCACGTAGCTGTGGCAGATATTCCATAGATGTGCAGTTTCTCCTTCGGCAATTAAGCATCGTATATCTAGTCATATTTTCCAATGTATCTGTTTGCTAATGAATGTAATAAAACCTCCTTATTTTGTATTGGCCCAGATTGGCCCGTTTTCCAGCACTTTTGTTAGCGCAAGGATGAGATGTTACAGCTTTTTCCTTTCTTGCTGTCTTTTGCTCTTTTTCATAGGTCTTTGAAGACTTTTAGAGACAGGTCCCTTTTTCCATTTAACGTAATTAGCAATTTGTCTTTCTGCTGCCATAAATAAAGCAAGCTATAAAGTAGGACTCAGCCATTCAGAGGCTGTAGTTTAAACCTGACAGATCCTGTTTCTGGTGCTTGTGTAATTTTTTTTTTTCTTGCCTAGCTTTGACCTCTTTTAGTTTCAGCAGCTATAAATTCAAGACACTTCTATACATATATATAACTTTTGTGAAAACTGAAGTTGTACACTTTGCCAGAATCTGGGTTTATATCAGTGCTAACTTAATTTGCATTGCTCTTATTTTCTTTTTTTTGTTGTTGTTGTTAGTGTGAGGCGGTGAACGACAACTTTGACTTCATCAAACCTT
Source organism: Pampusana beccarii (assembly GCA_013399365.1). NCBI lineage: Eukaryota > Metazoa > Chordata > Aves > Columbiformes > Columbidae > Pampusana > Pampusana beccarii. The sequence goes on from VWYH01002136.1 coordinate 1,029,241, forward strand.
ATTTTCCTTCAGATATTTTGCTTGCAAAGGCTACTGTTAGCAAATCAGAAAAAATGTTTTAGAGAGATGGATCTTGAGTTTCTCAGTCACTTTGTGCCTAATCACTGCTTAATTTTCCTTTCTATAGGAAGAAATTGCTGTTGGAACCAGAAATTGTTTCTGTGTCTGTGGCTTAATTCACTTAATAGAAATACTGGCTGACTTGCTTCAAGAAAAGGGAATATTTGGATTTTCTTTTGTGTTAAGCCTAAAATCATACCTGAGAAAATATATGTGGACTTACATCTATTGGCAAATATCGTTTTGGTTTTAATTATCTTTTTTTTCCGTCACTGGACATTGTTCCTCCACACGTAGCCTCCCATGTTTGGTTCTGCTCTATTGCAGAGCCAGATTATTTCTAGGGCTCTGCTGCTCCGTTGATGGTGTTGATATACAAACAAGGAAATACTGCTGCCTTGTGTACTGCGAAACACGGGCAAAAGGGATGGAAGAGGACAGGCAGTCGCAATTTCTGAAAGTATTCAGCAATAAACAGCATAGCAGAGAATACAGAAAGCTTTTTCAAATTCTGTTCAAAGCCATGTCTCTTTGTAAGATGAAGCCACTTTAGATGATATTCCACAGCTGCAGTAGTTGAATTGAAGCTTTTTGATTAAAGGGCAGGGAGGGACACTCCCGTTTGTTCACGGTGTCAAATCCTAAAATTCTTTACTAATTGATGATGAAGGTCTTTATAGATGGAGCAATGCATTGGTTAAGAATAAACCCATTATTCTTCTCAAAATCCTTGACATTTCGCTTAAAGTAGTGTCTGTGATAACTTTGAATTACAAGTTATTTATTAGTAGTCATTTGTCTTGCAGTCAGTGGTAATAGCTGAGATCTTCAGTGTCAGCTTATAAAAGATACGTTGTCACCTAGAAAGCTTTTAAGATGTTACGGAAGAGTCAGATTTGTTGGACGTTTCAGCAGCATCCTGCACCAGCCATAACCGTCCCCTGCACAGCCACCTTCTCTTTTGTACTAATGCGTATATACACACGCATATATATGCATTATTTTATATGTACGTATAGGTTTTTAAAAATAGGGGGAGAAAACAAACATACATACGGAAGGCAAGAGTGAGGAAGTGGGGTGTTCCAAGTTCAAGTCGTTGCTGTTGTACACATGGGTTGCTACACAGCCCCATGGAGATCTCTCAGCTTCCGCATCCGTTTCCATGTGAACTCAGTAATATATTAACACATATAAGGAGAACTCGGATTAAACTGTCAATATTTGTACACCTCTTGTGTGTATCTAGTCGTAATTTATTGGTGTGACAAGTATTTTTTCAGGCTGCTTAGTCATGAGCCTTTCTTAATGTTTTCAGAGGGAGGAAATTATGACAAAATACTTCTTTTAAGTTTCAGACAAAGTGTTTCTACCAGAAAGTACTGCTGAGGGAGGCGGAGCATTGGAAATTAAATAGAACATAGCAAGGCAGAACACTGTCTCAGGTGTAAGCGTGTATTGGCTTTTAACTCCTTGTCCTGGGCATTTTGTAAGGGGAGGAAAAAGGATGTGATGTGTGTGTTCTTACAGCCCCTGGGTACTGACCCTGCACTCTGAGAACCAAGATCTCTGTCAAGCATCGGGAGCACTGGAAATCCAGGCGAATCTTCAGAAATCTCAGTGAGGCTGTGCAGAGCGTGAATGTGCTGTTTCTCAGTCCGCTGTCAGTACTGTGATGTAGCTGATGCGAAGAGACAGTATTGCTTAGAAATGGTTTGTTTTCTGAGCCTTCCTTATGGAAGAACTGAAGTAACCAGTAAGGATCGTATTTCAACGCGATGAGGTGAAAGCACGGATTTTCCTGGGTAGCTTTGTAGTGGTTTTGAAAGCATATTGTTCCTCTGAGTGTGCGGGTGAGCCTGGGGAAGGACCTGCCGTATGAAGTTTGCTTAAAATACACTCTTCTGATCCCTAATTCTCTTGTGTGGCAGTTCTGTATTTGTGTCATGTGTGAATATTTACCTATAAATATTTGCGCCTGTGTTTCTAACAACTCGGATCTTGTAGGAACAGGTGAGAAGCGAGATCTGCAGTAACTCTGCAGGTAGAGTCGTGGCGGTAGAAGAGGTTCCTATGTTGTTGCACTTGGTGTTCAAAGTCCTTACGACTGCAAGGTTTCCTCCGTGCCTTGCTGAACGTTCCGATCATTAGCCGTGCTTATCGTTAATGTGTGCTAATTCTTCGTTTGTCCAGCCTTTACTGTGTAGCTCTCAAACAGAACTCTTACTGCCTGTCAGAATACATAAGTTAATGCAGCAGTTTAGATAAATTAGCTGGTCATTTAAGGATTTTAGGAGATGCATTAGGAAAATAAATCTTTAAAATCAGCTTCTCATGCTACCTTTCATGTTGTTTACATAGTTACACTTCCTTTTTTGACCTAGAAATTATAGTAAAATTCACCCCTGGGTTAGTGGCTGACAGAAATTTGCCACGTGTTGCTGGTTCTTCACACAAAAGGAAGAAGATATATTTCATCTACTGGAAACTTCACTAATTCAGAGGCTTATACTGTCTTCTTGTTGATCGAGCTTCAGTATTTAGTTTTGTGCATCAGTGGGGTAACCATGTTTCTATGACGAACCTGCCTTCTGTTCTTACACGGTTTCTCACATGTCTCAAAGTGAAACCAGAAACTTTCAGACCGTCTATAACAGGCAACAGTTCTGAAATGCCACCAAGGAGCAAGAAAATTAATTTTATTAAACATTGTTAATACTTAATGTAATTTAATTTTCCAAGATAAGTCCACAGGGTAAAAAGATAGACGAGTTAAGCACATGCTTAACTTTATCTGTTCAGTTAATCATCAAAATTTGCTGTTGCTTGCACTGCAGCCAAATATTAAGCAGTTGACTGTGATAATTTTCCTGGTCATGAGACTCCATGGCATTGGAAAAAAGAATGCAAATTTTCAAAAGATAAAAAAAAAAATCATCTAGAAATGGCTTCTTTTGCTCTCCCTTCCCCTCTGTTACTTAACAGTTTACACATTGGACAAAAGCAGCCCTTTGTCTTAGCTATTATTTCTATAAATTAATTTCATTTACATCCAGTCAATTTTGTTTTTTTCCTGGGCTTATTTTTGTAAGCAAAAATAGTAATCTTCAGAGGAATGGAAATGAGACTTTTCCCAATGAGATGCAGAAAAAGCTTGGTTTGCTGCTTGGGGCTAATGTCAGTCTCACTTGTTTTTGCTAGCATAGGATAATAGATGAGATATTAGTGTGGAGAAACATGAACATCAGCTGTGGCTTCCACGCCGTCCTCTTTTGTCACAGCATTCCAAGAGCTGGGCTCTCTCTCACTTGCTTCTCCCTGCAGTTTCATCTCACACACAGTGGATATTTCAGAATTCATAGGGATAAATACCTGAAATTCTCCTTCCCGTTCAGCTTTTTTCAGGCTTTGGCATCTTCTGGAGTTACAAGCAGCCATGTACATCACCCGTTAAACCCCTGTTTTGATTTCAGTCTTTGTGAAATGATTTAAGAACAAATGTCTCGTTGTTTTTGGCCAACAGCAATGAGAAGACTTGAGTAGAATTTCACAATGGAGGCAAAATCCGTAGTCATTGGCGTGGAGGGGATGACGTGCAATTCCTGCGTTCAGACCATTGAGGAGCACGTCGGGAAGATGAATGGCGTCCATCACGTTAAAGTAAGTAACGCTATCGCTTTTTCTTACAGAGCTTTGTTCTTATATGAGAAACCATAATAAAGTATGCACCAAGAGATGAAAATGTGTGGAAACAGTATATTCTGTACGTTTCACAGGACGCTGATGTCAGAAGTGCATTGGCATATTCTAGTACAAGAGAAAAACAAGTGCTTACTTCACTGCAGTGGGAGCCAAGTTGTTCTCTGTTACTCTTAAGTAATTTTCTGCTTTACGATTAATTCAGTATTGTGAAGTAGTGAGAGGAAAAAAAGGCAAAAAAAGGTAAGAACAGTACATTTTAAATAAGATAAAGCACAAGCCCTAGAACTTAGGCTGGTAAAAAAAGCAAGCTCTGCTTGTCCCTTCTACTGAATAAATGTCAGGATTTGCTCACAAGGCTCCAGAGGTCACCTGCACAGGTTCAAAAGCATTCGTGGGCTTGAGGTGTCCAGTTAATCATGTGGCAGTTGACTCGCCATGGAAAATAAAGCTGTTTTGTAGTGGTTCATGAAAGACGATTAGCAGGTAATCCAGGTGGCAAAGGAAAGTATTGCTGGCACTCCGAAGCATTAAAAGTTTCCTTTTCTTTTTCCTGTCTGTGAGGAAGTGAGAGAGCAGCACAACTGTGTTCTTGAACTGTTAACAGAGCTACTTGCTTTACCTTTAATCCAGACTCCCTTGATCTGACTCGATTTTACCTTTTTTTTTTTTTCCTCAACTCAGAGGAAATATCAATTTTTTTTTTTTTTTTTACTATTTTTCTATCATGGGCAAAATATTGGGCTGTAGAGTATTTGAGGGTGAGATAATTACTCCTACACAATACATCATTTTACAGTAGTTTTAATAATGGAAACAATGGTTGAACAGGCCGTGTTCGAAATGGGGACATCGCTGGGTGTCCGCCAGCGGGACGTCAAATGAAGGCTAAAAGCAGCCTGTAAAATACCCCTAAATAACCTGACTTCAGAACCGCACCTTTCTCCCGTATTCTAACAAAAGATTTAATCTTGGCAACCTCACGTTTTTATTATTTCAGCCAATTTCTGAGAATGTGCAGATGACATGAGATAGGAGAAGGAAGGAAGAGACGTTCACCCTTCAGCTTGATTGAAGACAATGTGCATCCCATAGTGTCTTATACATAAGGAATGAAGCAGGTTTTTAAAAGGACAGTATTAAGAGTTTTGTCTTTATAGATAAATAAATACTTTATAAATAAATAATACTTTATCCCAAATAAATACTTTATAAATAGTAAATAAATGAATACTTTAATACTTTATCCCAAAGCTGATAAATACTTTATCCCAAAGCTGAATACTATATCTAAAACTCCTCTTGGCAAGAAAATACATTATGAAAACTTAGTCTGAGTAGAATAGGACTATAAGAAACTTTTAAAAGGTCATATTTCATAATTACCCTCATTGCAGCATCAGAACTTCAATTTACCCAGATCATTTGTCTCAGAAAAATCTCTGAGAATAGTTAAACAGAGTTTTGTTTAGTGATTATGAAAGAGTTCAGCAAGGGACATGAATGTTAGATGACTAATACTGACAAACACAGCTGCTTTTACGTTATTTTGCCTCCAACTGCAATGAAACCAATAAATGTCCATGTTGCTAATTCTGCTAAGGCCCATAATTGGGACAAAAATGAAGAAAGGTGGCTCTTAAAGTGATTTAACTGGTCTAATTTAATCACGGCTCTGGTCTTTTGGTTGTACCTTTGCCCAGAGGAAAGATAGAATGGAATGATTATGTGTTGGGCCTCCGGCAGGCATCGGCTTTCCCTTTTGGAAACTGCAGTAATTGCGTTTGATATATCTTCAGTTGGGAGCAAATTAAATTGAGGATATTTGTACCATCTGACGTGAAAGGTTAGTGCCAAATTAGGATGTCTCTGGATCACCCAAATGTACAGGGAGAGGAAAACAGTTTCTTTAACATTTGTCATATATCAGATTTCAAACCTGAATCCTGTTCTGTGAAATCTGATGCACTTTATTGCTTATTGGAAGTTAACAGCCTGTGCCTAAGTTGCCTAGAAATACTGAACTTTCATTGCTACTGACATCTGTGGCTTTTTTCAGAGAGTGTTTTCTTCCACCCTTGCAGCCTCAGGGTAATGACTACTGACTGCAGACCTGTACATGCGATTAGAATTTTTTCCTGTGGGCTGTTTTGCTGTTAGGATTGGATTGGGTTAGTCATCGTCATGCAAGAGAGTTTGGCTCTGGAGCTTTCATTAGGTGCGTTGATGCTGGTCGAAGTAAAAGTGGCCAGACTTGTAGAGGATTCTGAAGCTGGTGGGGGAAAATCAGTGTGTTCTTGCTAGTTGTGTTGTGACACGGGTGAGAAGTTACTTTGTGGTGGCTGTCGGTGTGGCTTTACTCTTCAAGGTGAGTAGCAATGGATAAAATTATACTGGACAAGTGTTACTAATATGTGCAAATAAAAGCTATTTCTAGTCTCATGCAGGGCATTAGTTTTCATCTCTTAGAATCAGAGTTTGCTAATTTATTTTTTTTCCTTTGCAAGGTATCTCTAGAGGATGAGAATGCAGTCGTCATTTATGACTCGAAAGTGCAGAGTCCAGCAGTGCTGCGGGAAGCGATATATGACATGGGATTTGATGCTACATTAGCCGATTCGAACCCACAACCTGTTTTACTCGACACTATTTTTCTGACAATTCCTACTCAGTCAGCTCTAACGTCTAAACAGATTTGTGGCGCACTGCTAAAGAACAAAGGCGTAGTGGATGTTAAAATGTCCTCGGATCAGAAAACCGCAGTGGTGACTTTCATTTCTTCCGTTACAAGTGGCAAGCAGATTATGCACATGGTCCCAGGGGTAGATTTAAGTCTTCCTGCACCCGAGGCGGCCCCTGGCACGGGTGAGGACCCCAGCTGGTCCGAGGCGAGCAGCGTGGTGCTGCGCCTCAGGGTGGAGGGGATGAGCTGCCACTCCTGCACCAGCACCATCGAGGGCAAGGTCGGCAAACTGCAGGGGATCCAGCGCATTAAAGGTAAAACCTTGGCGTGTTTTTACATAAATTGAAGCTGACCATGCTGTTCTAGAAAGTTACAGAAAAGTGATAGAAATCTCTAATACCAGATGGTTTTTTTCTTATTGTAATTAATATTTGTTTATATTTTCTGTTCAGTTAAAACAAGCGTTGGCATATATGTGATAGTATCTAAAAGGCGAGACAGTTATCTTGATGAGCACAGACATGACTGTTCGTCATTCCGAAGGGATGGTGTTTCCTTTGCCGTAACCAACTCATTCTCACAGATAACTTGCTTAACATCATTTTTCTACTAGTCAGTATCACACAAGTTTCAGAAACTGCAAATTTATAAATTGTTAGAATGTGACTTTGCCTCACTGGTTGTCTAGTTGCAGAGAGTAATATATCTATCATAACTATGCCTAGTTGCAGAGAGTAATATATTTTACATACTTTTTCTTAATGTCGTTTCAAATAATGGAGTGAAAGCAACTAAATTGTTTGACATTTACTAAACCAATTAAATTTCCTTTCCATTGCACTTGCATTTCTGGGCATTTACAGCATTCTTGGAAAGCTTTGACAAGATCTGCTGCTCTTAGGGCAACATGCTTATTATTCTTGTTATTCTTATTATATTCGTGCACGCTTATTTTTACTGCTTGATTTTCAGTGTCCCTGGACAATCAGGAAGCTGTTGTTGTCTACCAACCTCATCTAATTACAGCAGAAGAAATAAAGCATCAAATCGAAGCTGCGGGTTTCACAGCGTCGTCCAAGAAGCAGGCTCGACCCCTCAGGCTCGGTGCCATTGACGTGGAGAGGCTCCGGAACGCTCCGCTCACGGGCGCCGAGCCCGCACCCAAAGAAAACTCCAACGGGAACCAAACACAGACAGTTGTCTTCAGAATCGATGGCATGCACTGCAGGTCGTGTGTCCTCAATATCCAGAGCACCGTATCAGCACTCCCGTCAGTAACAAGTGTAGTTGTTTCACTAGAAAAGAAATCTGCTATTATAAACTATAACCCAAACTTAATTGGCGTAGATGTGCTGAGAAAAGCCGTAGAGGCCGTGTCTCCGGGGACGTTCAGGGTCAGCCTTCCTGACGAGGGTGAGAACGTGGCGCTCTTCCCCTCGCTGGCGGCTCCGCTCAAGTTGTCTCCCCCAGCTCCGAGGGACGGCGGCCAGCCGCTCACTCAGGTCGTTGTGATAAATATCGAGGGAATGACCTGCAGCTCCTGTGTGCAGTCCATTGAGGGAGTCCTGTCCCAAAAGGCAGGTGTAAAATCTGTTCATGTCTCTCTCACGAATCGTAATGGGACTATAGAATACGACCCTCTGCAAACATCCCCAGAAGACTTGCGATCCTCGATAGAGGATATGGGATTTGATGCATCTTTATCAGGTAATGACATATTTGACTTTTAAGTTTGAAAGGATTGTGCAGTTTTGCTTGGGATTTGGTGCCACCCATGATGAAATTTAGCAGTTGGCATATACTTCGTGCTTGCCAAGAGAAGATTTATATCTTCACCGTCAGTGAGATAATTAAATATACATGCACTTCCTTTAGTACATTGCATTAATTAAACATTATTGAGATCTGGAAATACAAATAGGGCAAATACTGGTGTTGGGATGGTACTCCAGTTTGCTACTGTATGACGTCCCCCTTCCCTCCTTCTTCCACCAGCTCTGTGGAAGCTCCGTGTCTTGATTCAGTAAAACTAAATTTTGAGAAATACAATATGTGGGCTATTTTACAGGAATAGTTGAAGAAGTGGTTGAGTGCTCCCATTTAATTCCTTTTATGCTGCTCCTGCATAAACGTAGCATCTCTGAACTGCTGTAAGAAGCGGTTGTCTGTAGTTTGAGAGCCCTTCCCTAAGATCAAACACACTGGCTTCACTTACAAAACATGCACCTACTTACAAATTTAGCTTTGTGCCCCAGACTCAGTAAATAAAATGGTGTGTACAACTAAGGTTGCAATGCAGAGGTTTGGCTTACAACCTACAGAAGAGGACAGAGGATGTGCAACAGAACAGATGAATAGTAGCTAATCAGTAAGTTAATCAGTGGCCCAGCCCTTTGTCTTGTTTTATTAACAGGCGGGTGGATGAATCTGATTGACAAGGCGTGTACAATTACCGTTTCTTGGTCTCGATTTACAGCAGCACGTGTTTATGGCTGGTGTAATACCAGCTCGTACCTCATTGCAATGGCTTTTCCTAATGTCGGGGGTTGCCATCTCCTTTTCAGCAGAGGCAGAACTACCTGTGGCGATAGCTCAGCCCTCGCCCCCAGCGCAGCTGCAACCTCAGAAATCCGAACCTCCCTCCAAAGCGTCGCCGGCCCACCTCGCCGGACAGGAGACAAAGACCATCTCCAAGTGCTACGTCCAAGTCACGGGAATGACGTGTGCTTCGTGTGTAGCCAACATCGAGAGAAATTTGAGAAGAGAAGATGGTAAGAGATTTGTCAGTGTGACCTGGTGCGTTTCTGAATGCTTCTTTTGGAGAATCCATCGAGCTGTTGTACAGCGTTTTTAATGGGTGGATTGTCAAGAGAAGCACCGTTGCGGGTGTGTGTCACCGGTGAGAACAGTCTGCTCACCCTTGGTTCGTGGGATGAGAACGGTGTCGTTGCTGCTCCGGCAGCCTGGAGCCTGCTCTCAACAGCAGGGCTTGGAGGGCTCCAAGAGAGCACAGGGCTCACGTGTGCATCCTTCTGAAAGTGAAAAACATCTTTTGTACTGTAGGGATGTGCCCAGGTCTGCGACTTAAAGGCAGAAGTATACATGCCTGTGTTAGAAAGGGAGCTCTTGGAGACAGACAGTATTAATATGGATTAAAGAGCCGTAAGTTAATTTTAGCTCTGTGAGTCAAGGCAACTATGTCAGTGTTCTGTTAATGTGATGATTATATTTGCAGGAGCAAATAGTTGTGATGTAATGAAGAGTCATTAATGTAGACTGTGTTTAATTGCTGTAATGAAGATGGATGTATTCCAAGTTAACCTGGAATTTATTTTTTTCGTCCTAGAAAATGGATTAATAGAAATCCTTTTCACTGAATGTACAGTACAATTGCACGTGTTGGATCAACCCTTTCTTATACATGTTCTCTCTTGAAGAAAAGGCTTTTAGAAATGCTATATGCAGATCAGAAAAATATGCAGAGCTGTATTTTAGAAGAACTTAATTAAAAATACATCGTATTTTTATACAGCATAGGTTGAACATTTGTAGTTAGACTTAAAAATATGCAGCTCATGTGGAATAATACTTTCATCTGTCACACCTAGGCTGAGATGGTTCTGTTGCATTGTTGATGCATCTTCCAAAAAGGATGATGTTTTTCTTTATATGTACCTACAGTATGGCAGCTTTCTCAATTTCAGTAAATTGCTATTGTGCCATCATGTTACCGCAAATGCGGTGTTTTTCTTCAACATGATCTGCAATTCACACATTTTGTTTTCTAGGAATACACTCGATACTTGTTGCCTTGATGGCAGGGAAGGCAGAGGTGAGGTACAATCCTGCTCTCATCCACCCTTCGGCTATCGCGGAGCTCATACGGGAGCTGGGCTTTGGAGCTACTGTGATGGAAAACTATGGTGAAGGAGACGGAATTCTGGAGCTTGTTGTAAGCTAATAATTAAAACCAACTACCCCATCTTTATTACTTTTATCTATTGGATGTACCTTTGTAAGCATCTACTTCTTAAAATGTTAAGTGTACAATTGAGCTTAATTTACACAAAATAAAGTACAGGACTACATCAGGTATGTATCACAAACTCCGTCTTGTCCTGCAAACCGTGCTGACTCACCGCACCCAGGTCAGAGAATATTCCTGTGGTTTTTTGATTACTCTGCCCATTGCAGGAATTTCCAGCTCTGAGCTTGAAGAGCCAGCAGAGCTTTAGCAGAGCTTAATAACCTTGTCTTTGCTTAATAACTTTGTCTCTGCTGTGCATCATCCTTAATGAGAGCTCCCTATCTCACTGCCTCAAACCCCAGAAATATGCAATAAGTAATTCAGGATAATCATAAGCACTTTTCCTACTTCTTAAGATGCATTTACTGAATAACCTGTGATTTTCGGTAACAGGAAGGAACATTTATTTTACAGGTGAGAGGAATGACCTGTGCTTCTTGTGTACACAAAATAGAATCGACCCTCATGAAGACTAACGGGGTTTTGTACTGCTCGGTAGCTCTTGCGACCAACAAAGCACACATTAAATATGACCCCGAGATTATAGGTCCTCGAGATGTTATACAAGTGATCAAGGTAAGTTTCATGAAGGCACCAAGTCGCATGAAATGTCCAGTGTCCTTTGACAAGCTGCATACCCCAGAAACAGAAGAGAACACTCTTAAAGAAAAAAATCTCTTCCCTCTGCTCTGTTCTTAGTGTGGGTTTCTGCAGATAATACGTGTGTTCTGGCTCAAAAGCAGTGCTCTGTCATGACTTTGCCTAAGTTTTTACACAGAAATACTAGGAAAGCCAGGCTATGGTAGAGTTGAAGATACCACCTATATATTTCGCCTTCAATTTCTCTACTTTTGTGCTTCAGGAATGACCATTTTGGAAAGCCACACTTTAGCATTTTAATGTTCTAGAAAGGTTGATTTCTACATCAGATTTCTTTCTTTGCAAGGTGACAATAGTAACAGTTGTATCAGAAATGTTAATAAGGTAAACCAAATGTAAGGCTGGCACCATCAATAATCTGGCAATAGCTTTATATGAGGACAAAGTGTCTTTAAAAATTGACTGTTCTCTTTTTTTATTGTTATGCTTTTTTTTTCCCCTCAGGATTTAGGTTTCACTACTTCATTAGTCAAAAAAGATAGATCTGCGAGTCATCTGGATCACAAACAGGAAATACGGCAGTGAGTATTCCTGAACGTATTTAGATTCTATAAACACCATCGATTCTTCTTTTTTAATCAACTGTAAAGTTATGGTATTTTTTTTGTGTGTTCAGACTTGCTAGCTAAAATGTTATCCAGCGCTTGACTCCAAAACAATCATTTTTTCCTCTTTTTTAATCTGAGGTGGAAAAGGTCTTTCGTTGTGAGTCTCGTTTTCTGCATTCCCGTCATGGGGCTGATGATTTACATGATGGTTATGGACAGTCAGCTTTCGGATGCTCACGCACATCACAACATGAGCGATGAGGAGCTGGAGGCCCTTCACTCCTCCATGGCCCTGGAATACCAGCTCCTGCCGGGATTGTCTGTCATGAATTTTCTGTCGTTTTTACTCTGTGTCCCTGTGCAGGTAAGTGGGAATGTGACAGCTCCTCGTTTGTTGGGCTTAAACACTCAAAATAGAAAGCGGTGAAGAAATTCCAGTTGACAAGTGACTGTAATGCTGATTCAAAATGCTCTTGAGGTGGTTATAGCCAGAGTAAGCGGTGCGAGAGGCCGAGGTGGTGGAGACCACAGCCCTCGGATGGAGCAGGATTGTGTGCAGGAAGAGATGGAGAAGGCGAATAACACAAATAAAATGGGTGTCTCCCTTTCTTATGGAAACTCTGCTGCTGTGTGTTACAAATGCGGGTGTAAAATACAACCGATGCTCTTATTGCAGATATTCGGAGGCTGGCACTTCTACATCCAGGCCTACAAAGCACTGAAGCACAAAACTGCAAACATGGACGTGCTCATAGTTCTGGCAACTTCCATTGCGTTCATCTACTCCTTTGTTATTCTGCTAGTTGCGATGGCTGAGAAAGCCAAAGTCAACCCGGTCACTTTTTTTGACACGCCTCCCATGCTGTTTGTGTTCATCTCTTTGGGCCGGTGGCTGGAGCATGTTGCAAAGGTAAGGAAAATGAAAGCCCGTGATATCTACGAGCTTCAAGACACTGAGAATCATTTCAGAATGTTGCATATATTTAAAAAAATCCCGTGAAAAAGCTTCGTTAGGTGGTTCTTAACCTCCTTTGTTGTAAAATCATCTTCAGTAACTGCACTAGTAAAAGTATGAAATGACTTAGTGTAAGTCTGTCTGCAGAAAGTGTTTTCTTAATAGGGTAAATTGCAACATATGCCGTTGTCATTTACCCGGCAATTTTTTTCAATAGCATAGTCAGAAAAATATGAAAATTATTATTCTAGGGTAAAACATCAGAAGCACTGGCAAGACTAATTTCATTACAAGCTACTGAAGCTACTATTGTTACCTTGGGCCCTGATAACGTTCTTTTAAGGTATCTTGCTTTGTCATTTGCTTTTTATGTTGTTCCTTTTTTGTTGTTAATATGCTTAACTTACAGACAAATGTTACCATTCTATATAACTATGAAGCAAATAACTTCAGATTTGCTGGCAGATTTGCCAGATGTAAGTGTTAAAATGCAGAAAAATTAACACTGCTTTAATTTGGTTTATTAGAATCTTGTTAATTTTTGCAAGAAAATGAGTGGATTTTCGCCACTGGAAAGTAAATACAGTTATGATAAAATAATTGTAGCACTCTTTAAAATGGCCTTTCTTTTGGCAATGTTTGTATACGATAATGATGTCAAGCAATGGGATTATGCTTTGTGTATAGTGACAACTCCTTTTGCGTGGGTAATTCAATTAACAGTCTCTTTGTTAAAACACCACATCATTCTAGTGAAGAGCAAGTTGATGTCGAACTGGTTCAACGAGGTGATGTTGTCAAAGTGGTCCCCGGAGGCAAATTCCCAGTGGATGGTCGTGTTATTGAAGGGCACTCTATGGTAGATGAATCTCTTATCACCGGTAAGCATTTGCTTTTCGCAAATGTAAAAATAGTTCTCTTTTAAACGAATCTGAAGAAGGAAAATTGAAGCTGATGTTCTCCTCATTCTTCTAATTGCATGTTAGGCATTGGTAGCTATGGTAATATTGCTGAAAAAGATACCTCAGTGTCTGCTGTTGACCTTTCCTTAGGTGAAGCGATGCCTGTGACTAAAAAACCTGGCAATACAGTTATCGCAGGTTCTATTAATCAGAATGGGTCACTGCTGATTTCAGCAACCCACGTTGGAGCCGATACGACTCTTTCCCAGATCGTTAAACTTGTGGAGGAGGCCCAGACCTCAAAGGTAGAGTATTATCAAATTAAGCCTTTGGGTTTTATCTTGCTGTTTAGGCCTCAGCGTGCCAAGTCATTTGAAGAGTGGTTACAGTTGTTTAAATTTGAATTGCAGTTGCATAGCGAAGTATCTTGCTGAATAAGAACCTTGATATGGTCTGTTGCTCCAAGTCTCATCGTCTTATTAAGTAAATAAGTAATTATAAAGTGCGGTGTGCCAGATGTGCGGCAAACAGAAGCTGTGATTATGTCTATGTCTAAAGGCACAGAAGAGAGTAAGCAGCATGTTGCTGGGGCTGATGTGTGTTTTTCCTTCCCAGGCTCCGATCCAGCAGTTTGCAGACAAACTCAGTGGCTACTTCGTTCCTTGTATTGTGGCTGTCTCTGTGGTCACCCTTTTGGCCTGGATTGTAATTGGATTTGTGGATTTTGGAATAGTAGAAAAATACTTTCTGGTAAGTAAGTCTCCTTAAACACTTGAAATATTTAAGAATAGTTAGCTTACGAGTCTCTTAGACTGTAATGGTTCCCTTTCTGAATTATCCTTGCAGGCAGTTGCTGACTATAGATATTATATTGTTTTATATTTTTCGCATTATATTTTTCATATTAGATGTATTTTTATAGTATATCACTCCTATGTTTATACTTAAAAAGAATCTGCAGTGATTAATCAACTCCTTGAAGTTAGTATTAAAAAAAGAGTTAAGAAGTAGTAAATACTAAACATCAAAATTTCCCGATTTCAGTTCCTTCTCTGGGAAAATAAGTCCCTTGTGTCATGAGCTCCAATTCTAGTATGTTAGTGTAGCTCTGTGTGAATTAGCCTTTGAAATCAGTGGAATTTGATACTCATTACAGATGCCAGAGGAGGATCAGGATCCGAACTTGTACCTTAGTGTTGCTTAGATCACAGGTTTCTTGGTTCATGACCGTTTCTCGTTAGAATTTGTTAGTTTCCAGGAAAGCAATCTTCATCTCCTCTTTCTTCGTTATTGTATATATTGTTGATAGAGTAGCTTTTTTCACATTACAGCATAAAAGAGTTTATATCATGGCGTGATACCTTAGTTAGGAAAATGTCCTATAAATAAAACAGATCATGGATACATGCAGCATAGAACAGAACTTAGTCATTAATTTAGTCATTAATCTTAGCCTTTGCATAATTTGCCTGTGCTGTACTTTTTAACACTTTATATATTTGCAGAGTTTTTTAACAACAAAGGCACTGTGTAGCTGAATACGTTGTTTCTCTGGTTCGATTTCTTCTATTACTAAAACAAGGCTCTGTCTCTAGGGTTACAATAAGAGCATTTCCCCGGCCGAGGTGATAATCCGCTTTGCCTTCCAAGCCTCCATCACGGTGCTGTGCATCGCCTGCCCCTGCTCGCTGGGTTTAGCCACCCCCACGGCCGTGATGGTGGGGACCGGCGTGGGCGCCCAGAACGGCATCCTCATCAAAGGGGGGGAGCCGCTGGAGATGGCCCATAAGGTGAGGAGTGTTTGGTTGTTAAAAAACTTCAGAGGCTGCTGTCGGTGGCGCTTTGCCGGTTGCCACCCGAGCAGATCATCCCGTGTACGTCTGTACGTGCTATTGAGCGATGTATGATCTGTACGTGTTAGAAAACCACCCGAGGAAGCTGTGCGTTAAAGCTTTGTTTGCTGATTGAGGTCTCCCTGTTTTGCTGCAGGTCAAGGTGGTTGTGTTTGATAAAACAGGTACTATCACTCATGGGACTCCAGAAGTGACGCAGGTGAAGTTTCTAGTGGAGGGTAACCAGCTACCACACAATAAAATGCTGGCGATCGTGGGGACTGCGGAGAGCAATAGCGAGCATCCTCTTGGAGTAGCAATAACGAAATACTGCAAAAAGGTACGTTATTTATGGAGGAAAACAGTAGTTTATGTTATAGATGAACTCTCTTGTCATATTTAAGGTGTATGAATAGTCTAGTGTTATTTAGAAAGTAATTGATGCGTTCAGTTGGGAAAGCTGAAAACTGTGGAGCCACATAAATCACTTAATGCCATAGTAGATACGCTGGATACTCAAACTTACGTTTTGATGATTGAATATTTCTCTTCTCCTGTTAGAGCGAGTTCAACTGCACTTTATTTTGTGGGGTTTGTGAACGTGGCATGCTTTTATATACTAAAAAATTTTCTGTGTTCGGGTCTTTTTTTCTTTAGGAACTGGACGCAGAAACCCTTGGGACATGTACAGATTTTCAGGTGGTTCCAGGCTGCGGCATTAGTTGTAAAGTCACCAATATTGAAGCATTACTCTACAGGAAAAATAAAATGGTTGAAGAAAACAATATTAAAAATGTGACGCTTGTGAAAATTGAGGAAAATACAGATGAATCGGTGCAGCCTGCTTTGATTATTGATGCTGAACCACCAAGTAAGCTAGCTCTGGTTTATAGAATAAAATGGATAATTCATGCTTTTGTGTCTTTAGGATCTTTGAGAATGAGGTCGCTTTTTTCTGCCCTGGGGACCTGAGCTTGCATCAAGGCACATGTGAAATAGTTGGTCGTTAGTTTATCTTGTGCTCCACTCAGGACAGCTTGATTAAATACATTTTGAAGCTACGTGTTGAATATGGGACTGGCAAATCATACAGGAATTGTCTTTCAGCTCTCTTTTTTTCTGTTTCATCCCAAGTTACCATTTGCTAGCCAAAATCCTGTATATTTCCACCACTGACTGATTTTTCAATCCAGAGCAGCTCATTGTTAGATCTTTCAATTATTTCGGGGCTGTTACACATAAGTTAGAAGCACTGAGAAAGGGACTCGGTCTTTTACTGTCCTTTAACCTGTGATTCTTGAGCCGCTGACATGGTAACTACCCATTTTGAAGAAATGTCAGGGTCGTTCTTGTCAAGAGCACATGAAAAGATTGGTAGGGCAGGAAGTATTGAGAAAGACTTTGTTCTCTTTGGATTCTCTGTAATGCTATTTCGGCACATACTGGGAGAACGTGGGTAGGATTATCTGGAGGGAGGCGTCCTGGTTCTCCATATGATGGTAGGGTTGTATTTTCTTCCTTCAGCCACCACGACTTCTCAGAAATACTCTGTTCTCATTGGGAACCGGGAATGGATGAACAGAAACGGCCTCCTTGTTAAAAACGAAGTGGATCGAGCCATGACGGAACACGAGCGGAGGGGCCGCACGGCCGTTCTGGCCGCTGTCGATGGTGAGTGGGTTCGGGGCTGTTGATGGTGAGTGAGTTTGAGTTTGGTGCTGTCGATGGTGAGTGAGTTCAGTGCTGTCTTTTCTATTCAGAGGTTGGTTTGTCAGCTATTTAAATGGAAGGTAACAAGTAGTCATGTCATAGCAGCTATACCTGAAGCAGAATAATGGCACGAAAAGAGGCTGTTAGCTAGTTTTATAAGATTTTCCTATGAGGAAGACCTCTTCCTGCCTTTTTTTAGTGGAGAGGAGAGTTGGACATAATGCAAATGCTTCAAAGAGAGTGAAGGGAAAGAAAGATGGAAGAAAGAATTTTTAATTTTGTTGGACAGTCCATGCTTTGTATTGCCTTAAACATTGCTGCCCTGACACCTGTTCTTATTCTGCTTTTTATTGTTGATATTACTGTTTCCGGACATGGTCTTACTGAATAAAAATCTTTATTACAAAAAATAAAGATCTTTATTACAAACGCGCTCTTTCTTTCTGTTCTTTTAGGAGTGCTTTGTGGCTTGATAGCTATTGCTGATACTGTGAAGCCAGAAGCTGAGCTGGCAGTCTACACTTTGAAGAGCATGGGATTAGAAGTTGTCCTAATGACTGGTGACAACAGCAAAACAGCAAGATCCATCGCCTCTCAGGTAAACTGTTCCATTAGTGCATGAGTTTGGATTTGAAGCTTGTTACAACCCCTGTATGGGAAGGGCGTTGTGTCACAGTGGTATCGCTTGTGACTGGCATTGAACTGGTCTGTAGTGAAAAATGAAACGTAAGCAAGCTCAGGATAAGAGGGAGAACTAAAGAAAAGCCTTTTTGAGTTGAAACAGCATCAACTTTGAATTCAGAGCTGTTTTCATGTCAGATGGGTTTGGTCTTTAGCTCATGAGTGATAACATGGGTTTGAGCCTTTCTAGTCACATTATTAGAGGCAAGAGCTTTGATAGCTGGTAGAAAAGCTGCAGCAGAGTGTTGTCCTCCTCTCTCTTTAGGTTGGCATCACCAAAGTGTTTGCAGAGGTTCTTCCCTCCCACAAAGTAGCCAAAGTGAAACAATTACAAGACGAAGGTAAACGTGTGGCCATGGTTGGAGATGGGATCAATGACTCCCCAGCTCTTGCAATGGCCAACGTGGGGATCGCTATTGGCACAGGCACTGATGTAGCCATTGAGGCAGCTGATGTGGTTCTAATTAAGGTAAGAAATAGGAGTACTTCATTAAAATGATATGGTAAGAGGGGTTAGAAGGCCCAGGGTGTCCTGAATGATTCAGACCACTGCTGAGGTTTACAGCTGTTATAAACCAGAACTGGAGCAGATTGTCTGCATCGTGTTTGCTGAGGGGAGTGGGAATTATCCTGTGGAGGAAACATCCCCATTTTCTGGGTACTACAAATTTTGGAGTGAAGTCTGAGAGTGGGCAAAGGAAGAAAAAGTGACCTGACCTTTGGGAAATGTCAATTATATTTCAGTGACATACCACAGTCCCTCTGAGGTTATAGTCACTTATTCCTGCGTATCTACAACACCTTGACAGAAATTGTAGTTGGTGTCTAAGCTGTACCGCGTGGTACTGTGTACATTATTTGGATTACGGTGACATCTAATTTGGATTACGGTGACATCTAATTGGTGCCGATTGTACAGGTTCTATGCAGACAAACTGGAGCAGCCTGCAGAATAATGACTACGTGTGGTCTGTTACACCAGTGTATGGTAGTTAGCTTTAAAATAGGAGTATGATGACACCGTGCTTTTTTCCTCTCTTTGATTTCTCTAATAAACATGTTACCTTGCAGGATGACTTGATGGATGTGGTAGCAAGTATAGATTTGTCGAGGAAAACTGTGAAAAGGATCCGGATCAACTTTGTCTTTGCTTTGATTTATAATCTCATTGGAGTTCCCATAGCTGCTGGTATGTGACTGTTTCCCCGCTGTCAAAAGGTTGTGCTTAGTGAGTAGAAGACTGCAGTGATTTACTGTTGTGTGGAAGAGTATCCGTTTTCTTCATTTCTGACTGTTAGTAAGTGTAGAGTTCTCTGCCTGGGGACCTTGCAGTCGTGTATCGAAACAACTGTAAGATAAAAGGCTATGGAATGAGCCTGGTCCTGTGAAGAAGCAGTTTGCTGCCAGGTGGTCCCCTCTGAATTTCAGACTGTAAATGGTGCACCCAGCTGTATTCACCTGCAGGTTCTACCTGAGGTAGAACACAAACATTTATTATATATTTGTCATTTAACACTAAACTAAGATCCTATTTATTAACATGTTGAAGTACAGCTAAAATTAGGCAGTGCGTGTGAAATTGTATGTGTTAAGATATGGATAATGCTGTGTTCCTGCTCTGAGCCCACTGCTGTTTTCTTTTTCGAGGTGTCTTCCTGCCCATTGGTTTGGTGTTGCAGCCCTGGATGGGATCTGCAGCAATGGCTGCCTCCTCTGTTTCTGTTGTGCTTTCTTCACTGCTCTTAAAGATGTGAGTATGAATAATTTTATGGTTTGTAATTTGGCTTTGAAGCCTGAGTCTTCTGCTTTGAAAATAAGCGTGGGACTATGACAGATTTCCAAGCTTTCTGAAGAACCGTTCAGGCAGGTCTGTGTTTAGCAGCAGTTGGTTTTGTTCTTGCTTGAGAAGAGGAATCAGTTGGTCCAAAGCGCTTCAGACAGTGCTGTTTAAAAAATGTCATTTCTAATGTGAAGAGAAATACACAAGGCAGAAGTGTGTTCAGAATTGAAAAATTCCCCAGTGGCCTTTGTGTATTTGTGAGAAATCATGTCAGGACGCGGTGGCTTCTGAGACAACGCAGCTGTAAACCCCACACTGACAATTTTTGCTGTAAGTAAACGGGGCGGCTGCATTTGTCATTGCGTTCCTGTTCCTTCCTCCCCAGTTAGCAGCGTAGCGCTGTGGTGGGAATGGTACACATGAAGTTTCAGAAGAAGAGTGGAAGAGGTGGTAAATGGTGGCTGCAGTGGTCCGCTCTCACCAGATACATTTTGCCAATATTTTTTGCAAATGCTCAGCACCACTGAGGCAGTTAAATACTGAGTGATGCACGTCAGCTTTACCTCTTCTTCTGTGCCCTGAATAAAGCGCTGGATCAGCATCTGGTTGCATAGTAGCCTTGCAAAATCTGAAACTTGCATCACTGCATCATCAATGAAACTATAAATGTCTCTGGCTTGTGCATGTTCATAGCATGTAGGCTAGTTTCTTTCCGTTTTTTAGTGTACTTTATTTCAACCTGAGATGTATCGTCATCCTTTGTCTTGTTTTTCTTTAGGTACCAGAAACCCAGTTCTGAGAAACTGGAGTTCCGAGCCCGTGGCCAAATGAGGCACAAGAGCCCGTCGGAAATCAGTGTCCACATTGGAATTGATGAGACTGGGACAGGCTCTCCTAAGCTGAGCTTAATGGATCGAATCATCAATTACAGCAGAGCCTCCATAAATTCTCTCTTTTCAGACAAGCGTTCAGTGAACAGCGTAGTTCTTAATGAACCAGATAAGCATTCACTTTTGGTGGGAGATTTTGGGGAAGATGATGACACCGCGTTGTGAAAGACTCACCCCTTGCCTTGAAAACCAACCAACCAAAACAGCTGTCTACAAGCCTGTGCATGTACATGTGCGTTTCTGGAGGTCTTTTCCGATGTATTTCTTGTTTAATGTAGAAAGCTAGTTTTTGCAGTGACTATCCAGGGTCTTTTTTTTAAAACTAGTCTTACCAAAAAAATGGTGCAGGCTCTGTTAGTGCTTGCAGACAGGGCTGTGTTACCATTCCATGGAGCTTGCAGTATAGCCTGGTTTTGGCAAAATGTCAAAATACAGTTAAGGAAGCAAAGGACCCAGAGACTTGTTTCCCAGCATTATAATAGGCTACTTTATGCATAGTCAGGTTTAGTACTGTGTTTAAAAAAGTATAAATTACTGCATCTGCGAAATACTGGACGTTTTGTGTTTGCAGATAGACGTGCCTTACTCCAAACCTACTGAGGCCCCTCTTGTTTCCGTAGCCTGCCTTCTACCAGAACTGGCTCCTCTCAAATGCCTTTTCTTTTTCCAAACATCTGGTTCCAGCTTCTAGCACTCCTGGCTTCGGCCCATCTCGCTGTTTGCGACCTGGACCCCTGCGAGGTTTGGGGTTTGCTTTCAGAGCTCATCCTCGCCTGAACTCTGCTCTCCCGCTCCCGCCGCTGGTTGGTTCCCAGCCTCTCCTCAGCTCCTGCGCCGTCTGACCGCGGGGTGAGTGTGATGTGGTTTTAGCCGAAATGTTGGGCGTTTCAGAAGGCAGCAGTGCAGGTGGTGCTCAGTACCGATGTCTCCTGGCGCTCCTGAAATGAACCGCGATAGTTTGGACTGGTGTCGTGCAGACTGCCCGTAAAATCTTTACAGTTGAGTCTTTCCAGGTGTCTGCCACCACCAAAGAATTGCTTGTGTGTCAGATACGGCACTGACATCAGTCACTTGTGAAGACAAGTGGCTGCGTACCAGGAATGATCTGGGATCCGCTCTGTAGGTTGATCCAAACCTCCTTTGCTTGGGATGTTCGGATCCAGGCTTTGTGAATTGAGACAGTCTTTGTTACTGAACTGAAATATCAAAATGTGGGTTTTGATCATTAAATCACTGATATTAAACCTATTCTTGGGGAGGACTAAAGGCGTTCATCACCCAGTAGCTACCTGTTTGTTACTTCGTAAGCCTGGTTCTTTCAATCCTCTGCTGAGACAGCTGTCTAAAGCAGTTAGTAGGTTCAATAGTGTTGAGTTACATTATGAGATACACTCCATGGTGTAAACGTGTAATTCCATTTTGTGCTGGTAGAGGAGAAATGTTCAGATTGGGGTATGATAAAGACATCTCTGTAATGTTCTGGTTTTTAACTGGAAGTCAGATGTCAGTTCAGAGCCTGTGTATGTAAAAAGTCCTAAGTAAATAGCTTTTGCTATTGCTTTTTTATTTGAGAACTACCAGAAAAATATCAGTGTATGAAAACAGAAGAGTCGTGCTGTGGAACGTGGTGTTAGTAAACCGGTATATTTGTTATATCGCTGTGAGGAGAACAATGGCATTTGTTGCTGCCGCTAGTTTAAGGAAAAATATTTCTGTTGCAGGATTTAGGTTCTTAATATCTATACATGAATATGGGTTATTTTTTAATTAGCTTCCGGCTGTATGTATATGTTGTAGTGTTGAGAAATGCTGAGACACGTTTCCGTGAAGGCATTCCGTAAGATGTCGTTCTCGGTTTTCAGCAACAAAGCTGTTTCTTACAAAGAAGGTAGTTACCTAAAAACTGCTTGATCGTGTTGTTGTGATGGGGTTTTTTAATGCTTCACAACCATGTGAACCGCGTCCAACGACTTCAGTTTTCTTGTTGATCTGCACTCCTTTTCGGTGGTGCTCGTGGTTTTGTCTGGGTTGAGCTGATGGGTGAGGACAGGAGGCAGATCCGCTCGTGTTTTCACGTGGGAATTCCGGTGCCACAGGTGCTGCTTATGGTATATATGGTGTGTAAAAACAGATATCGCGCTCTTACTGCAGGAAATAGAATGATTTAGGGTTAAATTCCTGGGTGGTAGATAAAGCAGCTTGAAGAATTTGTTAAATTATTTCTGAATGTGTTTTTAGAGCACTTTGGCTTCGACCTTTTGTTGTCCGCATTGTGTGTAGGTTCCGTGTTTACGGTGGCTTTTATCACCGACGCTTTTCCCAATAGAGGTGTTTCTTTTAGGCTTTTCCAATTTTCTGTGAAACCCAGCACTGGATCTGGATAGAGCAAAATAAGAGTTTACCTTTCAAAACCCGATAGGGAGTGCAGTGCAAAGGTGATGGGGGAATGAGGAGTGGTGGGGCGCTGGCGAGAGGGAGCGGGGCTGCAGCTCCTGGTGCAGCTGGGATCAGACTCCAGAGAGGGGACAGAACGGAGCCGCAGACCAGCCCAGGAACCAGCGGGTGCGAGGCGGCTGTGCTAAACAGAGCTGGACTGAGGTGGGGTGTTCGATTCTACCAGCTGGCAGGTTCCGAGGCGGCTTCTCCTGGCGCTCGCGCGGGTGGAAAGCGAATTGCTCTTGTTTCTGGAAGGGGCTTGTGTGGAGGTGCCGGGAGGAGCGGCCGCCGGGGCTGACCGGCCCGCAAAGGCCCTTTTGATCCAGTTTCAGTCTTTGCGGAAATCTGTGCTCGTCTTCCGAACTTGAATTTAGCGCACGGTGTGTTTGAGCAGCGTGTGGCTGCCTAAGAGATTCAGAGCTCGGAACTTTGGAAACGGGTTTTCTGCCCAACACTCCCCCTCCAGAGGTGTGGCATCGACTATGGAATGTTTATCTCGTGATTAAAACATTATATAAGGTGCTTTCTGTTGAAGAACCAAAATATTTTTCAGTTTGAATGTGCAGTGCAAGTGAAATGATGTGGGAGTGAAATGTTTTCCTAAATGTAAATGTTTTAATATGTAAATATGTTACTCCTGTTGGAGGCAGTTTGGATTCAGGAATTTAAAGTATCACTTGGAAACACACAGTTACAAACAGAATTTTATTACTGGTTTGTCTATTCTATTGTAACTATTCTGTAACTAGCTATTTATAAAACCTGTGCTCTATTTTAAAAAAGTACACATGCTTGAGGCTTTAAAAATTGCTCTTTGCATCTTACCAATAAACTTTTAAGAGTAGACACTTGAAATTTTATGTGAAAAGGAATGTGAAGCTGACAGAACACAATGGAAGCAAGCATTGTTATTTATTAAAAACTCTGTTTATTTTTTTGCTTAGAACTTCCAATGAAATGTTTTAAACTTTAGAGGGGTTTTTTAAATTCAATTTTGGTATGAAGAATGCAGAAATGAACGCTGTTGTGGAATGTTAATGTAGTGCTGTTGCATTTCTTTACATCTAGAAACGCGCATCCTCGCACTCCCTGTTATTTTAAGACTGTGCCTCCGTCATTATAATGGCAATTGTAAGCTATATAATAAAAATATAACATCCAAAGACTGGTTTAAATCATGTTCTGTGATCTCCTTTAAATATTTCTTTTGCTGACTTAACCAATTGTGCTTCCAGCTGTGCACAATTCCCCCCGTTCCCTGCTCCGGGAAAGTTGGGAAACGCTGCAGTAATCATCACAGAAAGAGCATCGCTGTATTACGGAATTGTGGAGTGGCCGAGGCTGGAAGAGACCGCAGGAGGTCGCGTAGTGGAAACCTGTCAGAGCAGGACTGAGATTTTTAGTATCTCCAGGAGCTCTCAGGGCAGTTTGCTGCGGAGGTGGAACGCGGGCTCAGCTGGCGGTTTTAGCGCAGGGTTTCAGCGGGGCGGTGCGGGTCTCCTGTCTCTTCCCCTGTGTCCCAGGTGATTTGCTGCTCGGCTGGAGCTGGAC
Source organism: Pampusana beccarii (assembly GCA_013399365.1). NCBI lineage: Eukaryota > Metazoa > Chordata > Aves > Columbiformes > Columbidae > Pampusana > Pampusana beccarii. The sequence goes on from VWYH01002136.1 coordinate 1,053,655, forward strand.
GGGCAGGTCCTGCCCCGCTCGGCTGGAGTGGGGCAGAGTCACGAGTGGCGGCGCTGGGAGGTGACATCTGAGCCAGCTCAAACCAGCAAGGCAGGGAGACCCCAGGGCTGCACAGACATGGGAGTCACCGCCCGTTTTAGGCAGAATGAGTCTTTGTCTTTGCTGTCCAGAAAACTAAGTTTGCATCCAAGCCTTTCCAAGATGAAGAACTTTGCTTTCAATCGAGACACAGCCCTGTAATTTCATCATCTTGGACTGACTCTCCTTGGCCTAATGTGCCCCAACAGGTGTGGAAACCTACAGTTTATAGCACTCATGGTTTTGAAAATTACAGGCTTGTTGCACAGAAATAGTAACTGAAACAGTGAGTTTTGTTTAATTTAGGCTTTCAGTTATTTTGGGTTAAGAGAGTGTGTGAACCCTCTTGTTTCGAATCAGTCTATTTTAGCTATGACTGTATTTTAAAAAAAAAAAAAAGCTGGTGTTGCTAAATATCTTCTATAATTGCAAGTTTTTTATTTAGCACACAGCAGCATTTCCCTTGTAAGCTGCACTTGCCCGATGCTGGCATCTTGGCAAAAGAAACGCCCGAGCCAAGTCAGTTACCCTGGTGTGAAGCTGCACAACTTCTCTGAGCAGAAAACTCACCTGGTTTAACGCATCTGGATCTTAAGATTATCTGTGGAAGGTTCCATGGTTGCAGGGAAGATCACTGATTGCTCTCGAGGGATTCATTGAAACATCTTATTTACAACAACCTGCATTTAAGGGGAAAAACAAACAACCAACCAAAAAAACACAGAACAAAAAAAACCACAAACCACACACACAAAAAACCCAACACAAAACACAATAACAACAAAACACACAAAACAGCAACAACAAACCAGAACCACCTCATTACGGAGCCAGGAGTCCCCAAATCCTGCGTCAAATGTTCTTGGGAAAAAGGTGACACAAAAATCTCTGCATTCATCTGGCCAATGTACATCATGTGTGATTCAACTCATACCAAGTTTAAAAGATATAGAATTAGAAATTATTAAGACTCTCCTGGAGTTTGAAGGTGCCTCTTTCCCTGAGATCTGACAAGCCAATAATGCTTGCAAAGCAAAAATTCTGAGTTGTCACAGGGTAAATTCTGTTGCAAGCCGCTGATCTGTTTGACATCAGCTCACGCAGGTGTTTGCTGCCCGGTCTCGCCTGCCTCGCATCACTTGGTGGCAGCAAACCCCTGTTTGTTCACCCACACACTCGCAGTTAGGGTGGCTGTGCTGCCTTCCCTTCAGATGTTCTTTTTTGGTTTTCTTTTTTAAGTAACGTTTATAGAAACCATCTCTGCAGGACAGTTTGACAAGCCCTAGAAGACCGGCGTTGATTCGAAATTCAGCACCTGTCTTGACACCAGAGCTGCGCTATTGGCAACGTTTGGTTTTTTTTAATTTGTCTGGGTTTTGCTGTGTTTTGGTTTTGGTTTTTTTTTCCTTCCAGTTGACTGGATAATTTAAGTCGTAGCTGTGAATTTCTATCGCGTCTACCAGGTTGTGAATGAAAACTTCTGCAGAGGTAAGATGTTGGGGTTTTTGATCCCATTAAGCACATCTCTAAAATGAATTTCTTAAGGAGAGTTTGAGAGCTGTTCACAAACATGCTCAGGTGCAAGAAAAGCGTGTGTTTGTACAGAGTCAGGTTCTCAGTGTGATTCTGTGGGGCCTGGTGCTGCTCTCGGTGCAGTAAACGCTTCACCACCACGTGCAGGCAGAGAAGTTTCCCAGCAGGTAACTCCACCTCTTCTTTAGGATAGAAAGGCAGAAGCCGACCTCGTGCATGCACACTGTTAACAAATCCCTCGTCATTTCTCTAAGTCTTTGCTAATTCCACAGAGCTACAACCGGCTGATAACTTACAGAACGGGTAAATGAACGTCCCCTGCCGTAAAAAGCTCAAGTTCAAAGTAGGTATGGTCTCTGAATGGAGGTGAATTCGGTTGATGTTTATGGTGAATGCAGAATAGCCTGAAAATAATGATGTATTTGTCTGCTGGGCCTGATCTCTGAGCTGCTTCCTATTGATTGTTTCAGAAGCCAAAAGCCAAGCAGAACTGGCCCGGAGGCTCCTGCCGCGTCCTCTCATCCGCCTGTGCAGGGACGGCTCTTCAGTGGGGTGTCAGCTCCGCAGCCCAGGTTTGGGGTGGTGCTGTAATAAGTTGCCCTTGTTAAAGAGATATGAGAGAAACTGCGGAGAAAAAGACAAAATCTGCTTATTCCTTCAGCGCTCGGTGGCTTAGGAACTGAGTGAATTACAAATGAACAAAGCAGACTTGCAAGTTCCAAAGTTTAAAGAAAGCACAACTAAAGAGAGGTATTTAAACATGATAAAGTGGAAAACCTACGAGCTAATCAGGTAACTAGAAACAGCAAAAGAGCACAGCGAGAGCACCTGGCAGAGTTTTGGGGAGCAATTTTCTTGCCAAGAGGCAGGCGCCCTGCAGGAACTGTGAAACCACAGAGAAATGGTGGTAGACCACTGACATCTCCCAGTGAGTTCTCGCCCCCCTTCCCATAGAGGGTCCTGTTTCTTAAAAACTCCAGGAACTTCCTAAGTGGCGGGGATGCAGGGATATGCAGATGCAGGGATGGCAGGGATGCGCGGATGAAGGGATGTGTGGATGCAGGAATGCGCGGATGCAAGGATACGCAGATGCAGGGATGGCAGGGATGCGGGGATGGCGGGGATGCGGGGATGCAGGGATGGCTCCCAGGCTTCAACAGCAGCCCCAGGGTGGGGAGGAGGTGGGGGGCAGGTGCCCCAAACCACTCCCACCTCTGATTTACTGTGTTTAAGGCAAATGTATTGGGAGGGTATAACTGCAGATTTGTCTCTTGATTAGTTGGTGATTATTGTTAGACTAATTGGTTACTTTTTTTTAAGTAGGCAGTGCTAAAGGTCTAAAGCAAAGGATTGGAGCTGATTGCGTTAAAATAGATAAATGTGCAGCTAAGATGCAGGGGAGTGTGTCTGATATTTATATTGAATATTGAAATACACGCCCTAAACACCATCAGCTTTAATTATTCAAGAAAATCTATATTCTAAATCAATAGGTTTTAAATAGTATTTTTTTAAATCTTATTTTTAAACTGTGGCATTAAAACCCCATAGTGGAATATATGATGCATGTGTGAAAGCCTATTAATATAACTGGTCTTGCTCTAGACTCAGTGGTGCTCTGTTTCTGAAGTCTAGGCAGACAAGGCTGAGAGACAGCATTTGGGGGGGAAAAAAAAAAAAAAGGCTATTTCTCAGTTTCCCTCCTAAATTTCCTCTATCTCTCTTCTCGATTGCTCTCTTTTCTTTCCTACAAGATACCTGTGTTTGAACTGCAAGGAGAAAAGAAAACTTCAGACTTGTGCTGAAACCTGGTTTTAAGTAGAAGCTTAAAATGCAGGCAGTGGTTATGAAGCATAAATACGCAGGCCAGTGCAGCAAAGCCCAGGTTCTGTCTAAACTTGCCACAGTCTCACTCCTTTTGGCCAAAGGAGGCAGGCAGGACCGTGCAGGCGAGAGCTGTGTCTGTCTAAAGTACAGCTGCTGGTTCGTATTCCTAGAAATTACTTCCAGGATGGTCACATGTCTAAAGCCAGATCCTTCTTCTATTTCGTTACCAGCCCTTTGCCCTCCTGGCTTTGCTTTATTGGTTAATTTATAAGTACAGCATGTGAACTGTTTACATGGGCTTTTTTCTTTAAATATTTGCAGTATATTCTAAATATTTCCCAACGGGAGTGAAGGACAGAAAGGTGACTCAGGTGGGGAAATGAGCTTTGAGTCTCAAACACTGTAATACTTACCCTCTCTTTGTAGCTTCTTTATAAAGCACAAATTCTGGTGTCCTGGCTGTATCCCATCTGGAATTACGTTCTGCCACTGCAAGTTCTCTGCATTTCTACAGATTTCTTGTACAGTACTAGCCTATCAGATGTGTATAGCTGTAGTGGAGCTAGTCCTGTTGAGTAAAGTGTTCTTGGTCGTTGTCGTTTATATATTTTTATTTATGGCTTGCTTAATCCTTTATTCCTGAACACCCCCTTCTCACTGGGGATCAGCAAGTGTCCATCCCGCTGCCCCCTCTCCCGCTCAGCTGTGCTGTCCGGCTCCCTTCCATCTGACATTACCGGGGGTGCTCAGGTTACTGTGCTCATGCCACCCACCGTGACATTTCTCTTCTATCCTTTTTTACCCCGAGGAGGTGCCATGCAAGCTCTATAAAATAAAAACTTGTACTAATGAATGAGTCCATTTACTGGGGAAAGTTATAGGTGCTGCAAGGATGTGGGTATGGGTTGCAGCGGGAAGGAGCCTTCCTTTCTGAGTCAGCATCGAGGAATTCAACCGTTGCCTTTGAAGAATGCAGCACAGCACAGAGTAGAACAGGGAGAAGGAAGCAGATGAATTTCAGAGCAGTTAAACAGTTACAGCTCCGGTGGATCTGGAGTACCCCTTCCTTATCTTCCTGCTCAGAGTCCCTTTAACGTGAGCGTTTGTTCGCCTGCTCTGGGTTGTGTTTCGGGCTCTGTGGGTACCGGTGGCTCTCGGCAGCCGTGGGGGGGATCCCTGCTCCCCAGAGAGCAAACCTGGAACAAACCCTGCGAGAGGACCTGAAAATGGAGCGGGCTGGATTCAGGACCAGCTGAGCATTTGACTCCTGTCCTTTGGTGGGTGTTGTATTGGCGTTGGTACTTCCAGATGTCCCTGTCCACCGGTGACACTGCGAGTGGCATCCACGGCCTCTGGTTCACAAGGAGCCTTACGAGCTATTGCAAGTTCGGGGCTGGTTTACTAATTAGCAGGAGGGACCCTTGGATACACTCCAGAATTACTTTGCAGTCAATATTGAGACCATGACTGGACCTAATTTAATTTGGAGCCTGGTTGTGTGATCTATAGGTAACAAACTACAGTGATACATGTTAGAAACTAATGTCTGGTCTTCTCCATCCTAATAGATGACAACCTAAGGGGTAATTTCATATCACCTATTAGTTTGTTCCCACTTGTGTTATTCCAGTTTTTATTGCTGTTGGGATTACCGTGTAATTTGGGTAAACCAAAGTCTCTGACCTGTCTTGGAGGCCCAGCCGGGCTTTTCTGAGCCCTCTGACAAGTCTCGCAGCAAGAGCTCCTGCTCTTGATGCTCTTCCCCAGAGCCCAGGCAAGCTGGGTGTTTTCACCCGTGTGAGCTGCGCATTAGTTTGGCTCTTTACATATCTGTGTGCTGTATTTCTTGTAAGTGCACACTTATTTTCTTCTGTTTTTTTTCCTTCACTTCTGGTTCCTGTTGTAGGTTGTTCCTCTCAATTTAGCCTTCCTGTCAGCGCAGACCTGATTTTGTCAGGCTCTCAGCTCGCCACCACAATTTTCTGTGCACTGTCTGTGTACTTAGTGAGCATGGCAAAAAAATAAACCTACCAGCAAACAGAGAGGCCCAGCTGTCCTACAGATAACATGAGCAGATCATGAGCTCCCTTTTCATACAGCATACAGTCCATTGTTTTGCATTGTTTTCATACAAGACAGAGGCCATGACATTGCATTATAGACTACATACATACATCTGTGTACATACATTGGGCCAGGCAATTTTCTGGCAGCACACACAAGCCATGCTTCTGGAAGGTATCCTTTTAAACAGTTGGTTTCACTTTCTTGAAAAGTGTGAATCTATCAAGGTCATTTAAAAATATCCTGGGTTTTGTCTTTTAGTTGAGATGCCAGACCTGTGTATCGGCTGCATAGGTGTCTGTCCTTCGTTTGAAGGACCCTGACCAACTGAGGCATGTTTAACATTTATGCCCTCAAATAAGATCCAGAACTATTAACTCGGATGTTTAGAGATTGGAAATTAAAGGAGATTTATTTCAGTGAAATCTGATCAAGTAAAGAGGAAACAAAAAGAGATGATTATTTCCACAAACTGGAAGAATAATATTGCTGTGAGACCAGGCAGGTTTATGTCACCTGCAGGAACTGCTGTGCTTTATTTTCCAGGAAAAAAAAAAAATTAAAAGGCATTACTTCGTATGGTGTGCTTGCAGATTTATTTTTGTTCTACAGTCAAACGTATTTCCTAATTCGTGGCTGGATCTCTAACTGCCTCCCAGGATCGCGGGGCCTGGCCGGTTCAGGAAGGACCTGTCCGAACGCGACCGCCCCAGACCCGGCGCGGAGGCTCCGCCCGGGGCAGCGCAGCGCGGCGGCGGCTCCGNCTGATGGGCAGGCGGCTCGACCAATAGCGACGCGCGGCGGGCAGCGCGGCCCAATCATTGAGGGGCAAGGGCGGGCCAGGAGGGCTGCCGGCGGCACTGGCGGCCGCTGCGGCAGAGCGCGGGCGGCGGCGGAGCGGATCGGCGGGTCAGAGCGGAGCGCACCGGGAGGAAACATGTCTCTCTCCAACAAGCTCACCCTCGACAAGGTGGACGTGAAGGGCAAGCGGGTCGTCATGAGGTGAGGAGCTGGGGCCCGCCGGGCGGTGAGGGGAAGAACGGCCGGGCCGTGGCGGTGCCCCGGGGCCGCCGCCCCTCGTGGCCTCGTCCCGGGGCGGGTTCCGCGCAGCTTTCCGCGGGCAGCGGCCGCTCATCCCTGCCCTCGGCAGCTTCTTGTCGGAGCCGGGCAAATTATTTTCTTAGGTATTTTGGTTCCCTGTGGTGTTTTTTTTTTTGTGTTTATTTTTTTAATTATTATTTATTTTTCTTCCACTGGCTGTTGTAAAGGCCCCGGTGCATCCAGAATTCCCCGGTGAAGACCGGTGTCCGTTTCCCCGTGCGGGGGCTGTGATTGACGGGCAGGGCTGTAAATCCGCAGGCCTCGCTCAGCCCCGGCCCAGCTCCGCCCTGCTTGATTGCCGTGCTCCACGTGGATCGTCCACTGGCTGTTTGAGGGGAAAACTACCCCCTCTAGTCCTTTTTTTTTTTTTAGTTAGTGAGCAGTACAAAAAAAGCTTATTCCCCACTTCTCCTTTGCATTCCTGCAAATCCAAGAAGCGTGGTAATTAAAAAAAAAAAAAAAAGGAAAATAGGGCTCTGGCTTGCTGCCCAAATAAAATAATAATTCTACTTTTTGCAACAAGAACCGAATTGTAGATATTCAGCACGTCTTGATGTAAAACCCTAAAATAGGAATTCGTAGCTTATTTAGAAAACATTAAGGCCTGTTGAAAGCCTAATGTTAGAATTGCTGCCAAATACTGGGAGATAAGGGCAGTGAGGTACAACGCGATACATCCTGCTGGACATACTCTTGTTGTGGGGTTCTTTGTCCAAGGTCACGCCATGTGCCTCATGCATCTGTTAGCTTGCTTGGTGAGTAGGCAGATATCACCAAATCATAACTTCTCTTCCCTGTAGTCTGTGTTAGACAAGTTTTTCTCCTTATCTCATATCTCTGTCATCTTATTTTGAAGTAGTTCCCTAGAAATTTGCTTACCAGAAACTTGCCCCTGCAATGAGTACTGAAGAAGCTAGCTCGGAATTTACATTCACTTCCTAAATATGGTACAACAAAAGATCTTTTTATCTCTGTAACAACTCCTTTTTTTTTTCCCCTGTCTGTTTTTTTCCTTTTGTGAGTCGTGTTGCAGAGAACAGCCTTGCACTGGCAGAGGGCGGGTTACCCAGCTCTCAGTCTCCACCAGCTAATGCACATATCTCTCTCTAGTTCTGTAACGGGCGACTAAAACCAAGTGAAAGAGCAGGTGACACACCAATCTTTGTGTTTCCTGCCTGTTTCCCCAAAAAGAATCACCATGTGCTGTCAGTACTACTAAAATCGATACTTTTTTTTCTCTCCTCATATTCATCATAATTGTGGCCTGCTCATAACGTGCTTATCTTCCAGTCCTAATGTCAAAGCTTCCAGAGAAGTTGGGAATGGGGAGGAGAAGGGATCCAAGGGGAGCTCAGATTTCAGTTGTACAGTGAGGAAGAAGGGTGAGCGGGGTCTTTTTTTTACTGTTTGTTTGTTTTTGTGTGTTTGTTTTTTTTTTTTTCTGGAAAGCAAACTATTCATTTATTCTCTCATTTTAGCACAAAAGCACAATAATGGTGCTTTTCCTTCCCCTTTCTAGAATTAGTCCACTGTACCATGGGGCTGCCAGTTCGATTTCTTTCTGCTCAACTACTCCTGTTTTGCTGGCAGCTTTTGTCGTTCTTTCCATCTGCTTTTTGTGCTGAGCAGGCTACAAGAGAATTCAGGCAACTTCCTGGATTTTGTTGTTCGTTAATGCTGACACAGAATGATGGAGGGTGAACTGTAACACCGTATTTCACTTTCCTCGTTCTGATACGCAGTTACAGTCAGTCAGATGTTCCCTTCCGTAGCTCTGTGAGTAATTTCTGCCTTTGCTGTTATGCAACGCAGCTTCCTGCCGCTCAGCACATGGGCACAAGGTGTGCTAGTGAGAAACGGCTGATGGGACTCCGCGGAACTCCTCCCCGCTTCATCTGGCACGAGCAGGGACCTCACCTCTGCATCCACACCAGATCTGCTGGTGGGAACAGGAGAAACCACAACACTTGTCTGTGGAGAACAGGAATTCGAAGTTGGAGGCGATAACTGGGCAGCTTCCTTGAGCCCGCCTGCTTGCCGGGGTGGTCCAGCCAAGTGTTTGAGAGGCCTCGTTAGAGAAAACAATGTCATTTCTCATTATTCACTTCCTTCCCCTTGGAAGCTCCTAGGTGATGATCTGAGAGCGTGTTTAAAATGAAAAGGTCGTGGGGACCTTGTTTGGTCTTAATTTTAATTCCTGCTTCAGTGTTGTTGCTACTGAGGCCATGAGCAGTAGGACGCATTGGCGGCATAGCTTTACTAAGTCATTTTGCCACATGTTTGTTCTCTGTGTTCTAGTATTACAAGCAGAAGGGGCTAATAACATACTGATTTCAAAATGGAACATGTGTACAAGGCAGAGCTAAAAGCCTTGCGCTGATTGTAACATTGATTCTTAGCCATTGCTTTTACTGGCAGGTTCCCTCACTCTTTGTAAAATAAATTTTATTTTATTTCTGTTTTTTTTTTTTTCTTTTTTAGGGTTGACTTCAATGTTCCAATGAAGGATCACAAAATAACCAACAATCAAAGGTGAGCTATAATTACCATCCCAGATGGAAGCCCCCAAGTCTGTTTTCTCTGTGATTTTAGCCCAGTTCCGTTAGCAGTACCTGGAGTGCTACCACGATTAAGCTGTCATTGCTCGTACCAGGATGTTAAAGGTGTCTCAGAGAAAGTCCCAACAATTGTTGCCCTGCAGCTATTAGCAAACTACACTGACTGCAGTGCTGCTTCTCACTGTAGCTGCTGCGGAAACCATACAGAAAAAAAATCTCTTGATTGTACAGATTCTAAACTTCATTCTTTAAAGATGGGTGAAGTTTTATGACCGTTTCACAACCACATCCCTTTGGCTTTGTGTGAAAGTTTGCTATATTTGTTGGTACTATCCAGAAAACTTTCTGCCTCCTGGTTACACTGCCATTGTATTAACTTTTTGGCTTATGCTAGAATATTCTAGCGTAGTGTACAAAGACACAGGGTTTAGAAACAGCGATATCGTGTGTCTTGTCATGCATGTTTGTCATTTGCAGGCAGATGCAGTTTTGTTCACCACAATACACTCACTGCTCAGTATTCCCGTCATTTCTTTATTGGTTCAGGATTGCAGACTAAACCAGGAAGCCCAGTAATGTTCAAGTGTGTCCTGGCATTTCTTAGCTACAGGCAACCACCAGAATTTAGATTACAAAATGCATTTTACTTCTGTGTCCTACATCGCATGGATGGCAACAGTGAAACATATGAAAACGTGCTGGGACGAAGAATTTTGTAGACGCTTTCTGGACCGTGCGTCAGGATTGTCCCCGTCCCAAGGAGGAGCGTGGGCTGGGTGAGCCCCCCAGGGAACACTGTGCTCCGGGGATGCCGTTTGTCTCCTAGATGTTTGTTCTGGCAAGGACAAGTTGCAAAGGAGCCCGGTGTCCCTTTTGGAGACTGACTGGTGGTGATGCTCCAGTCTTTGGATGAGGGGCAGGCTGAACCCTGTGAATGCCTGAGGCAGGATGGACTTGAGTAATTATTCTGCCCAGCTCTTGTGCTCCATTTCTTTTGTCATTTTTGACGGACAACTCCCAGGGCTCTTGTGTTACTAAGTCACTAAGTCTGCTTGCCTGGTAAACTCTGTTTGAATGCTTTTTAATTTGTTCTTCTGTGCCTTTACAGAATCAAGGCGGCTGTTCCCACCATCAAGCACTGCTTGGATCATGGAGCCAAGTCAGTGGTTCTGATGAGTCACCTGGGTCGCCCGGATGGTGTTCCCATGCCAGAAAAGTTCTCCTTGGCCCCCGTAGCTGTGGAGCTTAAAGCACTCCTGGGCAGGTGAAGTAGAAGAGCAGTCCGGCGTGCATCAGGCCCTCCCTGCCAGCGGACCTGGATTCGTTCTGAGAGGAAGAGTCGCTGGGGGGATGACAGTGTGTTTCTTGTGTTTGCAGGGAGGTCTTGTTCCTGAAGGATTGCGTTGGTGCTGAGGTGGAGAAGGCCTGTGCTAATCCTGCAGCTGGCTCCATCATCCTGCTAGAGAACCTCCGGTTCCATGTAGAAGAAGAAGGGAAAGGGAAGGATGCTTCAGGGAACAAGGTGAAACTTCAAGTCTAGTTCTTGCTGCCTTGTTTGCTGTGGATCAACGAGCCAGCAGCCTGTCCAAAATGCTGTTTATGAATTTGCTCTCAGAAGAATGTCAGAGATCTTTCAGTTCAACATATGCAGTCACTTGTATCCTGCTGTGCAAAAGTTTGAGTCAAATGCATTGAGTTTCCAAGATAAAACAGCTTAAGTGAAAGCCTATAGGTGACTCTGCCGAAGGTGGTGTAGTCCGTAAAAGAAGGAAAAAGGAGCAAAATAGGGCTGTGCAGGAAGTTGGTCACTGCTTATTAGACTTTATTTTGGGATATCTAAAGCAAAAAACAAGGTCTGTTGGAGATAGTTTGTTGCCACTGGGGCCTTAAGGACGATGCTTCTTTCTTGGTTATCTGGCTAATGTTTTAATATAATTTTTAAACATTCTGCAGCATAGGGATTATCAAACCCTTTTATAAGCCTGTTTGCTTTTATGAGTATTCATCTAGAACCAAGCTGCCTTGCACCTCTGACATTTTCTTGAAGGTCAGGAAGAATGCTTGCTGCAGACAGCTGCTTTTCTTAGTGATGGTGACCCCGCTGACTTTAGGCAGGCCTTGGCTCCTTTCAGATTCAGTGCGTGGAGTGGAATGCTGGCATCGTGTGGTGCCCTTTACGGGCTGACACAGGTCTCCTGTAGCTTAGAAAAACAGCCCGGAGAACTAGCAAGCCTTGCGGGTGGCAATGGGGAATTGAGCGACTGTTCACTGCTAGAACTGTGTGCCACTGAAAGCCAATGTGGTGGCGTGGAGAAGGAATTTAAGTTGCTTTATGAAAGGAGTTTGTGCATTTCTGTAATTCTCAGGTTACTTAGTGTGTTGTGTAATCTGTGTAGTCCCTTTGGCTCAGGCTGTGGGAGTAAAAGGGTGCCCAAAGCCGTGCTGCCGTGTATTAGAGTGGGTTCCTGCCATGGGCACCGCGGCGTCACACCTGGGTGCTGGCAGAGGCCTCGTTTGGGGCAAGTGGCTGTAAGCTACATCTGACAGTCACTGACTGCCAAAGTGAGCTCTGCTGGCTTTTTGTAGTGGGAAAGAAAAATTGAATTATCTGAGCCTCCCCATGAGGATGTGGTAGGATGCTTGGAGGATGGAGAAAAAGTGTTTTCAACAGAAATGCACCTGTTCTTGCCCGCTACACGTTAAGCTTATCTCCAGCTTTCCAATGTTGACTGCTTTCACTGCGGCCTGTTGTAGTGTGCAGGCTACTTGTAAGTTAATCTTCAATGCAGTCGCTAAATCAATCCTACAGGAGCTCATCCTTTTACCTGTGGCAATTGGAGACTACACTTTGTTCATTAAGTGAGCATGAGTTTGTTTAGTCTCATCTCAGCATTGTCTTGTCTGTACACACCCTTTTTGGGTTACCCATGTTCACCCCACAAAACTAGAAATCTGTTGGAGAGACTGAAAGGTTGGTAGTGCTGCTGTTCATTCCTGTTCTGTTGATGAATTAGAAACTTGAAGTGGGAACGGTCCTCAGGCCTGTAATAGCAATCTCGGGGAGTTTAAAGTTGAGTTCAAACCATTTAAACCTTTTTGTTGCTCCTGCTGGACTGGGAAAGACCGTATGAAACACAGTGACACGCAGGAAGAACTGATGAGTTTCTCAAGCTGACCTTTTTTTGCTTGGGGTTTACAGGTCAAGTTGCTGACTTTAGTTTCAGAATCACCTCTGTGTACCTGAATAGCACTAACTTGTCATTCTTTCTCTTTTTAGGTCAAGGCTGATCCTGCAAAAGTGGAAGCTTTCAGAGCCTCTCTTTCTAAACTGGGAGATGTCTATGTCAATGATGCTTTTGGAACTGCTCACCGAGCTCACAGGTGTGTATCTGTTTTCCTTCCACGCGCAGAACTGCAGAATATTGGCCTTGGAAACACGAGCAGCTTTGCCTCCAATGAGTTTTAACTTCCTTTTGGGCTTGTCCCGTTATCATCCTGCTGTGTCTGTTCCTGAGTAACAGATGTAGTGGAGGTAGCTGTCAACAGTGTATGCCCAAGTTTGCCTCTGGGAACAGGAGACAGCTGAAACTCTTTAAGACTTGAATTGACTTTTTAGGCCTTGAAGATATAAAAATTACCTGCTTAGGACTTGCATTAATTGTCCTGCAATTACAGCAGACCTCTTTTCCAGGAGATAAGTAGCTCCGGATTGATTATTCTCATGTAGTGCGTTTAGATTCGTGTACTTGCAAACTGTAGTGGTCTTCTTTGAGCTTGATTTCATAATCCAGTCTGTTCTTGCTATGCTTATTTGGCCCTTGGCGTTTTGGATCATTGGTTAACACTATAAATATCTTGCATATCAATATATCTGTGCGAAATCAATCTCAGAAAGTGTGTACAGCCATCCTACCAAACTAGGAAAAGAAACAACCCTTGTTTGTTTTAATGCAGGTAGTAGCTATTCTTACTGCTACAGCTGACTGAAGGATTTGCTTTATAATGCTGCGAGACACAGGGGTGTTTGGACCTGTACTGATAAAAATGTTTCCATTCCTCACTTTTATTCTGCAGCTCCATGGTAGGTGTCCATCTGCCTCAGAAGGCTGCTGGCTTCCTGATGAAGAAAGAACTGGATTATTTTGCTAAGGCCCTAGAGAGTCCAGAGAGACCCTTCTTAGCAATTCTTGGAGGGTAAGACTGAAGAACATGTTGACTCCGTATTTCTCTTTAACTCCTCTGTAAGAAATGAGAAGTTATTTTGGCTTGGTTCAAACAAGTGCTTTTAACTGTACCTACAGTTCAGCTTGTAGATAAGTCCCGAGATCTCTGTAAGACACGGGTTAGAGGGCAGCTACCTGACCCCATCCGCTGTTGTGGTATCAGGGTCTGCTCATCACAGCTCCTGACCTCTTATATTCCCCAAACTGAGACAGTCCACAGCAGTTCGTTGTACAGATGAGCCAGAAGAGCTGTTAGATACGCGTGATGGCCCTGAAACATTGTCAGTGACCTTTCCTCCACGGTTCAGAGTACAAGCATCCTGCAGGCTCAGCACTGTAAGTTGACCCGATCTGCCATTACGCACTGGTGACCTGCTGTGGCTGGATGGGCCTCTGCTCTTCTGCAGCAGCCAGTGTGCAAAGAAACTTGAGGGTGCAGAACCAAGTGACTGCTTGTGTGGAGGAATAATTTCCCATTGCTGCCAATTTGTCCTATGTCTACCCGATTTAGCACTGTAGTTCTATGACAGTGTATTTCAGTTCATCAGATGAATTAAAATACTTCAGGTAACACAAAGCTGGGACACTGTAACATACCTGTGTTCCCGATACAAGTATGTGGCTTATTCCTGCTCTTTGCACCCGTGTCTTTTTTAAGAAGTAGTATTCAGTTCTCACATAAAGTTTTAAACTTCTATGACCTTGGTTATACTGAACAATGCTTTTTTCTTTTTATTAGTACCCTTCCAAGGTTTACAGCTGCAGGTGACCCATCAATAAGTGCTATACACTCCTCATTGCCTTTGGTGGAAGTTGTATGTATATCACCAAGGGATAGTTTGTTAGTTACCTTATCAATTGTTTGAGTTAGAGCAGCAGCCAGGATAACCAAAATGTTAAAATATCAGGCCTATTAGTAAAGTCTGGAGGTTTTTTTTTTAAATCCAGTGGGAACAAAATAACCCCTTTTGAGAGGTGCATAACAGCATCGTGTCCCAGGTGATCATGTCCCATAACATCAGCATGTCCCAGTCTAGGAAGTTGATACTGAACTTGCTGTGTGGCCAAGGACAGGTGAATGCCAACTGCATCGTAGTGAGTCACAGAAGAGCTCTGAGAGCAGTTCAGAGCCAGAAAATACCTTTTTCTGTTTGAAAGCACCACGGTTACACTGGTGGTGCAGCTGGTTCCTGGGTGGGATGGCAGACCAAGCAATTCTTGCTGGATTGTACCAGAGGGAGGGCACACTTGGAAGCTGTATGTGGTCCAGCTGCAGGTTTGCTACTGCTTCTATGTGACAAAACTGGGCCTAGAAGATAAACTCGGAACAACTGTACTCACAAGTAAAGTGGAAATGCCACGTGTTGGCAAAGCAAGCCCATGTGCAGGAAGGTAATTCAGTGCCAGTAGCTGGGTATGTGCGAGGGAAAGAAACAGTGATCTAATGCACCTTCACATCTCTTTGCCTGGAGCTGCCGTGGCCGGGTGGGCCCTGCAGGGTTTGGCTGTGGCTCTGTCCCATCCGCACCGCTTTACCGCTTCAGTTGTCACAGCGTGGCAGCTTCATGCCTTAAACTGGGGTTGGAGGCTGGTTCACACCAGACCTCTCCGTGGTCACTGAGGCTGGATTTGTAGAAGCAATACCTGTTTATTATGGTTTTGTCTGAAAGCATTTTATTAATGAAATATGTATCGTTATCCCTGTTTCAGAGATAGGGAAACTAAAACACAAAGAAGAAATGGTCTTGGCTGATGTCACTAAGCAGGGCATGGTCAAACTAAGACTATAATGTGAGTTTCCTGAGTGTCAGCCTAGGTTTAACTCAGGGTTGTTTTCCTAAGGCCTTTTATGTAGCTTTTATTCAGATAACAACGAAAATTCCATACATGGCATTAAAGAGGGGAGACAGGAGACTTTTGTCTATTTACTGCATCCTCTATAATTCCTATATAAAGTAATGTGCCTTTGATGAATAGCAGTTGATTAATTCTGCTTCGATCCAAGAAGTCCTTGTGAGGCTTTGTGCTGTCTTAGCTGAAGATTGCTACAGAGTAAGTTCCGTCTGAGGAGTTCTGGGCAGTGGCTACATTATTAATTCTTTTTGTTTTTCTCCCCAGAGCCAAAGTTCAGGATAAGATCCAGCTGATCAGTAACATGTTGGATAAGGTCAATGAGATGATCATTGGTGGTGGAATGGCGTTCACCTTCCTCAAAGTGCTCAACAACATGGAGGTATGAAAAGAGCAATTCTGTGTCTGCTTCTAGTAAAGAATATGGGCAGAATGTCCCTTATATATTCTGGTATTGAGAACTTGCTATCTTGGCTCTCTGCAAGAGGAGGGGGCACTGAGAAGTTATTTGAGAATCACTTTGCAAAAATCAGATTACTGCCTGTGTCTAGCTAGTGCTTTAAGAAAACAGCTTTACCAGAATTGCTGTCTGAGCAGTTTGGCTTGACTGCAGCTCTTCTTTGCTGTAATGACCAGTAGCTAAACAAACACCTCTTTCTTACTTTTCCCAAATAATTTTTTCAGATCGGCAACTCTTTGTTTGATGAGGAGGGATCAAAAATTGTCAAGGACCTGATGGCCAAGGCAGAGAAGAATGGTGTGAAGATTACTCTGCCTGTTGACTTTGTCACTGCAGACAAATTTGATGAGCACGCACAGACTGGGGAAGCCACGGTGGCTTCGGGCATTCCTGCTGGCTGGATGGTAGGTTTTAATAGCCAAGGGACTGAAGTAGCAGGCAGCAGTGGGGCAGGAAGGACACCTCTAAAAGGAGTAGAAAGAGTAACCGTCATCCTTTGCAAATGTTTCTGAAGCTGCATAGAGTGTGTTGGTTTCATGAAATTGAAGCCCTGTTGTTTGTCCTGAAGTACCTTTTGTGAGATTTGGATTAAAACAGCAAAATTCTTGTAAAACCTTCAGATCTGAATGCCGTAGAAATCCCTTTTCTTTGGCTGGAAGGTAGTTGGTGAAAGTTTCTAACCAAAGCTTCAAGCATCTGACACCAACTTAAAAATTACTTGCTTGTACCAGGAAGGTAAATACCACACCAGACCCCACCCTACTGCAGGGGCTGCTGGCAAATCTTCCTGCTTCTCAGTATTCAGAGAAATTCTTGCTTCATGTCCGGGGGGCGAGAGGGAAGTTTCTGAAGATCCCAGCTGGGCTGTGGTGATGTGGGACGAGCATCCGCAGGAAGGGTATCTATGGCTTCTCTTCCTTGTCTTAGGGCTTGGACTGCGGCCCTGAAAGTGTGAAGAAGTTTGTTGAAGTTGTGGGAAGGGCCAAGCAAATCGTGTGGAATGGTCCAGTTGGTGTCTTTGAGTGGGACAAGTTTGCCAGAGGAACCAAGGCCCTGATGGACAAAGTGGTAGAAGTAACTGGAAAGGGCAGCATCACCATTATTGGTGAGTAGTTGTGTTTCCTCTTGCCTTTCTAAAAGCAACAAGGAAGCTCCTCCTTGCCGGAACAGTGTTAAAAATATTTGTGCAATTATTTTCTAACACTTTATCTGTCCTTCAGCTTGGCGATAAGGCTTTAAAAACTGCTGTATGTACTAATGCTGAGTATTTGGGAGCAGGACGAGCCCGTAGCAAGACCATGGCCCTTAAGCTGAACAAAATCTGAATTTCTTGTGTGTCTCATCGATTTTGTTTGTCCTACAGGTGGTGGAGATACAGCTACTTGCTGTGCGAAGTGGAACACGGAGGATAAAGTCAGCCATGTCAGCACCGGAGGTGGCGCCAGCCTGGAACTGCTCGAGGGTAACTTCTTTTATCTTAGTTCTGGGTGCTCTACTATGTGTTGATATTCAGGAGAGTACAACAATAGAGGAAATGTCTTTTTTTCTGTTCCAGTATGGGGAGTTGCACATAACTTTTGAGCAAAGAGTGCTCTTCTTTTTGTGGTCCTAAAGGAAGAGAGGCAAACGGCACAGTCTGCCACTGCCAGAAAGCAAAAATGCTGGAATAGAAAATAAAATGGCCTTGAGAGCAAGCTCTCTTTAATAGGTGATCCCCCGAGACATGTTAACCAGACTGTTTAAAGTGCACGGGAAGTGTTAGGGAAATCTCATCAGAATAGTATCGAATTTTTGCCGGAAATCTCCTTTTCAACTCATTGTTTGAAATTCCCTGGTTTTGGGAGCCCTCTAGTGATCACGTAGGAACCTGCAAGAGGGTACTTGGAATTCAAAATGGTGAGAATTTACAAGATTCTTCTAATGCGTTACATTGTACTCTAAGTGAGGTTTCATTTCCTCTGGTAATTAGCTGTTTCCCAATATGGGTAAATTATCTAATGCTGTCAGCTTCTCTGCAGAAGGGTAAGTGCGATAAGCAGCGTTGCAGCTGTTGGTTTCCAGCAGTTCCATGCGAGACGGAGCTTTTGTTTCTGTTGCCTAGAGAGTGGTGCTAAAGGGAAAGAATGCAGATGGCTACCAGGAAAGACTCTGCAACTGATTTATTCAAAAGGACAAACTTGTCTTAAGTTTTGGCCCAAAACGTGGGTTTGTGTGTGTGATCTTTTAAATGTAACGGAAGTCTAGCTAATTAGAAAAGTTTCTGAAGATTAAAAAAAAAACCCAACCCAACCCCAAAAGCCCAGTGAACTGGCGAGTTGTTAACAGTGTTAAAATTCAGTGCTGCTACACAGCTTGAGCATTAGAAGGTGGGTTTTCTGAAAAAAAGGCAAAACCAGAATGGTCTCCTTTCATTATTAAAGTAGGACAAAAAGCTTAAAATGCTTTAGAAAACATCACACTTTAATAATCTGCACCCTCATACTCAAAGGTGACCATGCTCCTTGCTTCCATCAGCTGGAATGAGGCATGTAAATATCTAGACCTGGGTGGTTTAGTCCCACTGAAAGACTTGAGACTTGTAGGAGGCTTTGTTTCTTTTTTTTTAATTCATTCTTAAATTTTCCACAGCACACTCCAAAATTCTATTTACCTGCAGCTCCTTAGATCCAATCAAAAATCTGCTTGCCATCAAACTTAATGGAAAAAGATCTTTGGGTCTCACCCTAGCAGAGACTTGGATGGAAATGTGCCATTATTGTTAGTTGAGAATTGATATCTGCGGTTCGTTAAGAGTCTGTCAGCTGACATATGAGTGCAGCTGTGCTCTGGGTACTCACAACAGCCCTAAAAGGTGTTTGCTGAGTGGAACACTTTAAATGTAGCCCGTATGCCTCAGGAGCCACGGTGGTCAACAGGAGTGCATGTAGAGCCAAGCTCTTCCATTTCTATCTGATAATTTCAGTTGTTGTTTGGTTTTTGTACTTTATTTAAATGTTGCAATTGCAAGTGTCAAGCTTAGTTGTTTGAGCGTGGAGGGGTTCCTAACACGATTGGTGTTTTTGTAACTGCTAACAGGTAAGGTTCTTCCTGGCGTGGATGCCTTGAGCAACGTGTAGAGAACAGAGTTGTGGCCCCACCTCCCGGTCCTGTGCACAGCCCCTGAGACTCAGCACTTCAGCGCTTCTGTATTTCAGCTCTGCGACAGGCAGATCACAGAATGTAAACCGAAACTGGACAGGGTTGGAGGAGAAGACAGCAGAGATGTTGTACGACTGCAGTTTACATGATGTGGATTTGTCCACTGTTATCCCACCTGAATTAACGTAGTGAGTTTAAACTGTTGTTGTGAATTTAGAGTGTATATATTTATATTTTGCCTTTCAAAGAGATTTAATCCCTGTTAGATGTGTCTGTTTCTCAGAAAGGAGTGCACTGTGTAGCTTCAATGTTCTTAGTAAGCTTTTTCATCACTTGACACGGTTCAGAAACAAGAGAGGACTCCAGTTTTTTGGAGGCTGATTGTAATAGCTGCTGAATAAACATATTTAAAGTGCTCCCAGTTTGTATATGGTCCTTCTTTCGGATTTTTAGAACAGTCAACATTAAAACATCTTCCTGGCATCAGAAGTCGGAGATATTTTTCCTTTTGCACTAATTATAATATTTGGAAATAACCTTTTATTTTTGTCCAGTGGATCTAGAAACACCCAGTCATGACCAAAGGGAACTTTGTGGGTAAGGAAGTAAATTGTGCTGTTATGTTAAAACTTCCACGCCATCAAGTAATAAAGTAAGATGAAATTTTGAATGTGCGAATCTAGTAAAAAAAAAAAGCAAATTTGAGTGTATCTCATCTAGAGAACTCACCTTATAGCAGGTAGCTAATGTATCTAACCTGAATACAGGGGAAACTTTAAAGACAGAGACAGGTAAAAACTGAGTCACAGTCAAACAGAACTGCAATGGGCCTTTGCTCAAGTTTGTGGTCCTAAAAGCACTAAAACGAGCATGGCAATATCCCACAGTTGGACAATTAGACTCCTGTGTGTGGCTAAAACACATTGCAGAGCCACAGGTATTGTCAACGGAGCATCACCAGCACGGTGCAGACGTGCAGAGGTGGGATTTCCATTCTGCCTGTTGTGCATTGGCTCCTGCGCTCGCTGCAGGACCCAAACGTGAGCGGGGGTGGCTCCAAACTAAACCCAGGACTGCTCCAGATTGGCTTCCCAGCATCCAGACGTGTGTTTTGGATGATGTTAGTCATTGGTCTGCTCCTAAGAGCTGTAGGAAGATGCAGCGCTCCAGCTGAACTGCTTGTGGATCTTCCCGCTGGATTAGAGAGAAGTGGTTGGAAGCAGCAATCGTGCTTTTCCATTCCCCGTGGATTCCAGCAGTATTGTCACGGTGCTTCCCAGGAGGTCTGAATAGTATAAAGCAGCCAGGACAAACCGTGGAGAGAGTCCTTGAGGTAAGCAGTAAGCCACAACACAGAGTACACTTCTAATTAATTTGTATGTATGTACATAATATTACCAAAACAAAATGAAAGCATGTGTTATAAACAGACACAGCCTATTTGCCAAATTTTACTTGGTCACGGTGGGATGCGAATTAAAACCCAGTGAAGTGTGTATAAAGCTGCGTGTGGAATATATACTCATTATGTTTTTAAAGTTTAAAGTGATGGTTGCAAAGAAAAGAAACGAGAAATAACGCAAATGACGGTAGTGCTGTGGTTTTCTCCTTCTCTTCCCCTCCTTTGTAAATCTCCCAAGCATTGTCTGATTACGCATGAATGATGCAGATTTTTGCTAGGATTGCTTTCTCGTGTTTTCCAGGCAGGGGTGCAGACCTCCAACAGCTGCAGTAACGAGGCGAAGAAAGGAGTGAGCTTGTCGGCCACAAAAAGACTATGGATTTTGGAAATCCAGTACTGCAAAAACAAACATTCCACCGTGTTTTATAAGAGGTTGTTCTTGTCTGGCTCTGGCACACAGGGCATGGTGACAGCACAGCCCATTTTAGTGTCACTCTCGTGCCCCTGTGGTGCTGGATTCCCATGGAGCAATAACAGACTTTCCCTCCACAGCTCTTTGGTGCTCAGAGTGAGAGGTTGGTGTGTGGCCACCACCTCTCATGGTTCTTTTTCCCCTTTCCATCAGAAGTGACAAAACAAAGCTATCTGTAATCAAATCTGGCAAGGGGGAGAAATGCCCTGTGAACATAGATGTCTGCACTTAAAAGCATTTTCCCACCTCACTTTGGATGCTTGCTGTTCTCATCTCTGAAATGTCCTTTTGTTTCCGCATGGCCTGGTTTAACTAACGCAATGTGCAGGTCTGCGTGCTCAACGTCGCAAACCTTGCACAGCAAGGCCAGAGAGATGCTCAGTTTAATGGGTCGTACAGAAAAATGGATGAAACATCTCAACATGAGATGGCAGGAGCTGTATATTTGATGGCCAGCAGCTGATTATTTGAGTGTAAGAGTTTCCAGATAGGTGTTTTAAGCTTTGCCTAATTATATCTTTAGTACCTGGCTATTGCAGCGATAAAATATTCTGAAGGCACCTAGAGGTTCCTTCTCTTGCTAAATTTTTTGTCTCTGGAATCACACTGGTCTTCCTAGATTATTTTTGCATGTGTTCTGGCAACTTTTCTAGACGTGAATCTTGGACAGTTCTGCTTTTCTATTTGTATTGCTTTTGTGGACAGTGTTTCTGGGGCGAGGAGAGTTGCTAGATCGAAACATTGTGAAAGAAACAAGACAAAGCTGTTGCAGAAAGCTTGTGATGTGATGAAGACAATAGATGTAGCACATAAGTGGGCTGATAATAAGAGGTAAAATAAGTGAAGAGCTTAAACCCTCATGGCTGAGATTATAAAAAAATTGGAACTTTAAATTTGTTGTCAAGAAAAGAAGTTCCTCTAACAGGGAAATATGTGAGCTCTCATACTGGTTTCTCCCTCCATCATGTGCGATCTACTGTTAATTACAGGAGGTGGAGAAAGCACTTCTGTGTAGTAAAAAACTCGAGAAAGTTCCTGTAGTAAGGAAGGCCGTCACCCTGTAGCACTGGTGACCTGGCAGCCCCAGGCAGGGGGGCTCAGGGCATCCTCAATATTGGCAGCTCTGGGCAGCCAGGAGGCCAAGCTGTGGCCCATGCGTGTGCCTTCGGAACCACTAAAACATCAGAACTTCTTGCTGTGGCTCTGCCTTTCCGAGGAGGGGCCTCCCGTGGGCAGCAGCCATTTTGTGAGTGATGCCCTGACGTGGGGAAGGCAGCAGCCTCTCTTGGAGTGAAGGACGAACGCCTCTATCCCCTCTTTTTCTGTGCGTTCCCCTTGACGCCTGCTGTCGCGGTTGTGCCTCACAGCCCAGATAGTGTTTCATGGAGAACTTTTGTGCCTTTAGCCGCCAGCCCCCTGTGAGTCCCGG
Source organism: Pampusana beccarii (assembly GCA_013399365.1). Taxonomy (NCBI): domain Eukaryota; kingdom Metazoa; phylum Chordata; class Aves; order Columbiformes; family Columbidae; genus Pampusana; species Pampusana beccarii. The sequence goes on from VWYH01002136.1 coordinate 1,075,791, forward strand.
GCCTGTTAGAGAGGAGCTGCACCATGGAGAACACACCTGGACCAACCCTCCTCCATGGCCAAGGCGTGGAGCCCTGAAGGGGCCCACAGAGGCGGCCCCGCCCGGCCCGGGGCCGCGTTCCCGCCGGGCGGTGGGCGGGGAGCCCGGCCGGGCGGCAGACTACACTTCCCGGCCGCCTTTGCAGGCGCTGGCCCAGCGGGGGCTGCCGGGTGCCGTAGTTGCAGCCGCCTGGTGAAAGTTAATAACTGAATCTGGGGTAGGCGCTTCCCAGAGCTCCTCGGTGTGTCTCATTGCCATGCCGGCTTTGTCACCTCGGAGGGAAGAGGCGCAAGATGGATGAGCGGGCGGCCGCTGGGGCAGGCGCCCGCGGGGTAAGGAGCGGCTGTGGGGCGGGGGAGGCTCCGGCCGGCGCGGTGAGGCCGGCGGGCTGAGGGGAGCGGGGCTGCTGCCCCGCCGGCTCCCCGCGGCGAGGAGGCGGCCGGGATGCGGGGNTCCCGCCGAACGGCCGCGGGGACCCCGGCCCCGTGCTCTCGGCGCCCCCCGCTCGCAGCCGGAGGGAAATGCCGGCCTACCCCGCGCTGCCCGCTCCGCACGGCCCGGCAGGGAGCGGCGGGGGCTCCCCGCACAGCCCGGGGAAGGGGCTCCCGTGTCTCTCCCCACCCGGAGCAGCCCGGAGGGTGAGGTGCAGGCTCGGCCCGCAGCCCCCGGGACGGCGGCCGGTGTGTGGGGGTCGCCCCTCCGGGGCTCTCGGGAAGGTCTGGTCGTGGGCAGGTGGTGGGGTGAGGAGGAGGCGTGAGGGCTTGTGATGGAGACTTTGGTGAGCGTGGTCGTTGGGGCAGAGCAGAGAGCAGAGCTGCCCTGGCCCTTCCCAGGTCCATTTTCAAGTGCAGGGGATCCAAGGGGGTGTTTTGCTCCCCGCGGGTCCAGAGCCTCTGCCACAGCTCAAGAGACCGTGCTTCCCCTTCCCTCCTGCCCCTGCCGGCACCCAACACCCACGGGAGCTGATCCACCTCCACACAAACTCTGAATTAAGCAGAAGTGTCTCCCAAATCCTCCCGCTTTGATCTCCAAAAGAACAAAATGCCAGTCTGAGGGTGATAATCCCCAAAGAGTTAGAGGCTTTCCATTTGCATCCTTGCCTGGCAGAGAGTGGAGATCTCGCCGGGCCCTTGAGGTTCTGGGTTTAGCCGTCCCCGCTGCTGTTTCACAGTCTGCCATCAGGTTGGAAGATCGTGCCTTTGGTTACCAGGCTGATTCAGGTAGGCCCATGAATATTCACTGTGGGATTTGCCACATGGTCGAAGCACAAGCGCTGTCTGTCTCAGTTCCAGGGTACTTTTTGAGGAAGGTGAGGGCTGGAAGGCCAGGTCTTTAGTGTGGAGGAGCTGTGGTGGATGCAGGAACCCGGGTGACCGTAAACACCTTTTGCTTGATGCTGTAAATAGCCAAGAACTGACCGAATCGCCAGCGTACGGTAGGATAGTCCAGTGTTTCCATCATGCAGGCTCCTGTGGCTCTTCTGACTTCTCACAGCTCTCAGGCTCTGGCCCTTAGCATCCTTGCCTGGAATCTTGCATTGGGAGATGCATAATGAAGATCCCCATGCAGTTTTCAGTTAAAATTTGCAGTGTGTCACCTCTGATAAATGATCCTCAGTTCAGCCCTAATGCAGTATAAAATAGCAAATTCCATTTCAGTTCACTTTTTGTTTTTATTCCACTTTTTATTGATAATTTTTCATTAAGCATCTAATCCTGTAATAGCATTTCTCATTAGTAAGGCTCAAGGTGCTTTACAAAAGCGGTGAAAGTATTATTCCAATTATCCTTTTTAAGGCTTAGGTTTTGGGCAGCTTCTGCAGATAATATAGGTTATAAATAGAGTACAGTCTAATTAAAACTGATTCTCAGTCGTAACGTAAAGTGCCACACTGAAGAAGCTGGTCTTCAAAGGCACGGCCTTGTAACCTCGGCTCCCTGATCAGAACGGTATCCTGTGAACCCACAAATCTTCCTTCTCCTGACGTGTCTGCCCCACAGGACCCAAGGTAGGGAGAGGGTCGGGGAGTTTCAGTGGTCAAAAGCAGCCTGGAGAGCGTTCTCCTATGAAAGTCCCTTATATGTGATGTTTGAACGAAGGTCTCGTGTTCAGAGGCTTACCAAAATGTACAGCCTGAACTGAGCGAGGTTGGGTGTAGAACTAATTTAGTTTTTTAGCAGAATTAGTTACTGGAAATTCGAAGCATTGCTCAAACTGGAGTCTGGAAGGTAGAAAGAAGGTTGTGGCCTGGATCCAGTTCATACATGACCCTAAACAGAATTCCGACCCCAAAACTTGCTCTGAGCACCTTGTCGAATTTCATCAGAGCTGGGCGTGAACTTTCACGTTTGGGAGTTCAGGCTCTAGATTGCTAGTGCTAAGCAGGGTCTGTGTATCCTGACACCTGCACGTCCCCGCTGGAAGCCAACTATCTCAGGACTGCTGTTTATCTGAGTAATTCAGCAGCAGGGCTACGTGGATGAAATCCTTGCTCTCATTCCAAATACCTGCTGTCACATATTACTTATTCTGTGGGAATGTTTTTGCTCCGATTTGTGGTTACGCGGTGTTCAGCAGTGACCTAATTGCAACGCTCTCATTAGGCAGAGAAATTTCTGAGTTTGGCTTTATAGTTTACCTTCTCAGTAAGTAAATCGTTGCTCTGTAACACCATCTACCATCAGTACTGTCGCTTTAGCCCAGTGTTTTATGAGGGATCATAAGGCAAATGAAGGCACTTTGAAGCGTATCTACAACAGCTTCTCACTTCACCGTTGAGATGTCTAACTTAGAGCAAGTGCGGATCTTCTTGTCGATGGAAACCCCTGAATCTGATGAACTATAGCAGCTTTCTTACCGCTAAAGAAACTGCACCTGTGTTGGGTAATTTCCTTGAAAGCTGGCAGTCTATGAGTAACTACAAATAAAGCTGAAAATGGCCAGACTGCCTTTGTGACTGTCTCGTGATGAGGCTTAATTTTGGCCAGGGAATGCTGGTGTAATTTTGAAATGTAACTCAAAGGGATGTTGATTCCAAGTTACACTAAAATGAGTCCCCTAGGGTCTTGGAGAGACCTATATCTTGGTCTATCTGTGCTGTAATTTCTTCATTTGTATTGTGTTAAACTGTAATTCAGTCTCATATGCTGGAGGCTTTGACTAGTAAGGCATGGCTGGAGCTCCGAGTAATGCTGGTGATACTGGAAATGTGCTACAAATGACAGAAGGGAACCTGCAGAAACAAGGAGGGAGTGCAGACATTTTGAGCAGCAGAAAGAGGGAGGGTGAGAACAGAATAAAGAGGGGAGGGACAACGGAAGGAAAAATATCAAGAAAAAGCAGAAAGAAAACGAACCCACCACCGTTATAGGTGACCATCGGTGTGGTGTGGATGAGGCTTTTGCAATTGAACTGAGTTTCCCTAAGAACATTATATTGTGCTGCTTATTGGAGGGAGAAGAAGGGAAGAGGGTTCCTGGAGAAGTGCATATTCACACGATAAAGCGTTTGGTTTCTTCCCTTGCGCTCACTTCTTCCCCCTACCCCAGGAGACATTCCTATTTCCTTTCATTTCCCCGTGTTTGGAAGGCGGAAGGAGATGAGGCACTGTTGGGTTCCCTTATTAACTTAATCTGTGGGAAGCCCTGCATAAATCATTGAATTTCCTTGTCTTGATAGAGCGAGATATTTGTACAGTGAAGCCGAGCACAAGCTGGAGGTTCCTGCCCAGGGAGGCGTTGATGCTGCTCCAGTCCTGCGCCTCTGACTCTTACGCCTGCGTTTCTTTGAAGTCTGAAGCTTAGGAGTCTGCATTAATGATCAAGGGACAGGGCTGAATACAGAATTTGTATGGTATGAAGGTAAAGGTGTGGGTATGAATGTGGGAAGAGAATATTTAAGAACAGTCTGGCATGTATAGTTAATAATATTTAAAAAAAAAAAAAGTAATGTAATTTCCTCTAGTTACTCAAGTTCTCAAGGCTTTTAGCATCTTCTCAGTCCTTGTAGATCAGTAATCCCTTGTCCAAAATACTAACTTCCTTGAAAAGTAGAAAACTTGAGGTTTGAAACCTTTGGTCGTTTTGTACAATGGGAACCTTGCTCTGATCCCTTAGGCGGGAGTCTCTGTTCCCCATGCAGTGGTTTGGGGCGCTCTGCCTGACGTCGGGCTGCGGCTCGGCCCCACGCAGCGGGTGTTGGTGATCTCTGAATGCTGGCGAACTTCCTTGGGACTCTGCAGGTGTGAAGCTCCTCTGAAGTTGTGATCTGTCAGGAGCAGAACGCATTGGAGCACTTATTTCTGACGTTGACTTACGAGTATGTTAAAACTCCCTTATTTTTACCACTCTGTTTGTTCCTTTTAGGGCTCCCAACTGTTTCTCTAATTCAGGAGCTGTTCTTCCCGTTTTTTACTTCATGAAACACAATACTCAAAATAAAATGCTGTGAATCTCACCATGCTTAATAGATAGGTATCTGCTGACTGGAACAGTGAAATAGACCCCGTGTTTCAATTTACTTGCCCCTATTTTAACTGCATTTTCCAGAACTCCACCCTAATTGCTGCTTTTTCTTGATTGAGCAGCAAACCAGTTCCCCTCTAAGCTCCAGGATTTCCAAAGTTCAGATTTTTCTGGAGAAGCAAAGGTCGGGTTTTCAAGACGTGGTTTATATGTAGGGATCTTATGAAGCAGATCCTGAGGTGGTATTTTTGTCCTACCAGATATGGTGCTGCTTTCAGCATACTGGCCCTCGGCACCAGGGGGTTCGTGGCCTTGCTCTGGCTATCTTCATGTGATGGAGGGGTATAGAAATCCTATATATCTCATATATATATATTTAAAAAAAAAAAAAGCATTGGATTTCTTTATGTATTTAATACCATAATGTAAATGAATATTTATGAAGGTGTCTTAGGATCAGATATGTCACATAAAGCTCTGATCAAAAGCCCCACTATAGCCCAGCAGAAAAACTCCATCTCTGACATTGTTCTTCCCTCTTACCCCCAGGGAATTAAAATGATAAGTTCTTTTAAGCTGTTCAATGTGTACTGAGCTTTAGTTCGTTAGCTAAGAAAGAGCAGAATGCTTTTCCAGGACTATGTTCAAAACTACAGAACAAAAAGCTACCTTGAAAAATGGCCATTGGGAAGCAGACTGGCAAAAGCCAAGAAACTTGAGCCCTTTGCTAATGAATACTGTGTCCTTAACTCACATTGTCTCTTTTGTTTCCCACACTTTCATGAGCTGCACATGGATTCCATTTGCCAGTCTTTAACCCTTCTTACTGATTCCTGATCTGTGCCCAGTTTGGAAAGTAGGACGGTTGTCACTTAGCTATTTGGCTTTGGGTGTATTTTTTGCCCCGATCCGTTTCTCCCTGTGCAGTCTCTGGCTCAGATGCGGTACAGTAAAGCAAAGCAGGAGGGGTGCGGACGAGGCTTGGGTCCGTGCTGGGGACCGCGACTCAGAGCTGTTCCAGCTTCTTGGCAAAGGGTGGCTCAGAGACAGGGCTGGAAGCAGATTGGCTTTGATTAAAACATAGGAGCATTTCCACTGTAACTGCCCGAGGGGAAGATGCTGGTGCTATACAAAGACTTTTTTGGGAAGAGCGTTTTTCTTGGCGTAGCTCTAAAATTCATTGAAAGTCAAGGTGGAGCCAAGGGATTTGGCAGCATGGGCACTCAGAGCAGCTCGTCCTTGTGCTGCACAGCAGAGGTGCTTTCTGCAGAGAGCGGCATTAAACATCGGATGTCTATTTGGACAGGGAAATTTATTCCAGTGAATGATTGCCCATAGTAAATACACTTCTTAGTAATGACTGTATTGTTTGCAAAAACATAACTGAGTCCTAGAGTTGCAGTTTGCTAAATTGGTAGGGATCTAATTAATCATCCATTTAAAAAAAAAAGGCATTCCATATCAAAAACATAATGCATTTTCATTTCTCGTTTTTCCTCTGGATAACTATTGAACCAAGATCACCAGCAGAGAGTGCTGGTGCTCTTCAAGAATGTGACAGCACCTTCTGAAATTGATTGTAAAATCCGATCAGACTTTGTTCTATAATCCTATTTTTAGTTTTTCATGTCTCTGAAAATGAATCAATTATCTGTAACGTGATATCTTGCTGTCTCTAATTATCAATCTTTGTGTAGCTTACTACAGGAGAAAGATTGCTTTTCGGAGCACAACCATGTGCTGAGAAAAATTATAATTGCCACTTTTGGAAGCAATTATTTAACAGAATTTCATATATTTTGTTCCAATGCGTTTGACCTTTTCTGTACATAATATTATTTCTCTTCTTTAATTTCATGCTCATAATAATGTATTTACTATTCAGTACAGCTTCTGTGTAGCGGGGTAGATGGCCCTGCTCCTACAATTAGTAGAGCTCTAGCACTGATACAGTGCTCGTTGTTATACTGAGACCGTACTTGTAGCCTTCCCAGGCAATGGAAGGTTGCTTCCAGCCAGAGGTTGCTTTTGGTTGGGCCTCTTTAATTTTTGACATTAATATTAAAAAGGAGTTGCAAAAGCTTTAAATCAAAAAGGGTCCCCTCCCTCCACCTCGTGGTATTTATCAATACCGCTGCACCATTAGAAGTCCTGGAGACTTTGAAGAGCTCTGGCTTTTTCGTTTTGAATCAGCTATGGTTTTCTCCTCTTAATCTTTATGGTCATTGCAATAATCAGGATTATCAAATCTGGTTTTTGCTGCAGAACCTGCTGTGCATCTTGCCCTCTTGGGATTTCTTACATTCCTTAGTCACTGAGAGCAAACGAAGACTGTTGAAGTGCAGGGCCGCTGTGCCGTGTTCTTACAGTTTACTCTGATCCAAAGCCATTGGAAGCTGAGGGAATTTTGTAATTCATATCAGCAGATTTTGAAAGGACATCTTTTTTATTTAAAGAGGCATGAGAGGCAAGAGTGCAGAGGAACAAGGGAGATGGTCAGCTTTTGTACATCAAGGTTGTTAACGTACAACAGACATCCGTTAAAGGCTTACAGGTCCTTCTCTGGGAGAAGAACGGTGTCTTGTAAGAAAGTCCCTTTGTCCAGACTAACCCGGCTGTCTTTATTTTGCCAAAACTACATTTAAGTCTAAGAGACTGGGGTGTGAATGTGTTTAGAATAAAGGTGAAACGTTTAGTTTGTTTTTCCATAACTGGCAGTTGTTTATCACTCTTATGGTTACGCAGCTTCCTTCTGAAATTCTGCATAAAAAGGGGCCACGGTTCAGCAGTTGGAATAATTCTCTTTACAGGTGGTACCTGATCAATCAGCTCACGGGTGACGCATCACTGCTGACCTCTACATTGCATTTCTCTGTGGTGAGCTGCTGCTTTTCCCTCTTCTTCACCCGAGGAACCATGCTGAACTTGAGTTACACTCCATTAGAGGTACCATCCAGACTGACATGCTTTTAAAAATCTTCGCATGCAATAGCAAACAAAACCTTCGATGGGCAGGAGTCGTGTTACTGTGTAAATCACAGTATAGACAGGGCATTAAGTTGGCTGTGCAAAACTTTGTATCAATTACTTCCCTCCCAGAAGTTACGTGGTCGTTAAAGTTTTATTATGTGGAATTGGTAGAATAATAAACTTGTGTAGAAGGACACCGCAATTACTTAGTGAAAGACAGAGGAATACATAGTGCGTAACTATTCTGGCTCTTGTGTTTCGAAAAGTAGAGTTTTTCCAGCAATTCTGCATATGTCAAGTGTCACGGTAGTAATTTCTGGTGTTGTTGGTCTGTGAATACCTGCCATTCCCATCTGTTACTGAATGATAACTGGTTTCATATATAATTCATGTCTCATTCTCATGTCTGTCAGACAGATTTTTATTTCTGGTCTCAGCAGAACCTGAGGGAGCCTCTCAGGGTTTGTTACAGCTTGGGGCTGGATGTATTACAGCAGGAACATGAAATCCTCTAAATACAGCTCAAAAATGGCCATGGCCACCCTGAAGGCCCTGGGTGCTGTCCCACCCCAGTGGTAAAACGGCAGCAGAAGCTGCGACGCTGTATGTCCGGGTTCGCGGTACCTGCAGGCAGCCGGGCAGGTCTGTGACCGAGACTCCGCAAGTCTCGACTGAGCTCCCAGCATCGCTTTGGACAAACCACTGAGCTCTCCTGTACCTCAGTGCCTTCTCCACACAATTCTTGTGATTCTTACGTGGTTTTGAAATCCTCCCATCTTGTTTTGATTTGTATCTCCTACTGTATTTGTTTGTTTACTTCCTTTTCTTCAATATCTGTCAAACTATTTGGCTTCTATGGCAAGAAACAGAAAGTAATCTCCCTTCTCAGAGTTACCTATTCCTTGCTTCTGCCCACCTGGTAAACTTGGCCTCATCTTCTCCTCTGTGTCTTTTTTTGCTATTGCTTGCATTGCTGTTTGTTTGCTGTAGGGCCGTTATTTCCCCCAATGGTGTATTTACAGCCTAGACAGAGAGCTCCCGGGTTTGGTGGTGGTGAGGGGGTCCCAAGAGCTAAATGGCACTTCTGAGCACCGTTAACAGTTTATTTTTATGTGCAAGAAGAAAAGCTCTGTTAAACTGGCTGGAGATCAGAGATCCACAGAAATTAATTTACACCCCTCTCAGCTGCACTGAATGGACATGGGACTGAGCGGTGATTTCTCTCTGTACACGAGGGATAATATCAGCAGCTTCCTGAGCTCCAGCTGCTGTGGACAAAGGGCGGCAGAGTTGCAGCGATTCCTGGAGGGAGCAACTTTAAGATGGAGGAATTTTAAAGAATGTGAAGGACAACCTCTTAAAAAAAATGTAGGTGGAGCAATTCCAGGTCATCCAAACACTTCACCAGCCCAAGATTTATTTTCCTACTTTGAACTAGTTGCCGCTGTGGCATTTATCTTTTGTGCTTTTTAACACATCTTCTGTGACCTTTGTATGATTGCATAAATTGGCCAGGGTACGCGTGGAACAGTTATTAGGAACCCCTTTCTTGTGTTGTTTCCTGAATTCCCACGTTGTGGCGTGATGTGTGTATGGAAACTGCTGCTTCCTCCGCTGGCAGCCGTTCAGCTGGGCTGGAGCTCCCGAGCACTGGAGCTGGGGAAGGGAACCTGCGCGGGGAGGGTGTTTTAAGGAAGAGAATGTGGATCTCATGCGTCTTTGTTCTTTTCCAGTTCCGATAAAGCTGTTATCTCCAGTTGTGTGTGTTAAGGCAGCTCTGTAGGATAAACAGCGGGAGATGAGTTGAGGTGAATACGCCTCGGGCCAGGCTAGCTGCTTTGCAGTGTCTGCATTAGGTGACGTTCTGACTTTCCTGGTGACTACCTTCTCTCTTTATTCCCCACTATTTTCTTTTAGCGTGTGGGAGGGAGACAGGATGTGTGATTGAAGCATAGTTTATAACTCTAACTCACTGTAGCTATGTATCTCCCTTACAGCTCCACTGCACAGCATCTAGCAAATATGTGCTTCCATTAGCCTGTTCTGCATTGTCTTTTTTTTTTCTTTTTTGCGTTTGCAAACGATAAGGTTATGGGACATTAACAAACTGTTTACGTGTATTTCTACAGTTGTTCCACTGAAACGTTCCAATGAATGAATGGCAGTTATGAGGGAAAAAAATATATGTTAATATATGCCGCATTTGGGGTTTCTGGAATTTGACTTCCTGAATTTTTTTCCAGATCTTTCTTTTCGATGTTAAGAGTTGGGAATGTTGGAAAGGCTTCATTTGCTTAGAGCAATTAAAAGGTAAATGGCTGAATCATGTTATCTCTTCTCACCTGAAGGGCCCTCATGAACTCCAGCAGGCCAAGTTTCACAGTGCAATGATTTGTTTGACATGTGCCCGGTTTTTGCACATTTAATACTTTTGGAAACTGGAGTCATCTTATGGCCAAACCTTGCCAAGCTGGGACTACTTAATGGGTTCATATTTGCGCGGTCAGGCCTTGGTGTATTAAGTCAGCTATGGACACATTGTGGCAGCTTCTCTCATGGTTTGTTTTGCTCTTTCTTGGAATCACAAGTTGGTGGTCGGGAGCCAGGAGACAAGGAGAAGCTGTGGCTCAGAGGTGCTCCTTGGGAGTTCATGGCCAGGAGTGGCCTTCCTGGGGACCAGTGCAATCCCAGTGCGTTGTATGCACAAGTTAGAGGAGGAGGTGTGTTGTGAGAAAGGCAAGGTACCATTGTTTGTACGCAAATACCTCCCTCTGAAGGACCATTTGTTATCTGGGGCCTTGTTTAGACTGGGAATTTTCCCCGATTACAGGCATCAGGCTGGGAGAAGTTAAAATTGCTTATCCCGTTGCAGAACAAGAGCTTTGGCTCTCTGATACAGAGGTTGGTACCACTGCAGAGGTGACACCGTTACCGCCATCACCAAGTGCTATTAGATCTCCCAAAACAGAGTGGCTTAAGCCTTTCTTCTTTTCAACGTTTTGCTATCCTTTTACTGGCCGTCTTTGAATGTGGAGACATGCACAAAGGTGGCATGTTCATGCTTTTCTTTAAAAGTTGTTACGTGTTTAAAGCCAAACTATTTTTCTGTTGAAGTTTTACAGTGTGATTCCAGGCGCTAAAGCCTTCAACAACAAACACCTCTGAATGTGGCTGCCATCTTTTATCATGTGGTAAAATGATGAAACGCAGCAAAATCGTGGTTGCATTTGGGGAAAATACTGAAGTCTTTCCCATCTCCTCTTTCCACATTGACCATTCCATGCAGCTGTGGCAGAGCACTAGAGGTGTTGCATGTTTGCTGTTTCCATGGATTGAGCCTTGGAAGGCTATGGGATGTCTATTTTAGTTTTAAGTGGAACGATATAACAGGGAACACCTTTAATATCCTGCTTATCCGCAGTTACGATTGCTTCTTGCCACGCTTCCAATTATTTTCAGCATTTGGCCAGCAAAAAGTGGGTGAGTCAAAACCTTGGCTGCTGTACACTGGTGTAAATCCATGTAACTCCAGTGACTTACTGGAACGGGTTTGAGACCTCGGGACTGACTCCTGTGAGTGCCGGTGGCCAAGTGACCGGTCACACAAAGTCCTCCCTGCCCTCTGTGCTGAGCTGGGCTCCCGCAGGGCTGAGCGGGGCAGACCGGGGTGTGCTCCCCGTCCCGACCAGCCCGCGGCTCCGCCGCTTCCCAAGCCCGTGTGCTGCACGCAGAGCCCGCCCGGAGCTCGGAGCAGCGGGGGCAGAATCACAGAATGTCAGGGGTTGGAAGGGACCTCGAAAGCTCATCCAGTCCAATCCCCCCGGAGCAGGAACACCCAGCTGAGGTCACACAGAAGGTGTCCAGGCGGGTTTGAATGGCTGCACAGAAGGAGACTCCACAGCCTCCCTGGGCAGCCTGGGCCAGGCTCTGGCACCCTCACCAGGAAGAAGTTTCTTCTCA
>VWYH01002136.1:1087756-1159391 GCA_013399365.1 Pampusana beccarii
GGAGTGTGTGCCGGGGACGCTGCCGCCGCCGCCCCGCGTCCGGCCCTGCGGCTCCTCCGTGCTCGCCCCGCTGCGCACAGGTAACCGCGGAGAAGGAGGCGCGGAGCGGAGCAGCGCGGAGCAGCCTCCCCGGCCGCGATGCTGCGGGCCGCCCTTCGCTGCCGGGGCCGCGGGCGCTGCTGCCACTGACAGCGGAGCCTGCGCCGGCCGCCGCCGCCGGGACGCACACTTGCCTTCTTTTATTTTCGTTTATTCTGCCGTTCTTGAGATACCGCTATCCCCCTTCCACGGACTGCGGGCAGGTCCTGGCTGACTCTCTTGGATTTTTACCCCTCTATCTTGATTTCCTGTCTGAAAGTATATTTATTTTTAATAAATGAAAAAAAGAAATCGAGCCACAAATCCCGTTGATATCACGTTCCCCTTCCTGTGGAGTTAAAAAAAGTTTACTCCCTCCCCTCCCGTTTTATTGACACTGAGGATGAAGGAGGATTTGCAAGTGAAAGCGCCTTGAAATACAACATCTTTTGGAGGGAGCTCTGCAGTTTGCCTGTTGAGTCTCGAATTCCACCCTTTGCCCCTGCTGAATCCTCTGCTCTGCCCTTTACTCTCTGGGGTAAAAAACCAAACAACAACAACAAAAACCCGAGGGAAAAAAATACCTTTGGCAGCAGGGAAGCTTTGTGTGGCTGACCCAACGAGCTACAAGTGTCCAGTTTCTGAAAAGAAGAAAACCCTTTTGTCTTCAGCAGATCAGTAGGTAAGAGACGTGCTCATGGGGCAGGGGACTCGGCATTCATTCCTGCAGCCTGAACCTGGGGCTTGGGCTGGCTCTCTGTCAGCTTTTGCCCATCGCTTCTCTCTTCTGTAAAAGTTACTCTTCATCTTGTAGAATTCTTGCAGAAAAGCACACTTGTCCACCCATTTCGCCATTAGCAGTAAATAGCCAAAATTAACAGTGATGTACTTGTGTGTAATTGGATAAAGTAAAATACTGTGGAAGTCGGTGAAGTGGGTTTGTGTCGGGCTGTGTTTGAAAGCAGCTGTGTTTCTTGTGGTGCTCGTTTCAGAAAATAGTCGCGGTCATTGTGCTTGTAATCCACGTGTCAAGATTGTCTTTGCTCGTCATGCTTCACGGAGAAGCACGTATGTGCATTAACGTGTGCACGTGTGCAAACGGGGCTGCCACAATCACTGCAGATTTCTTGCTTCACCCTGGAATTTGTTTTACATTAAGTGCTTTACTACTGTGTCACAAGGTGTGAGTGTTGAACCCATAATTAACACGCCTTACCAGATTATTGAACGTGGCGAGGCACATGCTTGGCACTGTACAGAGTGAGTGTGAGGATATGTTTTCTTTGTTTGGAGGTTTTTTTTAAAGACTGAAAACGCAGCAGGGACATGTGCACGTAATAACTGGACGGAGGCCCAGTCTCTGTGCAGGGAAACATATTTTGTAGCATAGTCCTTTCTCTGGGGTCCAAGTGCTGAATGTGTGCTGGTTTGCAAGTGATAATACCGCTGTGAATTTCTGATTTTCCTTCTCCCCCAGCTCTGTACCCACTTCCCACGCCCGGAGTTTCTTTGCTGCCAGCCTTTTGTGCAAGGGGAGGACCTGTGGGATTGGTGTGGCTGGTAGACTCCTCTTTGCAGCGAGGGTTGTATTGTTCCCTGTGGAAACACAGCATCCCCCGGCAGGAGGATCGGGCTGTTTATGTGCTGAAACCAGCCTTGACATCACGCTCTTCCCCACTGCGTGGGTTCTTCCTGTAGATGATACAGGAAATGCTAAATATTGGTCTGCTGTGGTCACTGTGCCTCTTTTATTTTCTTTTTCCTTTCCGCTGGAGGGATTTCTATGGGAGGAGAAAAAAAAACCAAGGCAGGTGGCTGCCCAGGATCCACCTTGGCGCAGAGGACATGGCACAGGTTTTGGCTGCTGTCTCATTTTTTTCTGCTCCCTTGTTTTTTTCTGGGGACTGAGCCTTTCTGCCAAATCAGAGTGGGAACACAAGAACCATCTTCTTGAGCTTGTGCTGCTCCTGTGTGAGTTACAGTGCTACGTTGTTCTTTCAGCCCTGATATAAAACGTGAACCCTACGCTGTTAAACCTTTGGGTCAGGCTTTAGTCAGGGTTACCTCGGTGCCTGCTCCTCCGAGGAGCAGGGCAAGAAGCTGACGCTGGGAAAATTTGTCCTGTAGTTGAAGCTGAATGTTCATCTGGGGCACTTGGTCTCCCTCGCTTTTTCTCCAGGACGTTCATTTGCAACATAACCCCTGTCCTTAAAACATCCCTGGGAGCCACAAACACAACACAGGATGATCGGTTTCTGCTCTAGTGCTTTCCTGAGGAAAGGGGAGGATTCCAGGGGGCGGGCAAGGGGCACCTGGTGTTCCCCAAGCTCCTTGTCTGATTCTGGAGATGTTTTGCAGCCAGTGCTGCGCGTCCTGGGCTGGGGGCAGAAAGGGAGCTGGGCCGTGCAGGGGGCGGGGGATTGCACAGGAGCTGGCGTCTTGTGATTTTGGTATTGTCTGGCACAACACCAATTTAAATCGTGATGGCATGTTAATATACTGATAGCGTGGTTCATCATTCTACCAGTTTATGGTGGCACCAGGCTGTGCCGTAAACATGGGAGCATCAAAAGTATTACTTTTTCAGCGACTTTGGACTGAAGCGTGCTTCGGAGTGCAGAATGCCTCAGCTGGGCCACAAGGTTTTCGTATGCCCACAATACAAATGATCAAAAATTCTCTGTAGTCTGTAATACAGCTCAAAGGGCAGCTGATTTAGACGTGCTTGAGTGTTAAGGTCAGGAGATCACATTCCATAGGTTAGCAGATGAAAGTGCCTGAAGAGGGTGTAGCATAAATATTTGATTCATATGGAAGGGATTGGAACAAATCCTTTTGTCCCTTCTCCAGAGATGTTCTGGAGGCAGTGCACCGTTGGGAGAGAAAAACCCAGACAGCAGAAACTTGTAACTTCTTTGTGCCCGAGGAAGTAGGATGGTAAAATAGTGTATTACTGTTGAATTCGCTAAAATTCTTCTCCTGGGGTACACCGTCTTCAAGAACAGCTAAGAGAACGAATGTTTTTGAATGTGAAATGACTCATAATGCACGGGCTCTTGAAGTTGGGTTTAACATTGTATGCAAACATTGCCAGCTGGTGGGGATCTTTCTAGATAAATAAGAACTATATTTGTACAAGAAGGCTTGAATGATGCATTTCAGATGCATCCTGATTAGCATAAGCCATTCACTTTGCAAAAGAATAGCAAGAATCCCAGCCGTGGAGATAATTTAATAGTTCCCTTGTTCCCTTTATCCTGTCTTTCAGCAGCAGCCTGACCGATCTTTTAGTTTATTTAGAAGTAAAGTTGCATTACCTTCCTGCCACGTTTTCCTAACCATGACAGTGAAACTGAGAGTTTGCAACCCCTGAGTTTTCAAAATGTAAACTCTTCTCTCTCTTTTGTCCCTTCTTTTGTCTCCAGCTGAGTGTAATGTGATTTTGTTGGGGGTGGTGGTCATGGTGCTGGTGGTGGGGTTTTTCGATGGAACACCTTGCACCGTTTCACTGTCGGTAGCACCCAGCACAGCGATGTCTTGGTCCCTGGCAAGGGCTCATTGTTACTACAGCGAATGAACAGCTGAAGTACAATTTCAGCTTGTTAAAGGCTTTATTTTCTTAACATGGAGCAAAATCTGATGTTGGTTTAGGCTGTTGCTGTATTAATGTATATACAGAGATAAGTCTCTAATTCTAGAATTATCAACAGTCCGAGTGTGTGTTAATGTATAAATACTTTTAGCTGTGAATGAATTCATCTGTTCATGCCTCTCTTGGGGCAGAAAGCCCTTTTGCAGTTCTTGCTTCATTCTTACTGACAGCTTTTGAAGAGCTGCAGAGCTGTAACCCGGCAGAAAGACAAAGCCCAATATCAGAAAGTTCCTACGTAGTAGGAGTTTGTATTAAACTGGAACCTGGCTCCAAACACCTGCAAATTGCAGGATTCTCTGCTCAGTGCAGAATATAGTGTGTGTTAGGTTCTGCTCTGAATTAAAAAGAAAACTATGACCTTGTTCTAGGATAATTGGATGTTCCTGGTTTGGGGTGAAGTGTAAATGCTTTCAGAATAAAGTAGGGTGTCTGCGACAACAGCGAGGTGGGAGAAAGCACATTTCCATATTTCAGGGTATTTTCAGACACTCGCTTTGGAAGGAGTCTTGTCAAAGTTTTCCTAACTGAAACAGCCTTTTAAATTTTTTTTTTTTTAATTACTATTTCTTTTTTCTTCTTTGCTATTGTGGACGATATAGTGGGAGTGGAATGTCCTTGGTTGCCAATGTTTGCTGCTAGGTACCCCCTTCCATGGAGACAAAATGTTTATAGCAGTGTGAGAACAGCCATTCTTGGGGATTGGCAATAGGGTTGGAGCCTCTCTTTCTCCTCTTCTGTCCACGGGAACACAGGAGAGGACTTGGATCTCTTGGTTCTTCCTAGCAGTGTTCCAAATTGCCTATTGCTAGGGTTATAAAGTTCCAGGAAGCACCGGAGGATTTCTCAAAAAGATTTAGTCCGTTGTGTTGAATCTGGGCCACGACTGCTTTCTGTAAGCTCATTTTCTGCTCTCAGGAATTCTTTGCTTGTCTTGCTGTCTGATGAGTACTTACTTTCTAGATTTCACTTTCATCTGCCTTTTTGCCCGATCTCTCTGTATGTGCCCCATATGTGGCATCATCACATTGTGGGTTTTAAATCCCTGTCTTTCTGAAGGATGCGGGCACAGAGCTGAACCTGGGTCCAGTTTGGCTGCAGGAGCTTCTCAGTTGTTAAACCCTTTTAGACCCAGGGAGCGTGTATTCCCAAACAGCTCTGGAATGCAGAATTGCACGCTGCAGCCTCCACGCCACAGCCCTACCTCCGGCTTTTGCAAAAGGATTGGGTTCATGCTTTGACCAGATCTGATGCTGAAACTGCATCCCCCTGAAAATACTGTGATGTATGGAGAACTCTGACGTCAGCAAATGTCCAACTTGTGCAGCACTTGGCTCTCCAGGTTAACCTTGAAATGTAATCTTCAAGACAGGAGAAAAAAACCTCAATAAGTTTGGTTAATAATGTAACAGAGTTCCTAGGAGCAATTCATTTTCAAACATGCAATATAGAATTTGTCTCACTTGCCTACTATGCTTCTAAGTGAAGGGACTTTTTCAGGGTTGATGAAGTTTGTGTTTACCTAGGCGCTTGGATATAATTTTCGAAGTCAGAATATATTTGAAACTTACCTATGTATAAATGGCCACTCAGGGCAAACCAGACGTTTGATGTAAGTGGGAGATTGATGAATGAGGAATGAACAGGTGAATGGGTAAGAACAGGTTGTGAACAAACCAAATGACTGAGAACAAAATAAAAAGGCCTGTGGAAACAGAGTTCTCAAAGCCTTAAAATCTTGCCCTAGTAGAGCAGTGGTTATGTGAGGTGCTCATTCTAGGTGAAGGAAGCAGGTGTGTGGGAGCCCGCCGTGGCACCGGGGCTGCTGGTGGTGGCCATGGGCTGGGTGGTGGTGGCCGTGGGCTGGGTGGTGGTGGCCGTGGGCTGGGTGGTGGTGGCCGTGGGCTGGGTGCTGGTGGCCGTGGGCTGGGTGGTGGTGGCTGTGCGCAGCTCCCGTGTCCCCAGGTTGGCGCTGGAGACCTGCCTTCCCCCTCCTGGCTCTGAACCGCCTCGTCTCACATTTTGCTGGCGCGCAGGCTGCATTCTTGGTTCCGAGACAAATGCTGCCATTCATACTTGTTGCTTTTTTACTTTCTCATCTGCTCTCAGAATGGCTGTTGTCTGGTTTGGTTGTGTCTGAGCTGAAAATAACCTTTTATTTTTTTTAAATACTAAAACTTGAGTATCTTTAGGAGTTTCGAGAGGTCTTTGGTCGTTGTTCCCGTTATCTGTTGGACTTATAGAATGTTCTTTGGTATTGGTTAGAATACAGAACCAAGACTTTGTTTAAACCATAAAAAAGTTCAGTGATCTATGAAAATTGGTTTTTAAAGGCCTTGCTATTATTTGTATTAGCAAAGCACTTACAGTGTCTAATTGTAGACCAAGATGTTGTTGAATAGTTCTCTTATATGAATCTCTATGGATTAAGCCAATTTAAGTTTTTGTTTAATGAATTAATTAGCATTTGTAAGACATTGTCTAAGGGTCGTATCGCAGTAATGTTTGTTTGCTTTAAAATGCTTTTGTGTGTCTACACAACTTGTTTTTTAAAAGAATTCCTTAATCTCTTAGGATTGTTTGCTGTAGCCCTCAAGGAAAGTAACTCCACATTTCAGTGACTCGGTTCACTTCAGGGTTCCGTGGACTTTTCCTGCGGTTCTAATTTGGGTGGTTCTGTGTCCAGCTGAAACAAATTTCATTGCTTCATCCTAGGCCTAGCCTGTCTTGTGAGGCTTGGGAAAAACAGGGTGGGAAAGCATATCTTGCTGGTTTTCCCATTGTCTTTTTGAAAAGAGACGAAGCCGAAACCTCCTCCGTATTTTGTGAGACACAGAACATGAACGCAGTGTCAGTCTGACAGTGCACGAGGAATTGGTCATCTCTAGGTTACTGAAATCATCACAACTGAATGCTGATATTCGTCTTAGGTAAAAACAAATTTGAAACACTTTTTACTGCAGAGTGGTAGAGGTTGAAGAGACCAAGAGCAGTGGTGTAGTTTATTCCACCCTTCCTTTGGGTGAGATCAGGGAACAGTAGAGAGCAGGTGGAAAAGAGCATCCCAAAGTTACATGAAAAAACCAGCTTTTGCTGTTGCTGATTTGGGATCAGGCGTGGAGCACTCAGATCTTGTTGGAAAAAGAAAAAGTAATTCAACAACATCTTAGCAGCCGTGGAGGGCAGGGTGGTGGAAGAGCAGGGCTTTCCTGGTTTGGGAAGGGGGAATGGCAGGAGAAAATGTGGATGGGAGGGATGGCAGGAGAAAATGTGGGTGGGAGGGCACTGGCCCCATCCTGGGCTGCTCTGGTACCTCGTAAAAGGGCTGTTCCCATGGAGCAACCTCAGAAGGCTGAGATGGCCACCAGGGCCCAAGGCTGACACTTGCACCATCAACCCCCAAACATGCGGATTTCCTTCATTAGGGGAATATTGTGTAGCTTGTAACTTGTAACTGCAGCTTGTAGGGCTAACTTGGAGAAGTATCTTCTCCAGCTGTAGAAAATCTCCCAAAAGTTCCCCAGCCTCTGCTTGCCTGGGCTCTGGGGTACTCACATCCTCAGCTGAAACCACCGGGGCAGGATCTATGCTGAAACTTTTTGCGGCTTCAGTTATCATGGTAAATCTTTCTAGTAGTTTATATTATTATAGCAAGGAAGAAGTTTTGCTGGTATGGTTTACACAAGGTAACATACCTAAACCCAATTATTTCCTAGTGTAACTGCATCTGCTTTAGAGTGGTTGCTGGAGTAGTTACATTGAAAGAAATCAGTTCCCCGAGTGACATAGTTGCGGCAACAAAAACATAAATGTGAGCCAGGACTTAGCCAATCAATGCTGCGCTAAAACAAATGTAGTTATGTCTTTCTCCCAGTGCGGTGGTGAGGCTTAATTAATCATCTTACAAGTAATTAAGGGTTTTTACAAAGTGCACACGAAAAACCCAGGTGGTTATGATAAAAGTGGTTTTGGTGTTGTTCTCTTATAACATCCATGCTTTCTAAAAATTTGGTCTGGGTCTTATGTTGGGTTTTACTTTGACAAAATGCAGATCTGTCTTTTTAAGCTGCACCGCCCTCTGGGATCGCAAAGGGGGTTTGCTTCGAGATAGGGGGGTGGCCCAGCCGCACGTTGGGCTTGTTCCCTTCCTCGAGCCGTCTCAGAATGAGCATCGCCAGCTGTCGTTCAGCCTGAGCTGATAACTTAGCTGTATGTTAACTGCTGCTTTTTGTAAAGAAACAAAAAAGCAGCCCTTTGGAAAAAGGAGGGCTCCTGCCTGCTTGCTTTCTGTATTTGTGACTATTCCCATTGAATTCTGTGAAACTGCCTTGTGAAATGAGTTCCTCCATATGGGGGCTTAAAATGGTTTAAATTGTGGTAATGCTGGAAAAAGCCAGAAAATTCCATGCTAAAGTTAGAGCCTAGTGATTGTTTTCCTTCTCTACACCCTTCTTCACTGGTAGATTTTATTTCTGTTGAATTATGATACAAATTTTCAGGATGTCACAGCAGACATATGAGGAAAAACTACCTTAAGGTAGCATAAAATGGATATATTTGTCTGGGGAGTGTATTCCCATTGTTTTCAGGGCTTAAGCTTTTAGGTTTGAATTTTGACTTTATTTTTGGTGCAGATGCTGATTCTAATCTTTTTTTTATCTCGCCAGCAATTAAAACAGCCTGATCCTATCAGTAGGGACAAATGATGCACTGTCAACGTTTTGCTCCCTTCTGATAACGCACATGAAACCGGTTTGCGTGTTTGAAGATTACATTTTACTCTCACATGGTTTTCATTATCTGAGGGCCCCGAGGAGAGGCCTGGACTAAATCAGGGAAGGAATGGAGAAACCACACAATGCAATGAAAATGGTGCTGAGGCATTCTTGGGATAGTTGTGGGCCAGGGGCTGCTGACGACAGAGCCCGGGCGCTGCCGGAGCGCGAGCAGCCCCGAGAGCTGGAGCGTTCTTAAAAGACAAAACCAAACTTGATGTTGACTTAAAATTGCAGCTTGGCTTTCCAACAATTCCCCAGTTCTACAAGGATAATTGCTGGAAATCTGTGAAGTTTGAAGCAGATGAATGTTGCCGGGCGTGCGCTGGGAGGCAGTCCTCTGAAACGAGACCTGGGGGACTAAACCTGTGTGAGCTTGACCTGGTTTTACCGAGAAGACGTCTCTAAGGTGAGCTCTCGGCCTCTGTGAAGTTAGTACAGGGCTCCCGTTGCCTCTGCTGGAATTAGTGTTTCATTAATGTGCAGGAAGGGCAGCACGCCTGGGTTGTCTCTGCAGGTGTGTCCGTAGCACTTGGTAGGGCTGCGTAACACCTTAGGTAACTGAGTGCTGTGATGTATTCGTGTAGAAATATCCAAATAAAACCAGCTGGATGAATATACCTAGACCGGTTTGGCTGTTAGACCGGTATATTCAGAATAAATCCTCCTGCTCCTCTGACCTTTGAGATTTTATGGAGGAACTTGAAATTCCATAGCATTCTTATCAAAATGCTTAAAAACCATGAAGCATTGCTGTTTGTACTAGGCTCTGTAAGTGTTTATTCTTCTCTTTTTCTTGTTCCTTTCCTTTGTAACATAAAACCTAAATTATGTTGGTGGAGATTATAGGTACTTCCCTGTGAAAAAAATGATACTTTGTAGTGAGGGAGGATTCAAAGGTCAAGTAAGGTCTTTTTGGTTTTTTTCCTTGCAGATGTTATTTAGGGGAGGTCTTCCTGTGCTGATGTCTTGACTTATTTCTCTCAGGGCAGACCAAGTGACTAGCCGTTTTTCCTTCAGGCCTGCCGGGCTTACTTGTGCTGTTCTGTGCCCAAATTCCAATACGAGAGCGTTTGAGAACGGTTTTGAGAACGTTTGAGCAGTCTGCTCCTTGCTGAACGCGGACTCGCTTTGGCCTGGAGAGTTGTTAGAACCGGGACCAATCTTTTGGTGTTCTGCTGGCCTCTCGCCATAACTGCCTGGTGATCTAATAGAATGGGTATGAGTATTATTTGCACCCCTCCAGGTGACTTTGTTCTTGTTTTGAGTTAAAAGAAGGAAGTTTTTCCTGTTTGCCCGGTGACTCTGTCCCTCAGGCACGCGGGTGAGGGAGGTTGGCGCCGCTCCGTGCACCTGCTCGGTGCCACCCCTGAGCTCACCTGAGCCGCGGCGGCAGATCCGGGCACGCAGGGCCGGGCCGGGATGGGACGGCTCGCTGAAATCTGGGAGAGTGTTCGCGGCCGGAGCCTGAAACCCACTTTGGGTTGGGAGCAGGTGCTAAAACACCGTCACAGCCCTGGGGTTCACGCGTGCTGCCGCGCAGGTTTGGGGCTTGGCGCCAGATGTTGGGGATCTCTGTTCTCAAGGGCTGCCCTAGTGTGTGTTCTCCATTCCTCCTCCTTGGGTAGGGCTGAAACGAAACAAAGAGCATTCAGTGATAACTTGCACTAATTCATTAAGTAATTTTGGACCTTGCCCTTGTGAGTCTGGTGTTTCTAGCCGCTTCCAAGTGAGTGTGTGTGCAGAACGGCCGTGTTTCCAGTGGTTTTACAGACGCGTTAAGCGAATTTTGCAGGCTGGGGCAGTCAGCCTGCTGGGTTTTGCACAGGCCGTGTGGCAGAGGCCTGGTTCTGCGGAGCGGTGGTGGCTCAGCGTGATCCGCTCTCTGCCCTTGCCCAGGGACTTCACGGCCAGTCCTTCCCGTGCCGTGGCCGGTCTGCGTTCCCCTCCATTTTACGGTGCGCAGGTACGTCTGAAGATAACTGCGCCTACAAACCACCCCAGGAGTCCCTCTAACTGATAGCATCTCGTCACCTGTTGCCAGCCAGGATAAGCGTTATCACACGCACATTTTTTAAGAAAAACATAGAATTACTTAGCAAAATGTACTGCTGGCGTTTGAAGTCTGTCACGGTCGCTGGATTGTTTGCTTATGAGTGACACAAAATTTAGTAGTAAAACTGAAAGTGCTTAACTGTCCTCCAGCCCTTTTGAGGTGGTGAACCTGTTCCCATCCCACCTGATGCGTAAGCTAATTAGCTTCTTGGTGAAGCAGTAATTCTGGGCAAGTATGTACAGGCTGTCCTCACAGGGACTCTTGCATTCCTCTTTGTTTCACAAGCTAAAGATGCTTCTCTTCGCTTGCGAGCTTATTATTGCTCCATGCTGTAGCATTACAGCCACTCATCAAGCTGGGGTGAGTAGCTCACTTGTCTAAGCTTGTTTATTTTTATAATGCTGAAAAATATTTGCATGCTGTACAGAAATGTGCTGCTTTGGTTCCTTACAGCCTGGCAGCATTATCATTTTAAATTCTTGGTTAATCTTTCTTCCTCACGAGGGACTGGCAAGGTTCCTGTGCATAATTACATGATGTTTAAGACAGAAGCCTCAGCTACCGAGTTTTTACACAATGCCCTGCAAACATGGGTCTTTTCTTCCTTAAATAGCACCTGCACTACCAGCCCTTGATCTCGACATGGTTACGTGCAACACTATTTGCAGCTCCTGTGTTGGTTCTACCAGTTCTAGACTCTGCTGTTTCACTCAAGAGCATACAGCTATGAAGTTACCATGAGCAGTTTCAGCCTGGAAGTTAGATGGTAAGACGGCAGAGCTGTGATGCTCAGGAACAAACTGCAAAATCGGTCCAGCCTGGGAAATCTCTCTCTCACTGGTTCCTTGGAACAGAACAGGTCTAAAACTGTGTTTTCCGCTTGGAAAGGAAGGTGTTTCTGGGCTTTGTGCTCGTGAAGAGCGCACCATCCAGTCCGTGAGCCCGTGCAGGTTTGTGGAGTTGTTGGTAGTCTGACTTCAGCCCTATCCATCATAATACATTTAGGCTAAATCTCCAAATTTGTCTGTTTAAAATGGCTACAGGACTTACTCAATTTTTCTTCCAGGTCTATCATAACAACTTTTCCAGGGCACCTCACTAATTTCCATTTTTGGCACACTGAAAACTGAAAATGCTGGAAGAGCCAAACACAAATAGAGTTTGGTGTCCAAATAAATAACACATGGGCTCCAGTACCAATTGTACTGTTCATTTTTGTGTTTCATTGCATAAAAAAAAAAGTTTAATCGCTGGTTCTGCTGTGAGTTTCCAGCTCGCTCAGAAAGCAGATTCCAGGAATGCTGCCACCCAAGTTAGTTGCACAAGATTTTCTTTGTTAATTAAAAATAATGGGATAGAACTGGAAAAAATAGGCTTAATGCTAGCAGTTGGTATTTACAGAAAGAGGAGTATCTTCGTGTTGTATCTCAGTCCACCTTTTGGGTTGGGTTTCCAGGCTGGTTCCTGGTTTACAGCCTCGCTACAATGTGTGGTATTCAGTCCCAGCAAATACTTTGTGTGAACTGCGCCTGCTCTTCATCAGATCAGCAGCAGCCTGTGGTGCCGGGACGTGGAGCTCTGTGTGCGAGATGGTTGTGCACAGAACTCCTTCCTGAACGTCTGAAGGGGTTAAACACGCACAGGTTGCGTTTGTCTGTTGAGGAAATCTTTGAGGCAGAGAGAGGCAGAATCTAAAGCTGGGTTATATCTTTGTATTTAAAAAAAGTAAACATCCCCCCTCCTTAGATTTTTCCAGTGGAGACAAAAGAAATCTTTGGGTGGAAAGGCAGCATCATATTGCATAATAAAAGCCTTTTTATGCTCTAATAAAAAGGGTTGCTTAGGGCAACTTTGTTTAAAAAAGAGTCAGTGATGATCCTGGTATGAGGGGGAAAAGGAATCCCTGACTTCTGTTGTGCAACACTGGGAAAAGAGGCTAGAAATTGCTCTAGTTATCTGCTATCCTAGTGCCTGGTTTAAAGGTTCTTTACTGCATATTTGCTGGCAGCTGTTTTCAATATATCCCTCTTGAGCTAAGTCACCAGTTAAGAATTTCATATTAGATGGGGATTTTTTTTTTTCCTCAGCCACCATCTTGAAGCACCGCACAACGCAGCCTTGTTCGCTAGCTGGATATTGCTCATGTGCCTTGAAACTGCTGTTGACACCTCAAGTATTTAACTTGCAGATCTGAGATAATTTTTGGTGGGTGTGGGTGTGTGCTGTAAGAAGACCGAGACAGAAGCATCCACGTCTGCATTCCTTCACTACATCTGGCCACTTTATTTTTCGCGACGTTCCAGGAAATCAAGTTGAATTTTACATCTCGGTGAATATTTTTAGTCTCACCCGTTCTGTTTTAATTGCCTGTCCTTAAAGTATAAGCACAGCGAGTGTACAGGGGTTTTCCACTTCTTTTGCGTTGTTTGCCGTTTTCTTTAGGACACCTTTGGTAGTAGATCTGACCGCTTCTTGAATAACATTGAAACGGAGAAATACACTTAGCAACAGAGTCAATTCTGCTGTTAAGCGGCATTCTTTACTTTATCAGCGCTGGGGAGCCCTGGGGATCGTCCCCCATCAGGGCTCCCGAGACTGGACGCTCTTGCGTTGCTTATATTCGCATAATTATTACATATGCATTACAATTTTTGAAAATTTTGACATACATCTATACTAAGAAATAATTGATGATGTTAGTTATAATGATTTAGTTTCTTACTTACATCTATTAATTATTAATTAAATAGAAACTAAGCACTCTGCTTCTAGACAATGTATTACTTCATCTTCTGTCTCCTTGTCATGCAGAAGGATCTAAAACTTGAAAAATATCCCCTCATTTTGCAGGAGATCAGAAAGCGTTTATCCTGTCAACTGGTTAATGATGGGCACGTCTTTTATAACTTCATCACAGTATACGTTAATTTGGCAGCTTCTCTTCAGCATGCCTAAATACACATTTTTCCATGTTCTGCTGATTCTCCCCTCAATGGTTAAAGTTTCTTTAGCGCTTTATGTTCTGAAAGAGAAAAGTAATGTGATTAAAGAATGTTTTGGGAATTAGAGCTGTGCTCTGCAATATATTCCTGGCATATACTTTGTCAGTGTCCTTTTCTTCCCCTCGCTTTCCCAGTCTGTAAAATAAAGCTAATATTCATATACTGATCATTCTCACAGTCATTTCTGAGGCGTAATCTGTTGAAGTTTGTAGAGCATTCAACCATATCACCTTTCATCAAAGGATTTCTGCTGATCTAGTTTGAAATATCCAGCTCCACTGGAAAAGGAGCCCTAAGTGCGGAGTATCATCATCTGTGCTGCAGCTTTCCTTCTTAGCAAAAAGTAAAACAATGGAGTTAAAGAATTAGCGGGTTTTAATCACCGTTTCACTTGGAGGCACAGATGGGACAGAGCATGCTTGGCAACATTTAATCTTGGAGCAGAAATTGTCATGATTAAAGCAGCAGCTGGCGTAGGTTGTTAGGGATGAGGGGGCTCGTTCGTCCTAAAGGGATCAAAATTGTTGGACTCTGGGAGAAAACAAGAAGCTACAAAAGAAAAACCTGAAATGCAGGCCAAGGTTTGTTATTCCTAGGGTCTCATCTGCTGATTAAAATGTTTTCAATGCTTTCCTCAGAATTATTTTGGAAGCGAGGAGAGTATCAAGTGATCTGGCATCCTGAAGAGGAGACTGAAGCCGCCTCTGAGTGCGATTTTGGAGTTGCGGGAGAAGGCCGGGGGCTGTTCCCATGTGGCAGAACTGCTCCTCCTCACCAAGGCAGTCCCAGTGAAGGAAATAGGTACGTGCCACGTCAGCCAGCGTGTCAGGAGAACCACGTGCCAGGCCACTTAACAAGCCCCGAATTCCTCGTTTGGTGAGGCGGCCTGGAATGAGGTGGATTTTAAGTTTCTTTTCGTTCGTGTTTGCAGCAGGGTGCTGCGTGCCTGGTACGTGGAGGGGGGAAGAGCCCTTGGTAGACCGGCCCAGGGGGTGGTTGTGGAGCCACGGAGCAAAGCAGAGCCCTCAGGGCTCCTGCCCGTGGAACAAGCTGGTGGGAGCAAGTTACCTCTTGCTGAGGGACGCCGTGATACAGAAAAAATAAAATGCTGGAATACCAAGGTGCTGTCAGGGCAGAGCCACAGCTTAGCCAACAAGTAAAGCATACTCTCTATTCTGAACTGTTCCAGCTCAAAAGTCGCTCTGCTTTTAGTTAAATGTCTCAAAGGTACCATTAATTCTGGATATTTCAACTCATGCAAGGCCAACGGGCTTGAGTTTCCATGACAAATTCCTGACTCCGCTGGGAGACTGAGTGAAATGTAATCACTGTTGGTCACTGCCTTAATCTGTACTTAGGATGTGCTTGACATTGGCTCTTTGTGTTTCTCTCCTTGGTACACAGTGTTTTTTCCTGCCATTTAGAAGTCTTTTTCTGTCCCTCAGATCAGACAACTCTTTTTCCTCCTCTTGCATTTGCATGCATTCAGCTGAGGATATTTAGATGTGTGGGGATTTGGTTGCCTTTGTACGGCAGGAAGTTGCAGAGCCCTCACTCGCACCAGTCCGGGTGCTTTCTGCAGCGGGGAGACCAGGTGCTGATCTCACTCCGAGTATTTCATAACTCTAAAAACCTGCTGGCTAACGAGCTATTCGTTAATTGCTTTAAGAGATCTAAGCCAAGAGGTTTCTTTGCTTCCTTTGAACCATATACTATCTTAATGGGCTTTTTTTTTCTTTTTTTCTTAAAACTGACAAATTGCTGATTTCACCCTTTAATCCTTGTCTGACTGCAAATACGGAAAATGCATTTCACTGTTGGTAGCCCTAAATGTAAAGCAAACGGGTTTTAGGCATTTTTACCATCATCCTGTGAATTATAGGTCTCCTTTCTGCTTGAAAGCAGCCTTGCTGTTTGAGGTATTTGGCATGCATCTCTACATTTTGCAGTCCATTGATATTCCTATAAACTTGCAAGTCACCTTTCATCACCTTTCCAGGCTTTGCCCCCTGGCATGCAAGTCCTTCTTAGGTCAAGAGCCTTAATGACCCCCGTTGTTATGGGAACCTTTGGTAATCTAACCTGCTTTTTTGCTGTATTTCAAGCCATTGCTCTTAAATGTCTCTTTCTTGATCCACTCAGGCGCTAATAACCGTGTCTCCTTTCCTTAGGTCAAGGGCAGCTTTTACATTCCACCCAAAAGGCACCGCATTTTGAGATGAGGAATTCAGAAGAGCAAGCAGCTACGACAGTTTTACAGCGCCTGCTGCAGGAGCAGCTCCGATACGGAAACCCAAATGACAACCGTAACCTTCTTGCCTTACACCAGCAAGCCACAGGCAATGCCCCCCCTTTCAACAGCACCGGGAGTCCAGCAGCTCAGAACGAAGGGCTGAGCTCCCAGGACCACCAGCTTGTGACTCATGCTGCCCGTCAGGAGCCCCAGGGCCAGGAGATACAGGTGGACAACAGCATCATGGAGAAGCAGCTCTCCCCGCGACTTCAGAACAGCGAGGATCTCCCGACCTACGAGGAAGCCAAAGTCCAGTCGCAGTATTTCAGGGGCCAGCCGCATGCGAGCGTCGGGGCGGCGTTTTATGTAACGGGGGTCACCAACCAAAAGATGAGGACTGAAGGGCGGCCCACGGTCCAGAGGGTGAGCCCAGGGAAGGTCCACCAGGATGAAGGACTTAAGGACCTCAAGCAAGGGCACGTCCGCTCCTTGAGCGAGAGGCTGATGCAGCTGTCCTTGGCCACCAGTGGTGTGAAGGCCCACGCGCCTGTCACCAGTGCGCCGCTCTCCCCCCTCTCTCCGCTTTCTCCTCAGCAGTCCAGCGACCCTTATAAAAATTCTGGCTCCAATGAGTTCTACAAGAACTCAGTGCAGCCCCCTTCCCAGCCCAACATGAAAGGAATGGAGCAGCGGGGTCCTCCTCCAGAGTATCCTTACAAAAATGTGTCCACCCCGTCTATGAACTGCAAACCTCAGGACTCGGGACATTTCTATGGTGACCATCGCATGAGCCAGCAGGGAAGATCTGATGGGCCTATGATGAGGTATCAGCATCCCCCTGAGTACGGGTCAGTCAGGTAAGCATGATCTTAAACTCCGTGACAGCCACGTAGGGAAAGACCGTATAAAACTCAGTCCGTTGCCTTCGCTCCTGAGGCAGATTTTCTTGCAGCAAAGCTTCCATCTTTATTGTGTGAGATGACATACTGTGTTCAGCTGCAGACTGCGTCTGGAAGGACTGTAACCTGTTTCAGTAGCTTACCTGGAGAAGCATGACTCTTTTTAAAAAATAACCCACAAGTGACCAAAAAAAAAAAGCCAGCTTGATTTTGTGGCATGGGGAAGTTAATGGTGGGGCTCCAGAGCCTTACAAAAGGTTTGCTACAAAGCCAAAGTTATGATGTGATTCACTGTAGAAACTTGCAGTTAACTTATTGCAAGACTTAAGCTGTTCTTTAATTTCATCTGCCAACA
This sequence comes from Pampusana beccarii, assembly GCA_013399365.1. Taxonomy (NCBI): domain Eukaryota; kingdom Metazoa; phylum Chordata; class Aves; order Columbiformes; family Columbidae; genus Pampusana; species Pampusana beccarii. The sequence continues at coordinate 1,104,804 of VWYH01002136.1, forward strand.
CAAAAGATTTTTTTAGGTTTGAACTGCATCTAAATGCTTTGTAGGAAAGGAGAAAACGAATGAAAGTAGTAATGGCACAGGTAACGAAAATCACCTGAGCTTCCTATAGGGTTTTTCAAATTTTCTTTTCAATGGACCAGAGTGTAGGAGTGGGAAATGGAGAGTGCTTTGTGCCTCATCCGGACTTGCTTGTTCAGCTTTTGCTGATTTTTCCTTGCATCATTTGAAATCTCAGCCGGTTGTGGTTTCCTCTAGGTAAGGAGCTAGATTTGGCTTGAGCCAAACACTGATGTCTCTGTGAGTGAAGATTAAGTTTTACTCAGGTGGGCTTTACATTACTTGTTTCCTTACCATCTCCTCTCTGTCCAAGTTCAGGTGAGATTGGGTATAATGGTTTTGGCCTGATTTTGAAGCTAAAAGGATAACAGAAAGGAGCAACAGGAGGGTATTGCTGAGTAAATGCTGAGGTCTCTGGGCATTTGCGTTTGCACATACTGTGTTGTGTTTTGAGGGAGCATGAGGAAGAAACCAGTCTGTATTTGGGAACAGAGTCTGAGTTCTGGGGAACCTGAATCTGCTCAGAACCTCCCTAGTCCTACGGGAGCTATTTTCAGAGTTTGTCCACCATTGTTTGTGATCTGAAATGACTTCAGCAGCATACAAGCTTGATGAAAAGGCCCTTTGATCTGACTAAATAAATAATAAAGAGGCCAGGAGAAGGGGAAGTAAAGGGTTTAGGGGGGTAATGATTATAGAAGCTCGTTGCAAACGTTTTTGAAAATTCAAAGGTCTCAAATCTCTGTGCACACAGGAAAAGGAAACAGATCCTTGATGCTTATGCCGCATCAGAAACGCTCATAATGTTGTATGTAGTGAATGTGAGATGTAGCCTGCTTGCTGTTTAAGGGAGAGGTATTTGAAAAGACGCCAACAGTCAGCTCCTCTAGACAGGGTGATTTTTGTCTCTGTTGGATGGATCCTGGCTGCTGTGAAAGAACATGGGGGGGAAGGGGGGAGGAGAAAGGTTCAGCTGGCAAGGTTGCCAGTAGGGGAAGCAACTGAAATTTGTCTTCAAAGCTTTGGGAATCTAATGAGGTTACTTTTTAACCTAAATAGCTGCACGGAGGAGACGTTTCCTTTGCGAGCAAGTGCTGGAGCAGTAGAACAATTGCAAGACTAATCCATAAATTACAGAGCAGCGTAGCAAAGGAAGGGAGCGAGTCCTCTATTCCCCTCCCTCTCCTGCACACTTTAAGAAAAACTGTCGTTTAGACAAGAAACCCTCTGTGTTCCTGAAGGTGCAGCTGGGCGATGGTGTGAGGATTTTAGAGGCGTGGGATTTTCGGGAGCGCCTTTGCCTCGCACCAGAGTCTTTGCAGCCTCTCGGGAATGACAAAGTCTTCTGAGAGACTCCGGTTGCCCCGCGCGGCAGCTCCGTGATCCTGGGGCTGCTCTGGGCTGGTAAATGTGTGCATTTTTCCAACAGTGCGTCAAGGAAACAAAGCCCCTTCTCTCTGCCCGTGAAGCCACACCCTCTTCTGCGGGTTTTTCCCCTCATTGTTCCGGGGAATTTGAGGGTGACCTAACGATGCGGTTAAATAAAACTCGTCGAGCAGGATAAACATTGGGGAATTCATAGCATTCTCATGCTTCACCCTCCCCAGTATGGGAAAGGAATGGGCTGTGTGGTAAGTTTAAACCAGTTTGCAAACAGTTTGCCTCACCTGCTCTCGGGCGCCGTAAGTTTGGGAACACGTATGTGTTCATAATGGTGTTGGTTTAATGTAAATACTGGGCATGCCAGGGGCATCTGTGCTGTTATTTGGAAGTTTTAAAGAAAGTTCAGAAGAGCGCTGGCTGCATGTGAAGCTCCAAAATCCTATTCTCTCCCTGATACCTCAGCTGCACTTTCACATTGGTGATGAAATCAAACCTTGAGGTCCGAGAGAAGAAGCCGGGTGCCTTAGATCGGTGTCCTGGGGGGCTGCAGGGTCTCCTGTGGCAGAACAGCCGGGGAAGGGGGGATGTTGCTGTAATTTTGGGTGCAAAGGAGCCTCGCTGTCTCTCCGATTCAAGCGCCATCCTCTGTTCGGGGCCCAAATGACTGAGCTCCTGCTGTGGTGATTAATCCCATTGACTTCACAGAAACTTTTTTGAGAAGGAGGTCTGCAGAATTTGTCCCGTAATTAGTAAATCACTTCTGCGCGCTGCGTTCCCCTGGCAGCATCAAAGTGGAGGATAATCAGGTATGACTGGGGAACGGAACAAAACCGCACCGGTTTGATTTCAGCTGTCTGGTGGAGCGCAGTGTGCTCGCTGCTGCCGGCGGCGCTCCCCGCTCTGAGCGGGAGGGCGGCGGGACAGCGGGAGCTGGAGCTTCCTGAGCCTGAAACAGGCAGGAGAAACGGGGAAGGCAGAGAATATTTTAACAAGCTGGAGACCTTTCCTGATCTCTTCATTCTTCTGCCCTCCCGTGTGGTTGCTGGGCCCGCAGATGTGCGTGGCGCGGTGTTTGCAGTCCTGGCAGCCTCAGGACTGCCGATGGGCAGGTTTGCTTGCGGAGCTGCCCTTGCTCCGTGTCTCTGGCTTCATGACTTACAAGCTAACGTGACCCTTGGTGCAGCACCGTAGATCCAGGTTTGCACTTGGCCCGTGCGGTGCGCCAGGGACCGTAAGGGAAGCAGGAATTCTTCCGTGATGCGGTCTGCACAATGAAGTGACCCTTAAAGTTATGCTTTTAAACTTAAACACTCGTGGGAGTTATTGCTCTGAGGTTTTTTCCTGCATTTGGAATTTTCAGGGCTTTACGACGCTGAGGCAAATGGAAGGAGATTGCTTAATTCTGTTTTCCATGTATTTTTTGCATGAAGTGGTTAGCTGGGATATAATTTTGATTACTACTGCAGGGTTACCCGACGACTGGTTCTCTCATGCGAGGAAGTTTCTACTACCATTCTATCTACAATTCTGTTATTTGACCTCAATAGTGATTTGTACCTTAACATTTGCAGTCTGGCTTAAAAATCTTGAAAAATCCAGTTGTGTCCGTTTACCTTTCTGAATCTCTCAGTCCAAAATTGGTTTACCAGAGAAATCAATTCTGCAATTCTCATGTTAATCTGAGGCATCTCAGAGCCACGTATTTTGAACCCACAAAAAAGACATATATAAGACAAAATTGAAAGTAGTGGGGATGCTAAAAAGTTCTTTGAACATGTATGTGAAAGTTTGCACACAAGATCCTGAAAGGTCTGTTTGTCACTGTGAGGTTACTAGGATTTTACTTTTTTTTAGGATAGGATGCATTAGCCCAGTTGCATTGTCTCATTTTGCTGGGATTGTAAACGCACTTGTGACATATTGGAAACTCTAATGCTGTTCGTAATGCAACAGAACTAGGGGTTCCCAGCTCTCATGTTTTGGCTTGAACCCACAAGATTGATGTTATTTCGAGGTTATGAGAGGCTTTGGATGCAAGTGCCAAGATGCTGGAAATCTTGGAAATGTATCCTATTTAGAAATATTGAGCCATGATTTCCTAGAGTTGTTCTTTACAATAGTTTTTTTTTAAGAAGTCATTGTCATGCATGTCAGTGCAAAGCCGGTCCCTCCAGAATTTGGCTGCTGCTGTTGTTTTTCTTTGGCCATCTTTGTGTTCCTTCCATCAGCTCTCAGGTCCTGCAGAAATGGCAAGGTTCAGCCCGTGGCAGAATAACGAGGTGCTTTCAGCTCGGATTGTTAACATTGGCACTGAAATAGCCCTCGTTAGGCTTATAATATTAACACGCTAGGATCAGTGGAGTCAGTGAGCAACTGCTTCAGGTTGTTTTCAGACTGGAAAACGGTAGTTTGGAGGCTAAAAATTGGAAAGGTGTGCTTTTTTTCCATGAAGTAGACTGGCAAGCTGTCTCTTTTGATCCAGCCTCTGTAGGTCATCGTAGATGAAATGTCACAGCAAGGTTATTCCCTAACAGATTATAGCATCAGAACAGGGATGTGTGATGTCAGGTAAAGAATAAGCTCAAGGAAATGAGTGGTTTCTGCAGATGCAAAGTTCTAATTCTGCACATAAATGAGCTAAGAAAGGAGCTGGAAACCACCTGAGACAAACCAGACGACCTTGGACATGGCAATGTGACAGCTTGGCCTCATTCTTCGTTATGAGAACGGGCAAATAAAGGTAATGAAATAAATGCATCAATAAGTAGAGCTGACCTCCCAGGAGAGAAGAACCAAATTGCTGCTACTAAACTGAGCATTCCTGAGGAGATTAATGGCACATCTCTCTTCTGCGTGACCCTTGAGATCCTCATGCTGCATATGATCATGTCTGGGGAAATACAGCTCCTGCAATGGTGTTGCTGGCAGGGACCACAGTCGCGTGTGTGTGAGAAAGAGAGGAACAGTTACTAGAACAGCAATTATTTATTTTTTCCTAGGTGACAAAGGCTAGATTTGTTTCCCCATAAGGAATCTGAGCATCAGCTTAGAGGTTTCTAGGCACCTACTCTTCTGGAAAGCAGGGAAAATGAGACATAAGATGTGTGATATTAAAGTAGTGAACCCTGTGCTGGGCTGAGAACGTACAAACTCCTACACGCGCTGCCAGCCAGATGTGAGTAATGCAGACGTTTCCTCTTTGGACGAGTATGGAGCGTCGGGTGAATTCTTTCTGCGGAGAACAGGAAGGATGATGCTGAGTGTTTGCACATCGGCCGAGAAGCCCGTTGTGTAACCCTTTAGTTCCCGGTTCAGCTTCACGCTTGCTGGTGTCAGCAGCGCTGCTGGGATGCTGGGAGAGCTGTGCTGCGGGACCTGCGGCAGCTCCTGCGCCCAGCACCGCGGTGCGCGGGGCCCTTCCCGTGGGCACCGCCAGCCACGGGGGACTGCCTGGCTGCCGGGGCGAAGGGGAACAGCAGGGCGAGCTTTTCCAGCCGCGGGGTTCAACTGCATCCCAAAGGGTGGGGAACGGGGGTGTTTCCGAACACGCCGAACTGCCACGCTGGGTCTGCACCAGGCTGAGGGCTGCAGCGTGGAGAGGGAATGGCTTCAACTGCTCCCAGAAGGAGCATCCAGAGAAGCTAAAGGTTGAATGTCTTTGGAGGAGGAAGCAAAGCCTGCTTTCTGAGCTCATCCAAGCACATTAAACCCACACTATCTCCTAAGAGAGCTTTCTTACTTGGCTAATACAGCAGAAGTTGAGCTGGGGATCTCCAGCATCTGGGCAATATGAGCTGGTGCAGCTTGGAGTTAGTTCTGCGATAGACTCAAGCGTGTTACAGACTGCTGGGGCTGTCTTTGATCTCCTGTAGAGGTTATTGTTAGGAGCAGTAAACACACCTACTGCGCAAGATTGGGGCTGGTTCTGTACCAAGAGGCTGCTTCTGATTCTTAGGTTGGTGTTCACATCCTTTAACTGTCTTATTCAACCAGGCTGCAGCTTGTCGGTTGATATTTCAGAAAGCTCAAATCAGTGCTGCTGGCAGGCCAACAAAAAACGTAGCCAATCCCTTTAATTTGGTATCCTGAATTACAGGAGAAAATTGTTTTCTCCATGAGAGATGGCATGTTGCAGGACAGAACAGAAGAGCCCATTCCTAACAGCCCTCAGTTTAGGTGTTTTATCCACAAAGTGTGAAGAATAGTTATAAAAATAGTTTTGGTTGGTAGCTGTTGATGGAGTTTCTCCTAGTGTTTCTGTACAAAATAGACTCAAGAGGAAAGAACTTTGTGCACTTACAATATATTGTCCGATAATGATTTATTTTGGAGTGTATTTATTTGAAAACAAACTTACAAAACTGAGGAAAGCCTCGCATGAGTCTTCTATGTGGGCAGACCTGCGCGTGGGAGCGACCCAGGCCACCCGCGCCGTGTCACTGGGCCCGCGCACCACGTCTGCGTGGCTTTGACGGAGCTCCTGCTCTCTGTTTTCCAGGCAGAACCCCGATGTGCAGCTGCAGTTACAGCAGAGACCGCCTCACCACCACAGCCCAACTTCGTCCCTGACTTCCCTGGGATCTTTGACTTTGCTTCAGTCCCCGCCGCCATCCAGGCTGTCCCCTTCCCAGCATCAGCCGCCTCTCACTCCGAGCCAGGGAGATCCTGGTGTGCTGCCGCGGACCCAGCAGCCGTTCCTGTCCAACCAAGTCCATCAGGGAGATCTGTACCGACTATGCCAGCCCTTCCTAGGCCCGCAGCAGCAGCAGAGCGATTCCTATTCAGTGATGTCTCGGGCTCAGCAGATACCTTCCCCGTATCAGCAGATGCAAGTAGATCCTTTTGCCATAGTTTCCAGGGCCCAGCAGATGGTGGAAATCCTGTCAGAAGAGAACCGGTCGCTACGGCAGGAGCTGGATGGGTGCTATGAGAAGGTAGCCCGGCTGCAGAAGGTGGGTGGTTTTGGATATCAAGCACCCTCCTGTGTCTAGTATCATCCATAATTGAATAATCTAATCTGCAACTGCTACATTCCTTGCTTAAGGGATTGCTTATCTGCTTTAGAGTCTTTTCGATGCAGATTGATTAGGCTGTATCCTGCCCTTTTGAGCAGCAGCTTAACTTTCTCAGAAGACAGAATCAAAGCCTTCAGTTTTATTCTAACAGTTTATTGACCATGCACAAAAGAGCATCCTTATCAGCTGTCTTGAAGAGGCTGACCACTTGGCTTGCTTGGTTAAATTGAAGCTGCTGTTCTTACGTCCAGGATAGCAGCAGGCTTCATTTTCCTATCAGTCTAAAAGACTTTGGAGACTGCAGGAAGGGCCTGTTTGGAATGACATGAGACCAGAGTCACTCAAGGAGACAACAGGAGACGTTGCTCTAAAGCTGGTTGGCAGGACATTGTGCAAGACAAGTGCTGCTGCTATGGCTACATTAAAGACATTTGGACTGCAGGACTGAAACTAACACTTCTTTTGTCACTCCCTCAGTACCCCACAACTTCCATGAAAACTTAGTATCTTGTTTTGGATCGAGCTATTTGCCGCATTTGGTTTTATGAAACGAGTAAGCAATGCTAAGACGTTTAAAAAAATATCCCAGTGAGACCCATCATTAACGTGCATGTGTAGAGGAATTTTCACTGCAGCCTCATAGAAATAACTTGTTGATGACCAATGGTTTAACGCTGTGCAGCAGGTCAGCTTTGCTTGGCCCTTGCAGCTGTGGAAAGGCCGGTGGTACCTGTGGTTTAGGACTTTGCGGGCCTTGCTGTGCTCTTCGCACTCAGCAGTCTCCAGGGCCATAGAAGTATGTGGCTGCTTGAAACACTTATTTGAGTTCAGGTGACCAGTGTAGCTTTCCACACTCATTATTCCCTGTGTTGCCTCTTTCCAGGGACGTATATTTGTTTTGTTGTATTTTTCTGGAAGGTTCCTGGCCAGGAAATGCTTTAGAGCTTGACAGCTTCCTGATAATGAAAGAAGGATAAAAAGTCACTTCCCTCCACCCTGCTGTTGATCACTGGCTGTAGATGATGCTGACGGGGTTTGCTGTTGTGTGGACCCATATTTCCACAGCAATGCAAACCTGTGCCTGGTCAGGAGAGCCACAAGTGAATTTCCTGCTGCTCTGGGTGATCAGAGAGGCTTTACACTGAAGGACAGATGGAAGGATAAAACATATTTTACTGCAAATATTTCCCTTCCCCCATTTAGTAAACTGAATATTTAAAAGCACAACAAAGTTGTTGAAGTGTAAACACAAAACATCAGGAGGTTTTATTATGGATTTTGGACCATAACAATTACAGATCTGCAGAGTTTGTCAGTAATGCAAGATCTGCTGCTAGCATTTTTTAGCATACTTTTGTCTGCTTTTCTTATTTTATTTACTTGACTTGATATCACATTAGCTATTTATATAAATGCTTTTTGCCCAAACTAACAGTAGTGCCAAACTGCTTCAGTCTTAGATTACATTTGCACTTCTTCAGTTTGCTATATCTGTGCTCTGATCTTATTGGGGAAACAGGGCTGGAGTCTGGAAGGAGAGTCTAGATCTTCGTTTCAGCCATTGGTATTCTTTATACAGAAGGGTCCATCACAAACCCGAGACTCTATCATTTTACTTAATGTATAGATGTAGGTTTCTGTCAATAAAGCAAGCTTGAGAGAAAGTAATCTCCTTTCTGAGGCAGAATGAAAAGCATTGTTAGTGGTAAAATAGTAAGTGCTTGTTTTCACTTCCACTGCAGCTGGAAACAGAAATTCAGCAAGTTTCAGAGGCTTACAAAAACCTGGAGAAATCATCCTCTAAGCGGGATGCCCTGGAAAAGGCCATGAGAAACAAGCTGGAAGGAGAAATTCGGAGGCTGCATGATTTCAACAGGGATCTAAGAGGTGAATGGAGTAAAACTTCTCTTGTTCGATTTTTTGTTTGTTTGTTTGTTTTTTATTGCTGTACTTATTTGGCAGGACAGCGTTTTACTGCGGAAATCACTGTGTCTGTTGACGCAACTGGGATGTGGCAGGACACTCAGGTACATCGGGTAACCTGAGGTTTTAAGCGCTTGCTGGGAGTGCAGAAAAGGCGGGTTCGGGAGAGCGCTGCAGCCTGTTTCTCGTTGAGAAGAAACGTGATAAGCCAAACACTATAAACCAGATGCAAGCCTGGAATTCCCTCTTGTCTTATATCCTAGACACAATTTGTACAATTTGTTCAGTTTATACAAATGGAAAGATGTTTTGCTGACTGCCTAATCCCACACCAGGCATGTTCACTTTATTTCCTGTCCAGTGACCCTTTTGCACTGACATACAAACTGCAGGCCCTCTGTTCTTCCTGAAGGTCGTGTCATTCCTTATCGATGGAGGCATCTGGTTTTTTGGATCTCCCTTCCTTTTCCAGAGTGAGATGTTATTAGTGCCTGGTTCTTGCTAAGGGGCTGAGCCGCGATGACGGCAGGCAGTGCGGAGTGATGGTGACTGGTATTTGACCTTAACATGGGTCAAAGTTTCTGCAGTAGTTTGAAAGGTGAAAAACATGCAATTTGAGATGTTCAGAGGTGCACAATTAGGCTTTTAAACTCCAAGTTTAATTTTTAATAAAATCCTTCTGATTGTCCTGTGTGTCATCTGCTGTCCCTGCCCCATGCCTCTTACTGAGACTGTGTTCCCAGAAATTGTCTTACATCCAGGAGTAAGGCCGTACAGTGCCCAGTGCTATTGAGAGGGATGGTACACAAAGGCCTGCATTAAATAATCTTATTCATAATAAAATACAGCATAAAGATTTCATTCTTATTTTCATACGCTCGTATGAATTTCTAACAACCTGCAGCAGCAGAAACTGCCCTTAGGGCTTTACACTTTTCCCTAAAGTCAGGTAATTGGACAGTAATGATTTAACCTTCTAACTAGTAAGATTTAGTGGAGAATTATAAGGGAATGTTTTCATTGCATGGTGAGGTTTATTTGGGTGGAAAAAATAAGATGTCTTAACATTTGTAAAAATTGAAAAGATAAACTTCTTATGTGTTGTGATTGTTTAAAGTAATTTCTTTGGAATTTTATTTAATCTATTTTGTCTCATTGAGGATATTTTCTCAAGGACTTAATTAGAAACATTTCGGAAGTGAGTGCCACTTTCTCATAGGCTTTTTACTTCTGGCTATGTAGAATCAGGAGATCGTTTCCCCTTCCTTGCATTAGAAATGTCCTGAGCAGACGTGCCTTAATGCTTGTTAGTTTCTAATTATTTAATGTTCCTTTTGTTGACAAATTTTGCAGAACGTATGGAGACAGCCAACAAGCAGCTTGCGGAGAAGGAATTTGAGGGGTCTGAAGACAATCGGAAAACCATCTCTCAACTCTTTGCACAAAGTGAGTTATGCAATAATTTGAGTCACTAGAAGTGCTGTGTTCGCCTAGGGAAGGGTAACAGCGCAGCGGGTTAGCGTAGTTCAGACCTGTTGGTTTTCTACCGGGACAGAAATCAGGGCAGTGACAGTCCAAACCTGGCAGGGGAGAAAGGAGGAGGGATTCAAGAATTCCTTTTGTCAGTATGTAAAGCCCATCTAATGGCATTTATTAGAGATTTTGAAGCAAATGTGGTTTGCAGTTGAACTGTAAAATTAGGGTTTACTCCATGACGTACAGGATAATTTATCTACCTGTTTTGTCCTCTGAAAGCTTTGGAATTAAACCTTTCCAGGCTGACAAGAGTCTTGGCATGATTTAAGGCCAGGGGGACTGGAACCCGGTAGGTCTCCTATCTCTTTCCTCTTTAATTTGCCACTGCCCTCTGCAGTGCAGCAGAACTAAAGGGGATGAACACTGCCCGCTATGCTGGGCTGGGTGAGGGAACTCTGTCCGCAGCAGTGGATTTGTCACAAGGCAAAACAAAATGATGGATGTGAAATGCTGCTTTTTCCTCTGTACTTGGAATGTCTTGAGGCCAACGGTGGCGAGCCAACTTTTCTCTCATCCCATAGTGTACTCCACCCTTCTGACAATGCTCACTTTTCTCCAATTGTTATATAAAAAGGTAACGCAATAAAATTGCAAAATACAGATTTTCTGTGGTGTAACACACACTGCTTCTACTCTCACACATGCTGGTATCCCTCTCTTGTGTTGTGTTTAGCTTATTCCTTGTGGCTTATGTTGCAAGCAGGCGGCTGTCGGGGTGTGAATTCAGAACTCCCGGGGGTAGCGGAAAGTCTGAGTTTACTCTCGCATTCAGCTGGTTGGGTGGACTTTGAGGTTCGTAGGTTCACCCAGAGAGGTGGGAAGGTCCAAGCTGTGAGGCCTTACATTCCATTTCTCCTTTTGTACGAACACGGAAATCACGGTGCTGCATTTCGTCGGTCCCGGCGTTTCTAGGGGTGCTGTAGGCGCTTGTCAACTGAAGCAGTACCCATCTGGGGAAAAGTCTGGAACAAAACCTCCAAAAGCCTCGCTGTGAGCACTTACAGATTAACAAACAGACTGCTGGCACTGCCTGATACCTGCTGGCGTGAGGCCACCCCGTCTCATCTCATTTTCTGCAGTACATTTTAGCACGCTGACACCGTCAGCAACTCATTTCCAGGGTGGAGGAGACACACTGGGATGGGAGAGATGGGGACAAGAATAGGCAGTGGTGACATTAGCCTTTGTGCTTGTGTCTTATGTCACAGGCTCGCTCTGAGTTGCAGTCAGGGGTTGCTCTGCAGAGTTGTGGGTGCTGTTGGTGGACAGGTTTGTTTTGCAAGCTGTGTGTGGGCTGTGTTGATTCCCTAGACGAAGGGAATCTTGAGCTACTCCGTGTTGCTAAAGCTTTGCTCCTGGCTCTCTGCTGGCAAAAGAAAGGGAATAATTGTGGTCCTGTAAATATAGTTATGCACATGCTTGCACAAACGGGCCTGTGTACTCCGTATGCAGTCTGTCCTAACACCCAGGATCTCGTTCCTGTTTTTCAAGCCTTCCACTCCTTGTCCTCATTCCTTCGTTGTGGGATGTTGGTTTCTGGAATGCAGTTTCTCTGGTGTCATCGGTGCTGGGTGTAGATTACTCCAGGGAGTATTCTGTGGTTATGTATCCGGCAAGTGAGTTAACGTTATCATTGTAGCTGGTTGGCTTCTGCTGGCAATGACAGCTTATACAGGGGACACCAGCTCTGTGTTGTGGCTTTGCTTTACACCTATTTGGGTTTTTTTATGAGGACGGTTGCCCTGTTCTGAAACACACAGCATAGGTGCTCCTCCTAGGTCCAGCGCTTTCAGGGGAGCAGCAGCAGTGAACCAGCTGCTGTGCTTGGGGTGGTGTTAAGGCATCAGACATGAACCCCCAGAGCTGTGCAAAAGGCTTTCTTGACCTGCAGGTCTGCTTTGAGCACTGACAGAACGTATACACGTGCCTCAGATCTGGCCCAGGGGGTCATTTTTAAGGGCAGTAGAGGAAGACTGAGGAGCTCTCGTTGCTCACGTGTTTTCTGACTGCTCCGATGGTGCCGCCAGCAAAGTGGGACAACGGGGAGCTCCTTTGCGAAAGAGGGCAGCCGCCCCAGCAGAACAGCCTTCTTGTTTGTGGGGTCAGAGTGAGAAACAGGAGCACAAGTTTCTCAGTTTTTCAGGCACAGAAGTCTGCCCTCTCCTCTTCCCAGCTGGGGATATTAAAATCACCCAGTTTGTTTTCCACTGCTGAAAGCTCAGAAGTAAAGAGGTGCCAAGTTTCGCTAACCATCTGCATAATCAGAGCAAATTCCCTAACTGTGCTGAGTGATGAATGTTCTATTCCTTCTTGCTAGCACCGGGGCACATTGTTGCTTGAAGGTACCATGCTTGTTTTTCATGGTTACAAGTCCTCCTCTTCCTTGAAAGCCATGTGCTTTCCCCCACACACACCTTAGCACTAGATTTGCATTCTCTCTCTTGTGCGAAGTCCCAGTACAATCTTTCCTTCGCCTTTGGAGTGAAAGACTCCTGAAAACTAGAGAAATGTCCGTTGGTAACTCTCACTTTGTTTTGATAGACAAGGAAACACAGCGGGAAAAAGAGAAACTGGAAATAGAACTGGCTGCTGCACGCTCTACCAACGAGGACCAACGAAGACACATCGAGATCCGAGACCAGGCCCTGAACAATGCTCAGGCCAAGGTGGTGAAACTGGAGGAGGAGGTAAGGATGCTGAGAGAGAGAAATCAGGGTGGCGTGGGTTCCAGTAAAAGTGAGTGTGGCAATGAGTTTGTCTTGGGCAAGTTGTAAGGAAATATGCTTGCTTCAAAGCTATTTATGTCGACTTAGCTTTGTGTTGGTTAGCTAAACCACTGAACTGTGCACAAATCTGTGTTTCCTTGGAAGTGGTTTGGTCTAAGCAGCCATGTTTCGTTTTCTTTTTGTTTCAACTGATAAAAGTGGCTGGAGCTGAAATCCCAGCCCTGGCAACCTCCTGAACTTGGCAGAAATTCAGATCTGGATGGACTTTTAACTAATATCAAATGAATGCAACTTGTCTCCTTGCCAGGTGTTCCACTTACACCAGCGTATCGTGGTGCACAGTGCAGATCACCCTATGTGCCCAGCATTTGTACTAAGCTGGCCATGACCTTGGTTGTTTTCTCTCCTTTTCCTCCCCTCCGAGAGGGGATAATGCATTTGAGCTGCTTAGCTGGGCAGCTTTCACAGCGGTTTCTTTTGTAGCCGTGTCCCTGCCACTCACACATGGTTCTCACCTCGCTGCCCTTCTGCGTCATAGTGTCCGTCCTCTTTCCTCCCGCCTACTCCTTTCCTCTCCAAGGCTCCATTTCCCGCTCCCAGCCTCTGCTTCCTTTACTCCTACTCTTCCTCCACAGAGAGCCTCTGGAGGAAACCTCATGACCCTGCACACTTCCTCCACTGCACGTTTGTTCTCTGCTCCTTGGATTCTGCCATCCTCCTGCCCACTAGCGCTGACCATCGCCCTGGGCTGAGCGCACTGCCTGGATCCGCCTGCGTCTTGCTGTCTCCTGAGACATTTTTCAAACCCTCCCCTTGTCTGCTTCTGCTCCTCCCTCCCTTCAGGATCCCGTTGTGCCAAGAGAGGAGGAATGGTCAAACACAAAGTGAACGCCCTGCCATCTTGTCTTGCCTGCCTTCTTCCTCTCACAGGTACAGATGTTACTGCCTTCTTGATTTTAGTCTGCTCTTCTCTGAGCTCTGTATTTGCTCAGCCCCTTCCCCTGAACCTTCATTTCTTTCCCTGGTGTCCTTAATTTTTGGCCCTTGCAGTACCTTTCTTTTAATCTCTTCAGCTTCGTGGAAGCCCTCCCTCAGTCCCTCCCCTCCCGGCTCTGCTCTGCTCATTCAGGATGTTGTTGCAGGGTTACCTGTCCTCATACCTTATTAGCCTTTCTCCCCAGTGCTCCACCTCGCTTTTCTTTCTCCACCACATCCAGTTCAGGCAGTTCCTCTTTGCTTTCCAGGCTCCTCACGGTTTACCCAGCCCCGTTTCTCTTCTCCCCGTGTTGCTGAGAGGATGTCTTCCACCTTTGTCCTTCTCCATTTCCAGCCACCCCTTCCTCCACACCCCAAACAAGCGCTTTGGTGCCTTCTCCCAGCCTGTCCTCACCTCCACTGCAAACACTGGCAGGGCCACTTAGAAGCATCCCTTGCGGGGGTGCTCACGACACGGCTGGCGGGGGCCAAGCCACACTTCATGCTACCCTGTGGACGGTCTCCTCGGCCTGTCCTGCGTGTGTGTTTCTGCCTGTTGTCTCCAGGCTCAAACTGTGAGCTTTGAGGGCAAGGAGCTCTCATTTGTACAGCACTTAGCATCGCCAGGCTGGGGGCCAGCATGGGGGAACCACGTTCTGTGCAATACGAATTATAAATAAAGAGCAGAGGCAGAGAAATGCTTAAATATCACTGACCATGTTCAGCCTTGCGCACAGTTGACAAGTCCATTGATTTCACTGAAACTGCAGCCTCTCCTGGCAAAGCTGTCCCGCACCGTTGTTGCCCAGGGGCACAGGGATCATTAGGTTATAGGGTAATTTAAACTTGACCTGATTCTCTTTGGCTCTAAAACTACTGTGTCACTCAGTCCTGCAATGTATAGGAGCTCTTTGGCTTCCGTTCACATTTCAGCACCTTATTATGCTAAAAGCCTGATGTTTGACTAACTTTTAGTGCACAGGACATCCTTTTGGCATCCCTGGAGCTATTCACATGCTTGGAGTCAACGCGTATGGGGCGCTGTGATGAGCCAAGGCCAGCACACGCAGCACCTGGCCAGGTTGAACCTCTGTGTGAGCACTGATATTGGCTCCCTCACAGTACGGTTCAAGTCTTTGGAGGTAATAATAGCTGTATGTTGTCTTTTCAAAAGACCTCTGTTGTTTTACTAGCAGAATTTGGTTCAGTGCTGTCACAAAGTATTTCTGCCTAGGCAGAATAGTAAAATAGGCAAGTTACTCTGGGCCATATTGCATGATAGCTTAAAAACCACACATATACTGATACAGAGTGAAATGCCCTGGTCTCGACTGCATGAGGGCTTGCGGTCGTTTGCATCGAACCTTTGCTGGGATCCCAGGGTGTGCAGGAAGTGCCACCCTTCCTGTCGTAGATAAATATGGAAGCGTCTCGGTGAGGGAATTAACTCTGCTTTTTCCTAGAGGTGAGGGGGAATAAGGGGAAACAGAAGGGGTAAAAGGTCACTTTTGCAGGTTTTCCAAATCACTTTTTAATGACATACTTAGGCTTATAAAGCATTTGTTGCCTCATTAGTATTAAATTGTGGGAACTTCTCAAATCCCCAAGCTGTTTAGTAACTTACCGAAAGACAGCCAAGCGAGCTGTTCAGCGCTCAGGGCACCATTCAGAAGGGACTGTAAACGTCAGCCTGAGTTAGTGACGTGCATTGGCCAAGATATATGAACAATTTGTCAATTATTTCTTTTATTTCTGCCAGCTTAATCTGAGTTACGAGTCCTTGTAATTGTCAGGAATTTCCAAGCTAGTCCTGCAGAAGAGGGTGGAGTTTCTTCTGCTGAGGTTTGGCAGCCGCTCTGGCTCCGGGCCTGAGGGAGGTGTGCATATTGCAGTTGTTGCATCCTGTAATGTAAGTTTTCAGCTTCTTTTTCCCCCACTTCTGTTTTGACATCCTATTAAGTAGAGTTACCCTGCCTTATAATCACCATATCCTTTATAAAAATAATATTTCCGTTCTAATGAGACCCATAAGTCATATATCACTATAGCTGAATTTAAATATTGCATTTGAATGGGAACTTCCAGATTCTTTTTAAAATCCTGAATTGCTAGTTAGGGCAAAACCACCCATCTGTAAAATGTAGATACTTGTCTACTCCTGTGGAGCTTTGAGAACTTTTATGTACATTGCACTTTATCATCCAAGTTAGAGGAAAGGAAGAGATAAAGGGATGCTAAATGTGATGGAGAAAGGAACAGAAGCAAAAGTAAATGTTCGCAGGAGCAAAATGACTCTTCAAATTTAGAACAAGCTGTATTAAAGTTTTAGATAGTGTGGAGTTTGTTGCTGCAAAGTGCTAAAAAGGGTGAGTGATCGTGAGCATTTCAAACAAATATATCTACGAACAGACTTGCTAAGTATGTGTCTGTTTTATACATAATATTTAAACTTCACTATGTCTCTACTGTACATAAAGATACTCGGTAATTAACCCATATTTTCACTTCTCCATTTTCATTCTTCCCTTTAGCTGATGTTCCACGGTTATTCACATGTCAGTAGCTTATTGAAATTGTTTCTAGCGAAGTATTAGTCTGGTTTTTAAACTTCAGATTATTTTCATTATGTGCAATAAGCTATAAATTTGAGATCAATCAAATACATTTGAGGTGAAACACATGTTGGCTTAAAAGCATGTATCACTGTCAGAAACCGTTAGTGATAATATTTTCAGGTAAAGCAATGAAAAGTTCTCCTTTAGCAGCAGGGAGACTTCATCTAACCACAACTGCTGGGTGTAGAGGGTACAACTGCTGCTCCTTTTACACTTTTAAAGAAAAAAAAAAAATCCAGAACTTTCATTGGACTTGGTCATTTCAGCTGACCCTGGTTAATTCATACCATGGAAGACCACGCTTCAGCTTCAAAAATGTCTGTGGGGTTTTTATGTCGTAGTGTAACTTGTGCTCCTTTGCTCCACCAGTGTACAAGCCACTGTTTTAATGAGTGCCTTAGGGAGGCAGCTGTGAAAAACGGTGAATACCACTCAGAAGGCATCAATATCTCCTCCTTGCCCTCCTCATGCACACACCTAACGATGGAAAGAGAAGCCAGACGTTCTCTATATGGGTGCAAACTGGAGGCTGGGGGAGGAAGTTTGAAGGAAATACTGTTTAGAAAAGCAGCTTGTATTTAGGAGCTGTAAGATCTTTCAGCCATCAAAATTCAACATAAACCAGATACCAGAACTAAGACGACATATTAATTTCTCAGCTATTGTGGAGAGAAATGGCACGCTATTTCCAATAACCCTGAGGGTTCTGGCTGTGAGAAAATGTAGAAACGTTCATTTCCAAATGACGTCTGTTGTACTTTATATGCTGTATCTGAGATACTTTCAGAACGGAGCTCTGGCTGGTAGGGAAGAGACCCAAAGGAGAGCTTGTGTGCGTGAAGACTTGTCTGGTTTATTCCGCTCACTTCTCTGGCTCTGTAAAAAAATATTCCTGCTCTCCACAGCTTTCTCTCACTTAAATGCTTAGACTGTGAGAGCCACGTTACTACTCCTTTCAGGACAGAGTTGCTCTTAGAGAGGACGCTTTTTGGATGCCTTATCATTCATGGATGCGTGGGGTGGGGAGGAGAGGAAACTCCCTCTCTGTAGCTACTGTGTGTGTCTTTAATGAGCTGCGTTCTTGGAACAACCGAGAACGGGCTTTTTATTGCTGTGTCGCTGCCCGTCCTATTCTGCCTGTTAGCAATTTTCCAGAGGTGGCTTTGAGAATTACGACTTATTTTAACACAAACAGAGAAACAACATTATGACGTTCCCATGCAACAAACACTATTCCCTAGCAAGAGGATAGTGCTACCAAATTGCTTCAGCATGAGTTCTTGCTGAGGGCAGTGGCGCCTTGTTGGGCCTGAATTCAAACAAACCGAGGGTTCAAAGGCATCCTAGAGGAATATATTCCAACTGCAAGAGGGAGAGGTGATTTAAATGTGCTTGCTCTCTTTTATTTTTTACTACATTTCTGCCATAGCAGGCAGATTCTTGTGGGGAAACGCATTTTCAGCTGCATCTGAAGGAATTCAGCTTTAGGATAAACCCCAAGTGTAATGAAAACACCCTGAATATATTAAACAGAGGACTTTGAAGACATCAGAAATAGTGGGTGTGAGAGAAGCAGATGCTGACGAGTGCTCCCAGTTTGCTGAAATAGGAGCTGTCCAAGATGAGGAGGGGAATGGCTGGTTTGTCAAAATGCCTGGGAGGGTTTCTGAATCACTGCTGGCCGGGCAGGAAGTCTGGTCTTCTTCCCCAGGAACGCTCTTTGCTGAGTAACGCATCTGGAAGCGATGGATCTCTTTACGAAAGGAGCTCCTTCCTCCCTCCTCACCTGCTGTGCCCAGGGCTGCCCTTGTCCTGCTCAGGCAGCTCCAGCCCGGCTTCTGCCTCCCCTGCACGGGGTGACTTGGCCGGGAAGCCTCCCCGTTCCCGTGCTGGCCATGCTGGCCGTGCTGGCCGTGCTGGCCGTGCTGTGTGCGTGCGCCCCGCGCCCTCTCCCAGCCTTTCTTCTGCAAGGACCTGGCACCTCCGAATGAGATTGCGTGGTTTGCCAAGGGCTTGGCTGAGAAGCCCAAATCAGATGAAGGAGCGGGATTTGTTTGGCTTTTAGAGTGCTAATCCCTTTTCTGCTGGGCAGTTGTAGTAATAACCAAGTGTCACTACTTCTGACAGGAAGCTGTTGTACTTGGGCATTGATTTTCGACCATGCAAACGTGCCGTGTAGCAGAGAAGCCTGCAGGTTGCCTGCCGCCGGGCGTTGTGTTGTCTTGGGACGTCTTTTCTTCTGTGAAAAGATTCTGAGGACTAGTTTCTGTTTTCTAGGTTTAGTGAATTTGTTTAATAACTTCAGTCCTGTATGTTTGGAGTGGTGGATTCCTTTTCCATTGCTGGAAGCCCTGCACTTGAGGGATATCGGTGCGCAGGCATTTTCAGGCAGTAAATCTTTCGGAATAACTTGGAAGCAATTGCTCTTCATGTCAGCCAGACCCTTGTGAGCAGTGAAGCCTCTGAATCCCTAGTGCATCCTCCTTCTCCCAGCTGGCTCTCAACTGCAGAAAGCAATTTTGACAAGGGAGAGAGGAAATAAAATGAAGACAGAAATACTTGTTTGGGAGGCCAGGAAAGCTTTCAGGGGTATTCCCTGCATGAATTAGCACTTTTGTGTGCTAGGTTTCTGCAGAGTCCCAAGCCTGTCGTTGCCTTCTTTATTTTTCTGGTCCTCAGTCCTGTTTTGGAGTTTATGTAAAGGTCATAGTGGATGTGCACTGGAGAGTGACTGCTCTTGTTTAAAATGGTTTAATTAGAAAATCTGGTAGTGAGAGTCAAAGCCTGACCTGTGATACCTGGGTAGGACGTTTTCCGAAGCAGCCAGGGGCTGACCTGGAGGATGCGCGTGTGATGGAAGTTGTGCCGTGTCCTGCAGGGAATGCCAGCAGGGACACGGCCGCGCTGAAGCACTGCGCTGTGCTTCCAGACCTGCGCTGGGGTTATTGCAGATCGCACCGCCTTCGAGGGGTGTTATAATAAAGATATTATTACAAGTAAAATGCTCAGTGTTTTCAGAGCACCCTTCAAGGCAAAAGAGTTACAATACATTGTATGAGCGTGAGCTTGCTTCTTAGTTAAATGCAGTACCATCAAAAGGAAAATATGGATTTAAAATGATCTACCGAAGGGCGTGACCGCAACCCTGTGAAGCGTCAGGACTGAGCTCTTATCTAGAGCACGTGTTCAGGGCAAGGCCAATTGCAGAGAATTCCATTGTCCTTTGGTGCCATCTCCCCCGTGGTAGATGTTACTGTGGCCTTTGGCACTGAGCAGCCAGCTTTTGTTCTTTGCTGGGAGAGAGTGGGGAATCCATGGCAGATGACCAAGAACAAGCCTCAGCACGCTGCCTTTTTTTCTTCCTCCCATCTCACTTATGTCTGCAGCACCCTGGCAATACTCAGGAAGCTGTTTCCAATTCCTGTCTTAGGAAAACACGTTCATACTCTCGATTTATGGTAATGAAATCCCTCTGTGCTTGGAGGAATTATTCCTGGTCCTCTTCACATTCAGAGGACAGATCGAGTCAGAAAGATTTAAAAAAAAACCAAATAAGCTACCACTTCTGGAGAATCCTGGTTTGCAGAAAGGTAAGTTGTTCCTCACAAATACTGGAAATTAATGATGCTGTCACAATACGCGGTGGGTTGACTGAGTGCAGGGAGGGCGTGAAACGAAACAGCCTCATATCTAAATGATAATTGTGTCAAAAGGCACATGAGGAAAGCCGAGTTGTCTGGAGCACAGACGTGCCTTTAAAGCTTACTGAACATCTGTGTCCCAAAAAACCCCAACGTGATCTGAGGGATTCCTGAATTAATTCTGGCTTTAAGCCACTAAAAAAAAAAGAAACCACACGCAACCCCCAAATTTTCTAACGTTCCT
The DNA here is from genome assembly GCA_013399365.1 of Pampusana beccarii. Classification (NCBI taxonomy): domain Eukaryota; kingdom Metazoa; phylum Chordata; class Aves; order Columbiformes; family Columbidae; genus Pampusana; species Pampusana beccarii. The sequence continues at coordinate 1,124,919 of VWYH01002136.1, forward strand.
GATTCTTCCTGCTGCTGGGAGATGAAGTGTATTTTGTGAAGGGGGCAAAAAACCAAGCGCTGGTTGTGAGAAGCCACTGAACAAGCCGTGCGGGTGGCGTTGGGCCCGGTGCGTGTGCAGGCAGCGCTGGCGAGTTGGGCAACGGCTGGTGTTGCAACATCTCACCTGCAGCTTCAGCTGACGGGAGCGCTTTCAGAGCGAACCTTTCGGTGGGATTTCTGTGTCCTCAGTAGTTTTTTGGCTGGGCTCTTGGTATTCTTTGAATGCGGGCCAAAAAGTTAATCCGCACATACGCATATTCAAGTTTGCTAATTATGAAACTAGAAGAATGTTGTCGGTGGCTGCGTTTTGCAAAGAGAGCTTTCCCTGCGCGTTGAAAAGCTTTTCAGAATTTGGCATGCTTTGTGGTAGGTAATAAGAGACAAAATGTCTGTCCTTCCTTCCTTAACTTTTTTATATAGAAGAGTGGAGGGGGAGAGCAGATTTTCAAGAGATTCTTATTCAGTTCAATGCATATTTCACTGTGAGCGGATTTATTAGCTTGTTCCTTACTCTTGTCCAGGTCAGTAAGCTCATATGCAAAACCAAGGTACTGGGTGCTCTCCGTTTCTAGGTTCTGCTGCTTTTCTAGGTTCTTCATCATTTTTGGCCCGTTACAGAACTACTATGAGCTGCTCTTTATCTAAGTGTAAAACTACTGCATTAATATACGCTTTATTAGCATCCGAGAAAGCTTAAATAAGTGTTATTAAGGACTATGATCTGGGATAAAAAGATCTATTAAGTATAACCTAGTGGAATATTAAGTTGTATTAAAATGTTCTTGTCCCTCCCATTCCAAACAAGCTTGAAATTTTGAGCAATCAGAGAATAAAAATACCCTTCTACTGTGCATGTGCTGGTGGGAAGGCCTTTGGCTGGATTACTCACTATTTATTGTAACTTTTATTATAAAATAAAAATAAATACCTCTAGGGCAGCAACATTCATGCTGTGAGATTAGATGCCTGCTGACTGTACAAAGAGAAGAAAAGGATACCATATCTGGGATTAATAGTGTCTGGGGACTTTTTTTTCTCTTTGCTATTCACATTGCAGTCTCTGGATTGCCTCAAGGAACAGGAGTGTGAAAAGGGAAAATTTTGAAGAAACACATGATAAGGCCCTTTTGGAAGGAAGGTGCGATGTGGGAACGGCTCGTGGTGTTCAGATCAAAGCCCAGCAAGCCCGGTGCCCTGTCCCTGCCGAAACCTGCAGCAGATTCCTGGGGAACGCTATCAGAATGGGGCCAACAAATGGCAATACTTTGCCAGAATACTTTCCGCTTCCAAGAAGGACTTCCTGAGCCAAAAGTGGTGTCTTTTGTCTTTAATATCCCTCAGTGGACTTTCCTTCCATGGAGCTGGAGAGTAGCTCTTTGAACTCGCATAAGGGAGTCTGTGTTTTGCATTGTGGTGCTTCTCTAGACTTTGGCTCTGGCTGTTAGGAAAAGTTTCCTTCTTCCTGTGCTTTTCGTATTTCAGGGTTCCTGACAATCAGCTAAAAAAGCAATGCCCCAGCTTTGCCGCAGAAGGCCAGCGCATTGAGATTGTCAGTGTTTTTCCTAACAGAAAATTGTGTCCGTAGGTGTGCAGTATTCTATATATTAGAGTTGAGGCCTGGGGGTGTTCTGGTTTTTCATTCATATTTTAGTTTGGTTTTCTGCCTGAACTGTGGGTTAACCTTGCTAAGGCAGCTGTTGGAGGTCTCGGCATTTTTGTTGCTCGTGAGGCAGGATGGCAGCTGGGTTTGCAGGGTCGGGGCAAGGGTGGAGCAGGACCTCTGGGGTCACACCGGGCCGAGATGACCGCGAGGAACGTCCCGACTGCTCAAATAAACCTGACTGCAGCGTGGAGAGAGCACAGGTCACATCCAGGCTGTGCTTTGAGCCTATTAGTGATTTTATTGTTGTGGGACTGGAGTAGGATCCTGCAAGTTTTGATTCAGTTTCTGCTCAATCTCATAAAAACCCTGCCAGCAATTTTCAATATTGCACTGAAAAGCGTTCCCTCCTTGTGGACCAGCTCTAAACGCTGTTTTTGCTACAGTTACCTTGGTAACGTGTCGAGGCACTGAAACACACTCAATTATGAACCCAGATGCCCCTTCTAGCCCATTGCTGCTCTCGGTCATTTGCAATAGATAATTACCTCAGTTTCCCCATCATTACTATGGGGTCAGTGAGTACAAAAAACCAAATATACCTAACAGGGATGGGAAAAACCTGTAATATCCTGAGTGTCGCATCCCGAGCAGGACCTGAGGCTCGCTGACAGCAGTCGCCTGGACACGGCTGGCGTTTCTGCGCTCTGCGATGTGTACAGAGCCGGAGGTTCACTCGTTCTCGTTATTTATTTTGCATTTTCCTCTTTTGTTTCAGCTCAAGAAGAAGCAGGTGTACGTTGAGAAGGTGGAGAAGATGCAGCAGGCCCTGGTGCAGCTGCAGGCAGCGTGTGAGAAGCGGGAGCAGCTGGAGCACCGGCTGCGCACCCGGCTGGAGAGGGAGCTGGAATCTCTCCGCATGCAGCAGGTACCCGCCGGTTCCCTGGGCCACACTCCGTTTCTTATAGGACTGTACGCTGTACCCTACACCACACATGAAAAGAAGGGCAGGGGGGTTTTTTCCACCTTGTAAAATTACTAATTTTTTTCTAGAATCATGGATTTGCTCGCCGTTGTATTGTTCTTACTTGATGTAATTCTTCCATTCCAACCAGAAAATTTAGATAAGAGGGCAAGAGGGGATGCATCACTTGGCAAGATTCAGACATAGCCATGTAGATAGATGATATTCTATCTTTAAGTAACCTGCTTCTATTTACTTTTAAATTATTTTTTAAAATATTGTTCATAGTTTGACGTTTTATATAAAATTCATTAACAACTGGCCTGAAAAGAGACCCTTAAAGAAACTTTGGCATTTTAAAAACCAGACCAGCAAAACCAATCCTATAAATGCAGTTGATGGAAACAGATGGGAGCTTCACATAGAGTATATTCTTATGATTGTAACATGAGTCTTTTTCAGTGAAGAGAATGAATGAGAAGTAGATTGTGCATGGTGTTCTGAATTGGATGTGAAGTTTTAGATTTATTTCGACCTATGTGAAACATAGGTGAACTATCAGGTTTGTACGTTTTACTGGTAATGGGATGCAGGCCTGTGTTCTGAATCACATTTAGTTTCAGGTTATGTTTATCCCCCAACTTCTACCTCTGCATGGGAATGGATATTTAAATCTTACTTGTATTTTTGCATTGGTTTTGGTAGGAGTTACAGTAATTTGATGAACTTTTCTGTGTTACCTTTGGAAGATTAGGTACTCTGAACTCCACGATTTTTGACATTGCACCTGAGTCAAGACAAAAAAATAGCTTTCTTGTCATGGTTAAGAATGCTGAACTGGACATAAAATAGTTTGTATGCCCAATGTATTTTTTTTTAATTTATAAGTCAAATGTCCTGGCAACCCCAGATGAGACTTCCATACTAAACTGTGCCTTTTTTTGTTTTTTTCTCTTCTTTTCCTGCTTTTGGAACTCAGCGCCAGGGGACATCTCAGACTGCCAATGTCTCGGAGTACAATGCCACGGCGCTTATGGAACTCCTGCGTGAGAAGGAAGAAAGGATTCTTGCTCTGGAAGCTGACATGACCAAGTGGGAACAGAAATACCTGGAGGAGAGTGTGATGAGGCAGTTTGCTTTGGATGCAGCTGCAACCGTGGCTGCTCAGAGGTAAATGACACTTTTCATAGTACAGGGATTATTTTCTTTTTGCAGCTGAATGTCGTATTTCCCCCCAAGGAATGTTGTCCTACCACCTTCCCTTGGTACCTTGTCTTGTGGTCTGAATGGCTTCTCAGACAAGTGGAGCTGTGCAAGTGCCAACAATTAGAAACTTTTTTCCAGGAGGAGATTCCTGCACACGCAGGAGCCATATTCAACACTAGAATTGTCCTGAGCCATTTCTAGAAGCTGTTGGTTCAAGAATAGGTATCTGAGAAGGGGTTTTTAACATTTTTTTAAACAGGAATCAGTCCTCACTGAAGTCATGTGAGATGAGCTGAGCTTGGTGATTCACATCATTCACCCTGAATGGTTTACTTGTTCTCCAGAATGTTTCTGCAAATTACTTTGTGGTATTGTCCTCAACATGGTTACTAACCAGAAACATCTTCTAGGAAATTCTGCTCAGGCCATTCTGCTGTGTACGGAGTGCACTGCTCCTGGGGCGGAAAGGGGAGAGGCTCTGAAATTTGGTAACAAGCTCACACTCCAACACAACGATACAGAAACACTTACTGTGGCTGTAAATAGGCCCAGGTGCTTCAGCGAGTTGGTAAACAAGAGCTGTTGTTGGAATGCAGCTCTTTAGCTTAAGGTGTTGCTTACATACGATTTCATTGCTCACTAGTTTCTGGTTCTTGGCAGCAGGTTTTATTTTAGATTGTTTCATGAACCAGATTAAATAGGGATGTTATCGCAACTGGCTTCCTAGCTCGTAAGATCATGCTAGAATCACAGGGTGAAATTGCAGATCTGCTGTGTTAGTGTTTAAAGACTTATCTTATCTTGCTCCAGAAGCAGGCTGTTATTTTAGGGGATTGATGCTTCTTGTGCACTGTTTTCCGCCTCCCCAGAGACTCTTTAAAGACTCTTGCTACTGCTTGTCCATAGAGGACGCAGTATATTTTCAGAGTGTGCTGATAAGTAGGGGTCTGGTCTATTGTTTATCATGGAATGAGAGCGGATTTGTTAGGCCTGTTCAGGTTTTGTTAAATGAACGAGAGTGCCTTCCAGTCAGAAAAGAGCCAACCTTTGGTTTTCCGTTTCCTTCTAGCTGCTTCTCCCCTAAACCAGAGTATTCCATTAGTGTCAATACTTCTGCAAGTTATATGCAGTTGGCACCTATAGTATCTCCTTCAAAAATACAGGTTGTGAGGGATTTCATTAATTTCAGTGGCAACCTCAGCTCTAATGTGCACAGATTTCTTTCCCTTTTTTTTGGTAGTGGAACGTAGCATCCCTTAGGGAGCCGAGGTTGCAGGAAAGATGGTTCACAGCACAGACAGGAGCTGGGTCAGGTTGGGTTTCTTTGATGAGTGACCTTCTTATACCCTTCACATTGGTGCTTTGCTGTTCCCGATCCCAGTTTTTGCAGAGTTAAAGGTGCGTTTTCCAGGCAGTTCTTAGACCTGCTGGGCCTGAGAGAACAGATTCCTTATTACAATGAATTGATAACTCCACATTTTTTGTGTATGTGTTTGTTTGTTTTCTAATTATGTTAACACACAGCTATGTCAGTAAAATGCTCTTAATGTTCTGAGTCACACGGTGATACAGAGTGCAGCACAGTGACTTTGTTCTGACTGAACAGCAACAAGTAGAATGGAATATTTGTTATGTTTTGGTTAGTGGACTGAACACTATAACAGTCTTAATGTCAGGCACTATATGGAATCAGTCTAAAACTGTTTCCAGCCCACTCAGGTGTTTTGGACCAAGCAGCTTAGGATTGCTTAAGAAACTTCCATGCCCAGTTCCCTTCGATACTCAGATTCCCCGTATGATACTGTTGGAAGGGGAAGGGAAAAAGCTTTATATCTGAAGCGAAGTTTGTGCTGTTCCAGTTGAAGGAAAGTGCCGAGTGCTCTATACCATCCTTCTCCCTCCCCATGTCCTTGGATTTGCCTCATCGATCAGTTTACCATAGTACAGTGAACCAGTCTGATTATAGACTGGTCTGAGATGGACAGCAGATTGACTATTGTTATAATGACTTGCATAGTTTTTTAAACTTTCTTTCTTTAAGACGGGAAGTTGGATTTTCGGAAGACACTGAGCAAGCTAAAACTCTAAAAAATGGATATTCTTGTTTGTTACTTTTGAGCAATAATTTTGTGCTGCTGGGAGGAAAGCGGCAAACTTAGCTGCTCCTTCATCTGCCCTACTGCTCGTTCCCAGGGACACGACAGTCATCAGCCACTCGCCCAACCCCAGCTACGACACCTCGCTGGAAGCTCGCATTCAGAAGGAGGAGGAGGAGATCCTGCTTGCCAACAGGAGGTGTCTCGACATGGAGGGAAGGTAAAATGCGATTGGGTCCTATCTGGCTTCTTTAGGACAGGGATTTTAAATGAATCGTTTGGGTAGACACCTCAGAACCAGAAATTCTTGTGTCTTCAGCAGTAGCAATGACATAGCATGCCAGATGCTTGTTTAGCCAAGGAAGTATCTACGTAACACTCAAAACCTGTCTTGATACCCAGGGCTAATGCAGAAAAGTCTTGTCTTAGATTTTTTGCATCTAGCTTGTTCCTCTCCTCTCTTCAGGGCATCTTCATCAGACCCCAGGCTCCAGCCGCCTCTTGACAGTCCCACAGAACTGTTTTCCCTGGGTTAGGTCCAGTGCAGACTCCCCAAAGTGTGATAATACTCATCTTTTTGTTGGTCTCATGTCCTGCATGTAACTCTCAGCTTTGTCTCAGCCCCTTCCGTGGCTGTTTGGAGCAGCTTCCGATAGCCAAGGGTGGGTGGGTATCTCAGTGCCGCTCTCTCGTGCACGCGTACAGAAAATCTCATGCGTGATCTGCTCTGGCGGGCTAGTGAGCACCCAGTGTTCAGGGCAGTAAGCTCCATGGCATCCTGTCTGTGCCTCCCCAAATGCCCAAGGGAGTCCTCGTCGCAGCTGTGGGGACACTGAGAACCTCAGGCCAAGGAGACAGGAGTACAGGTACATTGTTTTTCTTTGCACTTTTCAAAAAGGATCAAGACTCTGCACGCTCAGATCATTGAGAAGGATGCCATGATCAAAGTCCTGCAGCAGCGCTCCCGCAAGGAGCCCGGTAAGACAGACCAGCTCTCCTCGATGAGACCCGCCAAGTCGCTGATGTCGATATCGAACGCTGGCTCGGGCTTGCTGTCCCACTCATCCACGCTGAGCAGCACTCCCATCCTGGAGGAGAAGAGGGAAGACAAGAGCTGGAAGGGCAGCCTAGGTAATTTTTAAATAACGGTAGCAATTCAGACACACGAGTTAGAGGGGAGGCAGGAGCAGCAGAAGGCAGATGATGTCTTGGACAAACAGATCAGCTGGCCTAGCGTGCAGTAAAGCTGACTGCAAGCAAGATGGGGTGCATTCGGAACAACTACTCGTTTCAACCATTTGCAAAACAGTGACTTCTGATGTGCAGGCTCTGTCATTTAAAATATGTAAGCCTTTATTCCCAATTTGGTACCTGACTTTAAGGATACTTGAGATCTAGTTTTCGGAGTTCCTAAGCACTTGCTTTCACTGGGTTGTTACAGCTGTCTGGAGGTGTAAAGTCTCCTTGAACAGGAGCAGAGATGCTACTTGCTATCCTGTAGTGTTGTGCCTGCACTAACATGACTTCTGTCTGGAATGGCTCAGCACCATTGTTGAGAGAAAATGGCTTGTGATGAAGCAAATCTTAGATGATGTTTTTTTCTGGGGGGAGGTTAGGCCCAAAGGCCCTCCCTACGAAACTGAAAGACCCCGAAATGTAACTGAGAGTCTGTTGCAGCTGATTTCAGAGTGTGCGGATTTACCCTGCCGTAGATGGGGCACTGCTTAGCGACAGGGAGGAAAGGTGTTAGTGCCTGCTTGTGTGTCTTTGCACGTGGGAACATGGGGATAGTGCTATTCACTGGGTACTTCAGCACCCAGTGGTAAAAGGTGCTGTAGGAAGGTAAATTAGTGCCGCCTGCTGAAGCACAGAGCGCTTTCCACATCCTGGAGCAGGTACTACAGAGGGGTGCAGGACTGCTACCGGTTAGTTTTCTGGGGTTGTGACATTTCTTTCCCTTTTTCCGCAAAGGCGTTCTGCTGGGAACAGAATATCGCTCCGAATCCATTCCCTCCACCCCGTCTCCTGTCCTTCCTTCCACACCGTTGCTTTCAGCCCACTCCAAAACGGGCAGCAGAGACTGCAGCACCCAGACTGACCGGGGGAACGAACAGAGCAAAGCTGCGCCTCCCGCTGCCGCTCCCGCCCCGGGACGGTTCCCCAGCACCAGCCTGGCCTACGGCGCAGACAAACCAGGTAACAGAGCTCAGCTCCTGTCCCGCAGGAGCCCCTGCCGCGGACCTGCCATCAGCTCTGCTCTGTGGGGCAGGCCCTGCCGTCCCGTTTTCCAGGAAAACTGGGGTTAGTTTGTGTGAGGACAGGTGGGTTTCAGGGGTTTGACAATGTCCTGAGGGGTCTCAAATGCTCTGAAGGAAGAAAACCCTTAAGAGTGGTAGCATAAGCATGGACACACTGGGTAGAGAGGTACAGCAAGATTTAAGAATTGGAGCAGCTATGTGCAAATCCCAGGGCAGTCTCTGAATCGGTGTCTGCTCTTAAGTAAATTGTGAGTAGCATACAGGGTTTAAACGGCATATGAACACAGGCTGTAGAAACCAGCCGTTGCATTTTAGTGGGTATTCAAAGCAAAATGGACTCAGATAAGGGGGAAGATGAAGAAGGAAGGGCATCTACCAGGATAAAGCTGTCTCATTATTGTACTGTCCCGGTCGCGGGCCCAACTTCAGCGCTGGCTTAAGTAGATCCAGTTGACAGTGACTGTCGCAGAAGCTGAATTTGCTCCCCACAGAGCTCCGAGCTGGCAGCAGCTGCTGGTTTTCCAGCCTGCTCTGCCAAATCAATGCAGATTACACAACCTTGCCTCTTCTCCTTACAGACACGTTACAATTATGTTGTTCTTTATGGAAGAGTATTTGGCTGGTATGCTGTGCATCTTGCCCCGTGCTATGCTGTTTAATGGGTATCGGGGGAGACAGGGGAACAGGTTTTTGTGGTGCAAGTCTACACTGACTACATTGGCTTAAACGCAGTCACTCCAGTTCTGAATACCATTGTGTATCAATGGGAGATACCCAAAGGGAACAGGATAAAATATCTTAATTTGTCTGGCTACATGCGTGAAGAGTTGATTTGTTTTTAAAAGAAATACAGAGTTGTTAGCTGTCTTTTGACCAATGGTAGAAGATTACTTTAAAAATGTTAACGTCATTTTTCGAACCTCATTGAAGTTACAGCTTTGGTTGTCTGTCTCTTGTTTTTCCTCATCACGTAGATGGGCCGCTCTTCCACTCCAGCACTCTTGAAAGAAAAGCCCCTGTTCAGACCGTGGGGCAGGACCTCCCAGATGGAGAGATGGTAGAATACCTCATCTGAAAAGCTGTTCCGGGATCTGAGCTGGGATACAGTAGCAAGAAATTTGTAAAAGACATTTTTATTGGGAAAAAATTGTAGTACCTGAGTAATAAAAGAACACTTAGCTGTTTGTTCTTGTATATTATGTCTCAAAAGTATGGACAGGTTAATTTATAATTTGTTCTAAATTATAAAAAGCCCATAACACTTGTTCTTTGAAAGTTTCCCCTTTTATTTTTTAAATACTGGATCTGGTAACGTCTGGAGAAAAAAACAAGAACTTAGGTGCACTACATCCGATATTTCAGTATTTTTAAAGTCTCTTCAACAGAAGTACCTACTCTCACAGCTGTTGTTTGAATGTCTGGCTCAAACCAGTAAGATGGGCGTAATGGCCTTGTAAAGATCAGGACTAGGGACTTAGCTGTGAGCATCACTTAGTGGTTTCGGAATGCAGGTATTCTGAGAAGCTTTTGTAAGTGGGAGCTGTGGTCAAGGGAGATTTCTCTTTACGCTTTCTCTTTACCCTCAGTGTAGGAACTCAGGATAGGTATTCCACATCCATAGGCTGGAAAGATTTCCATTTCCAGTGCGGTAACCTTCTTCCTTTTTCTGTTTTGACTTCCCAAATTGTGTTATTTCTTTATTAAAAAAAAGACTCCGGTGATTAATGTCGCATTTCACATTTTTAGTTTCTTTGAAAGATTTGCCACACTTTTATACTTAAGTACTTTTTCAATAATTTATACAGTGGATAGTAAATAATATATTGCATTCATGTTTTACATAAATTGAAAAAGGGGAGCTTACAGGCTCTGCTCTGTTAGATCAGATTTCTGCCCTTGTAATTCCACTGCCTTTAGTGGACCTACTCCAAATTTACCATAGTGCAAAGTGGCAAACCCTGTTGCTTTTCAGTGTTAACAACTTAATCTGCTGCATCTGCGGAGATCTTTCTCTGTAGCAGATTTTTCTATATTTCAAATACCCTTCTCCTTTTCATGTCACTCCTTGGAGGTACTGGACCCTTTTTCATACAGTAAAGCCTCAGAGGTAGAGCTTTAAAGAGGAGCTCTGTGTAAAGTTTGAGGTAGCAAATTCTCTCCTTCCAAGACATTTTTTTTCTTCATCTAAGTGGAGAGAGCAGCTTAAGGGAGGTCCCAGAGGCTTTACAGAAGTTACACATTTAGCAGGTTCACTTTCAGTTTCTTGGGAACTAGCACAGATGCGTCAGTGCTTTGGTTCCGGATTCTATAGGGAGATATTAAGACCAACGGAAGTAGTTGAGCGTTTTTTGTTACTGTCCTTGCATTTTATTAAAACACTTCAATATTAATTTCTCTTAAAAACTACTTTTTAAATGTGAATGTTAAACTATTTAATTAGCTCGTGGTCCCATGTTGGGAACCTGGCTAGTCTCAGCTTTCTGTGCAGCATTAGAGTAGCCAGATTTTCATTTCAGATCACTTCACCCCAGAAATAGGAAAAATCAGCAATGAATCATCAAACAGGTAGTGAATGTCCTCAGTTCGTGCTTAGTTGACGCTGCTGATGTGGTCTCCGATTGAAGTGGCCTTACCAGTTCAACAGATAAAACATGGATCTCCCCCGGTGGGTTGGGAGGTGAGCAGAGGTGCCTTCTGTCTGCTGCACAGCTGGCGCAGCAGTGTCTAAAATCAGCCGTGACTTGGCTGATAATCGCTTAAAAAACAAAGAAAAAACACTGCCCATCATTTCGAGCAGATTTGCCGCTTGTTAGTGTTTTTCAGGCTGTATTCCTAGACCCCCAGAAGTCAGAGACGGCAAAATACATATGGTGGGATATGAACTAAGCCTAAGTAGCCTGGCTTTACCACTGACAGCTCCAACAGGCAGCACAAACTCTGATCACCGCTACTTCACACTTCAGAGCTGCACTGTAAGGCTTCGGCTGTCTCAGGCACATGGGACAACGTCTTTCTGGACAGCGCGGTAGGTCTTCCCTAAGTCTGTTCTGATCCGTCTGGATTAGTTCTCCACCCTTTTCTAGACAAACTCTTCACAGCCTCTTCATTCCCAGCCCTGACAATGGCTTAACGTTTATTGCTCTCTGCTTAATTCCACCCTGGTATGTGAAGTAATGCCCGCTTTGGGTGAGCTGAAGTGATTTCCTCCTCCACAGTTGTTGGAAATGCAGGACGAGCTTTTCTCATTAGCTCAAGGTGTCCATTTTTCTGCTATTTCAGCATAATTTTCGATGTTATGTTCTGTGGTTTGGCTTAGAATGGACAGTGCGGGAGATCACATGCCATTGAGTATCCGTGTGATGGGGGAGAGATTTTGAGTGCTTTTCTGTTCTTTTAAAGTCGGGAGAAATTCTGTTCCATCTTTACAAGTACTTCTCAGCAGTAGGAAAGAAGTTTTGCAACTGTAGGGCTTGAGTCGCATTAATTCTAAAACATCTAGGAACATTTGGATCCTTTAGAGGCAAAATCTGGTTTAGAAAACTGATTTTCCCCAGTCGATGTTAGCTGTTCAGCTGGACTAGGTAAAAATAATTTGTTTATCCTCCTTGCAGCTCGTTGTTTTCAAACTGAATGCCACTGTAATGTGTTTTTACAAGCCAGGCAGTCTCTGACAGTCCAAGCCATCGGGATTGCAGGAGCCTTAGCAGTTCAATGCCCATGGAAGTAAATTTGGAAGAAGACGGTGCAGTTTTACATCATTTAGGTCGGGTTCTTTGCCCTTTTTTGTAGTCTTGATTTCTTCCAAAAGCAAAACCCCCAGAAGTTTTGATGTGGAAGTTTAAGGTCATCTTCCTGTGCTGATGAACCAGGAGCCATCAGGAATGTATTTTCCCTCGAGCTTCCTCAGAGCCATCCTGATGTGAATGTAAAAGAGCTGCTTGCTTTGAGGAAGATGTGTACCATAGTCTTCAGTCTCTCTGTACAGATTTTTATTTTGTTTTTAAGCAGAAACTGCTTTAAGGAGACAAACTGCACACATAGTTCCTTTTCCTTCCGTAGAGCTTATTTCTAGTAGAAAGTGATTTTTAACACAATGATTGCAATTACCTTCTTTGCAAACCAAAATTTTAGACTAAGAGTTTTTCTTAAACTCGGGTATTAGAAGCGGAATTGTAGCTTTTATAAAGAAAGCCACATATTCTTCTTTGTAGAGCAAAGCAAGAAAATACAGTTTAGTTATTTTTTCCTCTTTCCTTTCGCCGCTTACAGAACGGCCAAACTCACGAGTCCTCCCCTTGGGCAGTTCCGCCGGGGTTTGGTGGCTCAGGGACCTGCCTGAGATCTCTAGGCTTTTGTTCCCGTTATCGACCTCCAGTAGCTCCTGCCCAGCAGCTCCAGCTCTGGGGACTCGAGTTGCTCCTCGGGACTCTGCAAAGGGTGGCCCAGGTCAGCCGGTCCGGTCGGGGGCTGAAATTCTTCACATCTGGTCTGTGGTGGCAAGTTTGTAGGGCGAGAGGCTGAAAATGGGCTCTGCTTCGGTTTCGGGGCTGCCTGGGTGAGGGGACTTGCAGAGTTCTAGGCCAGAACCATTTCCAAGGGCACCTCCTGCTCCAGGAGCCCCCGCTGGTGGCCAGCGGTGCGGGACATGTGTGACAACCATGTCCCATGAGCCGTGACACCCGGACAGTGAATCCCGGCCACCGTGGCCGATGTGCTTCTTCCATGGCTTACAAAACGGGGGAGAATAAGCTGGGTGCAGCCAGGACAAGCAAACCCCAGGGGTGATTTGGCTTTGGTCCCCTCCCCATGAGGCTGGCCCGGGTCAGCCCGGGATTCGCTGTCCTGCAGCTGCAGCCGATGGGTTTGCTCCGTGGCGGGGGCTGTGGGGAAGGGGGGGGGTCTCTTTTCATGTATTTGTATAGGAACTCTTTTTTTAAAACCTAGCATTTTTATGTCTAGAAAGTAAAAAGACATTGTAAAATGTAATTGTACTGTATTTATGAAGAAAATACATTTCTTTTCAAAAAGATGTGATTCTAAGTTGCTTTTAGCGTCTGACTCCCGACAACGTCATCTCTTGGGCTTTCGGAAGCACTGGAACCCCTCCGCTTTGCCCTGTGCTGTCCAACTGTACCGGGAACGGCTGCCCTGGTTCTCGGTGGCGCCGGGTTCGTCCCCAGGAGAGGGGACGCTCAGGACCCCCGTCCTGTCCTTCAGGTGGCCCGGGGGTACAGGACCAGCTCTGGGGGCAAATGGCTTCAACTCCGTTTCCCTTCCAGCAGGGTTGTGGTCTCAAAGGTGAGAAACGGGCGACTTGGTCAGCGGCTTCTCTCTAAGATCCACAACATTGAAGCATAAATTAAAATACTAAAAGTTTGGTGTTTCACAACCCTAGAAAATGTGTCGAGAGAATGATCTTTCCTATATAAATCTATATTGAAGTGAATCACGTGGATTGTTTTTTCCTCTTTATTTAAACCGTCAAGTTTATTTTGCAATTTGTAACAGAGCTGTTTTGTAATTCAGCTGTTGAAACAGCCCTAAAGTCTTTGAAGGTTATGGCAGCTTTAATTCTAGGAAAGAAAACAAAGAAGTAAGTGTAAATATGCACTAAGAGATCTTGCAAATGACTATTGTTTGTAGTTAGCTATAGAGATATTTTGGATGTTTTTAAAGAATGGATCCTGTGTTTTCAATTTGTTTCCACTGATTTGCTTGTTTTGCAGTGAATTTTCTTAGTATGAAAACCTTACTGATGGTGAAACAAACCAAATTTTCACCTTGTCTGATCCTCACTGCTGCTTGGCCTCCACCTTTCAGTTCTCAACTCCTAATTGGAGATTTCACTGGATAAAATATTTGTCATTCCAGTCTCTTCCCTTAAGCATCACTTTGTATTCTTTGCTCTGGCCCCTCCTGGGCTGCACACAGCCCAGCTCACCTTCACACCTTTTTAATAATCAGATTAATGACCCTCCCTTACCGTAGCTTGGAGCTGTGCTGGCAGCGCTGTTCATCTCTCCTTCGGTGGCTGGACCATTTTTCAGTGTCTGAGGGGAAGAGCACGTGAGTAACCTGCAGTCCTGTGTTTTCTACATCACAGCTTTCAATACACCTTGTTCATATATTGTCGATTCGATTTGTTGCCTCCAATTCATCTTTCCTCTCTCGTCGTGCTCTCAGAGGGAAGGAGCAGGGATTCCTGGGCAGTTGGTTGAAAGGGCTCAGCCTGGGTGCATTTTCGGTTTTGATGTCAAGGTAGTTGTCGCCTCCCCTGGTTGCCAGCGCTGTCATAAATAGCAGCGGCCGGTTTAGCACGTACATCCCTGGCTCTTTCAGGCCTTTTGATGTTGTTTCTGTTAATCTGTCTGGCGTGCCGGAGGAGAAACAAGACGACTCAAAGAAAGCCCAGCCAGACAAAAAGAGCTACAGAAGGTTGCTGATAGCTGCCTTGTTGAGGGAGCAGCTGCGGCCCACGTGCAGGGGCAGGCCGGGCCGGGCTGCAGAACCCGCGGGAGAGGAGGCTGGGGCCGGGCACCCAGGAAAGCGGCTCCGTGGGGAGCAGCGAGCGGCCGCCCCCGGATAATTTAAGGTTTTCATGTCCCCTTGCTGCTCTTGGAAGGTGCTGCCCAGCCCGCTTGGACATGTGCGTGTTAGAGACATCTGCAGTCCCACCTCCTGCGCCTCAGTGCGCCCGGATGTGGGGCTTAAAGCGGGAGAAAAAGATTAAAGGTTGGTTGTTTTGTTGTTTGTTTGTCTGTTTTTCCTCTCAATTGGCTCAGCCTTTAAATGAAAAAGCCCCTTTGCTCCCAAGCCTTACTAAGCGCAGCTTAAGTAGCGGGCAGTTCCCCGACAGCCTCGCTGCTGCCAGGGCTGCTGGAAGGGAGTTCAAGGGTAGCACAGCACATTGCAAATGTAGCTCAGTCCCAAGTGCTGCACTGCCAGTTGTGTTATTTTATTTATTGTAAACCGTTGCCTATCATTGCTTTTAAACACCTGTGAAGAAAAGCAAAATTCCATAATGACACACGTTGTTTCTAGAGACAGCTCTCTGCCTCCCCTTCCTGCCCCCAAGACCAACAAAGCCTGAGCATTTTAAATGTTCTGGAACAGTTATCTGAATGTTGTAAGAAAGAGTAATATGGATGGCAGCGAAAGACTGGCCTTGCAAAGGGGCCTTTGAAGTGGTGCTTAGATACGGTGACATGATTGAATGAGACAATCTTCACTTTGTATTTTGGAGGTAAACTTCAGAGGAAAATTCTCATTTTTGCCAAGGAGAGTAATAACCTTTAAAATATAAGGCCTTTATATATATATTGCATGTATTTATATGTATAAGTATATAAGAAAGCTGGCAATTTTGAAAACCTCATTGTACCAGATGAAATTTTCCTTTCCTTCCTGCTCATTTTTAAACACAAATGATCAGTTTGCAACTTCATTATTTGTCTACCCTTCTGTTTTCTGTTGCTGCCTTTTAGAACTAGGAAGTAAGGCACCGCTCCAATCTGCAGCATCTCAGTTCTGTATGTCAGTGTTTAGGGGGTGCTTTGGTTGCTTTTCCCTCGCCGATGGGCCGAAGCACAAGAGGACGGGAGAGGGATTTGTGCGTGGCGACGGGGCTGTTGGTGCTGAGCACGACCCGGCTCCATCGTGGCTGAGCCGCGGTGCCCCGGGCCAGGGGATCCGCAGCGCGTGGCCGTTTGCCTCAGTAGGTTTCAGTGTTAACAGGACTCACTCCAGCTGCTCTTTGGCTCAGCTTCAGGCCTCACACAGCACCGCTGCACGTGCCCGGCACAGACTGGGGCTGGGCTACCTCCGTTTGTTTCTCATGTTGGATGGCATCGCATTCAGATCACGAGAGCTGGCATCAATTTTTATTAAATGAGCGTTTTCGGAGGTTGGCGGGAAGAAGTTGCGCCCCGGGGCTGCCCAGGGCTGAGCCGGAGCCCGGCCAGCCGGCAGCGATGCTCCACGGACCCAGCCCTGTGGGACCCAGCCCTGTGGGACCCAGCCCTGTGGGACCCAGCCCTGTGGGACCCAGCCCTTCCTTCACCTCCAAACATCGCCGCCTTTTTGGTTTCCTTTGTTTGGAAGGGTTTGGGTTTTCCGTGACCCCCCCGCAGGGAGGAGCTGGTCCCGGGTTGGGAGAGGAACGCTTCTGCCCGTTTCCCTGCTTGCGAAAGCTCCCGGCGCGGCTCGCAGCGGCTCCGGAGCTGCGTTCCCGCTCGGGCCCGCCCGGCGCAGCCCCAGCCCCAGCGCCGGCTGCAGCACAGGGAACAAGAAACCACAAGCGTTTTCTTCCCGAAGCCAACGAGCATCAAAGGGGCAACCTGTGGCGAGGGCTGCGCGACCGCTGCGCCTGGCATCTGCTCCGGAGCGCGTCCCTTCGGACCTCCTGCTCCGGGAAAGGGAGCCTGTGGAAACGGGGTAGGTCGGTTGATGGGTTTGTTTTTCCAGATAAGTTTTCATCTTCATTCAGCTAATTCCCGTGCCCTTGCCTTCCCCACAGAGCTGAGAGCAGCCCAGACCCTTTCATCATCGAGAGCTTTCCTAGAGGGAAATATTTACCCCTGCGATTCTGCTCTGTGATTAAATCTGCGAAGACCACAGTGCTGAGCAGGCGGGAGGGAGCTGGTGGTCAAGTATCGCCGCTGCTTTCAACCCGCAGCGTCGCATTTCGGGGCTGGGGGAGGCTGCCGGGCCTCCTTCCAGGGGGGTTAATCAGGCAGCCTGACAAAACCTTCCCATCACAAGTCCCTTACGGGGAGCAGGATTATGGTTTGCACAAGCTTGAGTATTTTTCTTCTTTTTAGTGCTGAAAAGTTTCAGGAATGTCACTTCCTGGGTGGGGTTGGAAGAGCAGTTTCTGCCCCAGCGCGGGTCCCGTCTCCCCAGCCAGGGGAGCCCCACACTGGGACAGCGGGGAGGGCACCAGGGGCTGGGAGAAGGAGAAAACAGAAGGGCTGGGAATTGCTTAATTAGAAACAGTTTTCTCCTTTAATGTTCTGCAATTACTTTGAGGTCAGCAGAATTATTAGTATTATTAATCACTGAATTTCCAGAGAACTAAAGTTAATAGTACCATAATTGGGGCATACCGTACAGCAGTAATTGCTACGTGCCAGCAGGCAGCTAATTAAGTCTTTCCAGCCCTTCTCTCTTGGCAGATCTCATTTCTTCTAAGTCTGCACTGTTGATAACTGGGCCACAGAGGGTTAAAAATGGGGTAAGTGCAACGGAGGTTTCCAAGGGCTCTGCCCACGTTTGCAGCCCACCGGTGACACCCACCTGCCTTCAGGTGGCTGCGGCGTGCGTCCCCAGGCGGGCAAGGAAAGGTGCCTTGTGCCCGAGGCCCTCCGGCTGGACCCAGGCCCGGGCGCTGCTGGTTTGGTGCAGGTCAGGCGGGGAGAAAGCTTTTCTGTCCGGCTCTGTCGCTCCGTGAGGTCGTTATGGCTCTACCTGCAGAGAGTGAAATGGGTTTGGACAGTGAATTATTGCCCTGCTGCGGGTGAAAGGCGCCTTTCAGTGACCAGGGGTGAAGCACAGGGGCTTGCAGGATGCTGAATGAGGGATCTCCCCATCCTTCCTTTGAAGAGAGGGTTCCTCTGGATTTGATAACCCTCAGCACGAGTCTCAGCAGCAGAGGAGACCCTCAGCTTCAGCCCCTTACTCACATACAGGTACCAGCACCCACTGCAGACGCTGCAGCCCAGTGCACCCTGGTGCTGGGATGGGTGACCTCCTGGGGTGCTTCAGGGCAAAGAACCAAAAGAAAAGAATAGAATAAAACTGCTATACTCACCAATCCCTCTCTCTGGCTCTGGCAACACAGTGAGCTCAGGGTTAAGATGAAGGGTGAGCGCTCACAGAGCCCGGGGTGGTGGGACGGACACCAACCCCTTCAACATCCCCCATAGCAGCTTGTCTAACTCCTTCTGCGCGCTGACGTCGGAGTGTTTCCAGGAATTTGAGAGCCTCATGGAAACGTTTGCATCCTAACTCTAGAAGGAAATAATAATTGCAACGTAATTGCGTTAGTGCCAACTGCAAATTACCTAGGAGTGGAAACTGAGGAGGTTAAAGCTAAGTAAACAACACAAATTGAAGATGCAAGAGCTGGCGTGGCCATGCATTACAGGTAAAACTCAGGTTCAACCTGGAGAGTGGAAATAGTTGCAGGTTTCTTGTGCAGACGCAGTGGGCAACGCCTGCCCCCCCACGTACAGCCCCGAATGAATGAATGGATGCTGCTGAGTGACGCCCTGCGGTTACAAACCTGAAACCCAAATGTAGCCCGTCGCACAGCCTGCTCACATAATGAAACCTACATTTCTGTTTTCTTTCAAATGCCCAGTGTAGTGAGCACAAGCAGCTGTGCCACCTCCGCTTGTGCACAGCGGGTCGGTGGTTTAACCCTCACATTCTGCTGCTGAGTCTTAAAAAAAGGCACCCCAGGCGTGGATGGAATAAAAACACTTTATGGAGGGAATGAGCAAATCAGATTTGAACCGACTGCGCTTCACGTGTGCAGGGAAAGGCTTCAATGCCAACGTATACGTTTATTCTTTACTATCATAAGGCAGGGGTTCCCGCCTGATGCTCTGATGGGTGGCTGGAGGTGCCCGGCTGCACCTGCTCGGCCTTTTTCTCTTTTTTTTCAAAAATGTGAAGGAGGGGAGAAATGAAACCGTAAGTTTGGGGAGGTTGGGGACGGATTCCAGGAAAGTTTTGGATTTTTCTGTCCTAGGAACTGCTGTAACTGCGAGTCTAATGCTGGAGGCTGTGTTTTTACAAGGTGTTTTTGTACCACTTTTGGAGAAGTATTGTTGGCGGGAGTTCTGGGTTAACGTTAAGCATTGCACTGGCGCTTTGTCTCCGTGTGTGTGTTGTTGGTCTTTGTTTTGAGTGGGCTGTTGTAGTTATCACAGCACTGAAAGTAAATAAACCCCAACAAAGGCTTTGAGCGGCTTTCACAGCTAAATTCAACCTCCCTTTTTTTAAAAAAAAAAATTAATTTTCCTTTTCCATTGGGGAAAAAAGCAATGTTTATCTTCGGGGTGCAGAGCTGTGCCTAAATCGTCTTTGTTTTTTAAATTGCAGTGGGTTTTAAATCTAATCCCAGATTTCACCTGAGAGCTTAGGTTCCTCTTGTAAAATCCCCAAAGGCCTCTAGGGCGGCCCCCCCAGGAGCAGAGAGGTCCCTGGGAAGGTGCCTTGTGTTTTGGTGGGGTTGGGGTGACCTGGCCCTGCCTGGGAGGGGAGGGCGGAACAGCCGGGGGGGCCTGCCCAGCACGTTTTGCAAAAAAATAATTAAAAAAATCCCTTCTTGTTTCCCCTCCTGATTCTCGCAGAAAAGCGTTATTTAGAACGAAATCTCCTGCCTGGTGAGAGGTGATGTACAAAGCGGCTGTGCTTCCAAACCAGGGGTTTCTGGCCAATTCAGAGCGCTGTTACCAGGGGCTGTCTGATCTCCTGTTGTGATTTGTCTCATACCCAGGTGTTCCTCTGGCTCCGCATCGCTCCTCAGAACCCCCCCTCCCCTTCCCTCTGGTTTTGCTGTACTTATAAAAAAATGCCCAAACTTGCGATTTTTCAGGTTTCCATCCTGGGTTTCCTCTCCAAGCCGCAGGCTCCTCTCCTGCCCCCCCTTTCTGTGGCACCTCTGCTGTACCCACGCTGGGCCGGGTCCCCGTGTCCCCCCGACAGACGCAGCAGCACGAGCGTCGCCTTCACTTGCAGCTGTTGGTGCCTCTGGTAAGCGTCTCCCAAGCACGGGCTTTGCTGCTGTGAGGCGGTGTCCGCTGGACCTGACCGCTGGCCCTTGGGAAAGCGGCGTTTGTTCCAAAGAAGCTCAAGCGAAACGCTGAAGTTTAGTTAGCAGCAGCGTTTGGGCTTGCAAGGGCATTTCCACCTGCAGCTCGGCACAACCGCTAATACCTGCAGCAAGAAACACAAGGGAACTGACTGCTGACTTTCATAGACTTTAAAAAAGACTTTTAAGTATTAGTATTTCATGCGCCGTAGACATACTGAGCGAGAGGCAAGTCTCATTCATCACCTAAACAGCACTGCGAGTGTCCACTCTGTGCTGTGGGCTGGATCCTGGCGCTGGCGATGGGCAGTGCTCTCAGCACAGCCCATAAACGAATCGATAAGAAAATGCAGGCCAAGGGGCTGGAGTTGTGACAAGGCAACCATGGTTTCAAAAGCTTGCTGAGACCCTTATTAAATTAATTTGTAATTCTGAAAACAGTTGGTGCCTTGTCGGTTACACCTAGATGCAAAATATTGGTCTGAGAAAGTCATTAAACACGACGCTGCCCCAGGAGAGCAGCTGGGGCTCTATTGGAAGACCAAGCAGCAGGGAAATCTAAAATGCAACTAACTTAAAGAAAAAAAAAGTGAAAACAAACCCAGAACCTTGCACCCTTCTCTCACTGAGCACATCAAACCTGGGCACGGGCAGCAAGACAGACAGACAGACTGCAGGAGGACGGACGCAGGTTTGCCCCAGCGTCACAAAAGAAGTTTTACAAGTCATGCAATACTAAAATGATGCGTTTTGGGGTGCATCTTGGCAACCTAACCCTTTTTTGGAGCATCTTTGCCATCTCACGCGGCAGAGCCCACAAGCCAGCAGAGATGTTCACCCGCACCATCCGGCCATGGCTCGGGAGCAAGCGCAGAAGCATCCCTGCTGCCGGGGACACGGGCTGTGTCACCCAGGCTCCTACCAGTTTGTCTCTTTTCCCTGCAGCCCTTTGGACCCGCCATGGGGGCTGCCCAATCCAGCCGCATTCGGTCCATCCTTTCCCATCCGACCTGGTACAGCCTCCAGCCAGCGCCTTTGCTGTGCGCGGTGCTCGGAGCCGGAGGCCACCGGCTTGGGTGGGTTCCATGGGCATCACAGCCGCCCCCAGCCCCGCCGGGAGCCGCCCGTGTCACAGCTGGGTGCTGTGCTGAGCCGCTCGTTTCTCCAGAGCCTCTAGATGGCAATCGCTTGCAGCTCTGCGCCTCTTCCCGGGCTGCCCACACCGAGCTGGCTGGGAGGCTGAGCCTTGCCGAGCTGCTGCGTCCCGCCTGGCAAGAAGTGATGCTCTGAGCCTGGTGGTGTTTCTCAGCACCCTTTTTGTGTCGCCGCCTGCTGCTTCGCCATGCACGGGGGGTACAGCAGCTCTCCTGGGGACACGGCTCCTGCCTTGGGCTGGGGGAGCAAGGAGCAGGAGGGCAAACCGGAGACTGCCCCCAGGCCCCCCGGTGTCCACAGTCCCTCCCAGTCTCCCTTTTCCCCCCGGCTCCCCCACTCCCCCCAGTCCCAGAGATGGCAAAGTGCAAAGATGCTCCAAAAAAAGGTTAGGTTGCCAAGATGTAACGCCCCCAAATGCATCATTTTAGTATTGCGTGACTTGTAAAATTTCTTTCGTGACACCAGGGCAAAAGCCCCCGATGCTGCAGCCGTACCGGATGATGTTCAGTCCTGCCGGTGCCTGTGTCCTGCGGGGGCTCGACGTACCTGGGGAAAGATGATGGTTATACCACCCATTTTATTCCTAGCTGGGACGGTGGTGGGCAGGGCCGGCTGGGTCCTGCTGCGGCGGGTGAGACTGGAGCAGCCTCACGGGGGGAAACAGCAAATACCGACCTCCCCTGGGGCTGCTCAGAGCACTCGCTGCGGCACAGCATTGTCACCAGCAGCACAGCATTGTCACCAGCAGCACAGCACGGTCACCAGCAGCGACGTGACCAGAGCGCTGCCACGCGCGGCACCGCCGCTGTCCCTGCTGCTGGACGCGGTAAATTGCATTTGTTGTGTTAAGAAAGGAGAGAGCTCCTAGCCCAGGGGACCGCTCACAGCGGCTGCCAGGCAGATAATATGGCAAATATTGCCAGTTTTCTCTATAAAATATATTCACAGGTTATTTCAGCCTCGGTGATGGGAGATGGGGAAGAGCAAGAGTCACCTTCCAGCTCTGTTTGTGCGTGCTCCCACTTACGCACAGGCACTTTTGCTTTCTAATTTCCATCTCTGCTTTCTGCAGGTTACTGAGCTGCTGCAGGAGCCAGCAGCGAGTTTCCAGATGAAG
This sequence comes from Pampusana beccarii, assembly GCA_013399365.1. Taxonomy (NCBI): domain Eukaryota; kingdom Metazoa; phylum Chordata; class Aves; order Columbiformes; family Columbidae; genus Pampusana; species Pampusana beccarii. The sequence goes on from VWYH01002136.1 coordinate 1,147,174, forward strand.
ACTTTAGATTTGTTGTAGCTGCTGCATCCCACCTCCAGCTAAGGCCAAGGCTCCGCTGGTCCTGCAGCCCCGGCTCGTCCCGCAGCCCTGGCTCGTCCCCTTGCCACCCTCCACCTCCAGTTTCCCAGGTAACAACTTTTCTGCAAATATGGGTTCAGAGTTTTCAAGGAAGGTGTCTGGGCTCTTTCTGCCCCCCCAGGTGCACCCGCTCTCTTCAACCCCTGAGAACCATTTGCAGGGGAAGGTGTAGCACGTATAATCACGCTGGGAAGCAGCCAGAGCCTCAGCAGAGCAGCCCGGTGTGCATCACCCAGCACGGCTGGGCACAACTGCTAATTACCCGCCCCCCCCCAAAAAAGGGGCTGCTCATTCACCCTGGGTCACAGACAGGATGCCCTGCTGGTGTGCTGGGCACCAAAGCTCTTTCCCGGCACCTTTGGAGGACTGGTTTTCCCTGGTGAGACAGTTGCCCGGGGCTGCAAGTTCAGTTGGCGTCAAGGATGACGGGTTGCAGAAGGGAGCAGATAGAACTTTATGAACCATTATAGAAAATGTCAAATCACTGGAATAATAAATAATGCAGTAAGAGGTAATTAATTATCTCTATTTATGCTGTGCTGCCTGGTTATTGATTTAGATGTGTTTTTAGCCCAGGCAGCTGCGACTTCTTCAGAATTTCATCTATGCTTTTCACCTTCCCTTTGGGAAAGCCCACCATTAAACCCTGGGAATAACAGCACGGACGTGGCCACATCCCCACATCCCACCCCTTGCTGGTGCAGTGATGTCAGAGACACCAGATGTCTCCGTTACTGCCCAATTTAACGATGCCTAATGAGGTCACTTCCATAAAAGAGGCAGTTATTTCCTAGGAGCCATTTGCTAACGTAATTAAGTCTGCTTTTATGCCTGGCTTTAGCGACTGGCTGGGAGCAGGGCTCTTGTGCAAAGCAAAGCAAGGAGGGACCGGTTCAGCAGTCACCACCGTGACGTGTCAGTCCGTCCATCCAGACCTGGACCTTTTCAGTGTCTTTTCCAGAAACAGGCTGGGTTGGCTCCGGCTGGATCCGACCGGCAGCCTCTGGATCGTTCGCTGAGTTTCCCCAGTAGCTGCTGCCTTGGGCTGAGCGGAAGGGTCGAGGTGTCCCCGCCAGCCCCGGCTCCGCTGTGCTTAGGGCAGCCGAGCAATCACCGCTCAGATTCAGCAACGTGTGTCACCCGTGACTGCAACTGCTGCTGTGCCCGGGGCTGCTTTTTCGTCCTGTTTCCCCACAGAAGCGACAGAAAGGCCGTTCCGGGGCGACGCCACGTGCCACGTCATTTGTAAGTGTAAAAGATGAGTTTTAATGACTTGTCGTATCTGGTATCTTGGAGGCAATGGAGCCTGGAGGAATTTTTTTTACTTTTTTTTTTTCCCTTAGAAAATTGAGTTAGTACAGACATCATTCTGAGCAATTTCATTAAAATAAATAGGAAAGGGCTGTGCCCCCAGAGGCCATCCCACTCCTTTTGCTGAACTTGGTGGGTGAAACACAACCATGAGCATCTGCCAGGGCAGAGCAGCCATAGAAACAACAGCTCCAGCCCTTCCTGCTCGAGCACAGCTTTAATTAAAAAATAAACTGTCAGACACCATAAAAAATTAAAACTTAAATGCTTTTAACATCCATCTGCAAGTCTCCTGTGCGAGGCTGATGAGTCAGAGCGGCTGCTGCTCCCTGCCTGTCCTCAAAGGCTCCGTGTCCCCGCGCAGGAACCCAGGTCCCACTGCTGGCACCTCATGTTGTCCCCCGTGGGTGGCAGTTGGGGACCGAGTCCACCCCTCAGTGTGGCTGTCAGCAAGAAGCAGGGCAGCCTGAGCCCCTTCTGCAGGTTCCCAGCACTGCTCTAAGTGCTTTCATTTAATTTTATGAGCGTTTTTCAGCTCCCTTGTGGATGTGGCAGGTGTCACCAGGCGGGGAGGAGTTTTGTGACCACGCAGCAGGGGCAGTGCAGGGGGAGCTGCTGCTGTGCCAGGGAGAAAATGGGACAACAGGTAATGGGTGCCAGGCCTGGCCCCGCTCTGTTTTGGGGTCACAGTGATGGGGACAGCCAGCAATCCCGCAGGGGAACTTTTCATCTGCCTTGTCTTGCTCTTTGTGCTTTGATCTTTTCCCCACACCAGTAACTGGGGCAGTTTATCACCGCTCCGCAAGAGGAAAGATTTAGAAAATTATAGCGCTGCTTCCCTGCCAGGCCGCCACTGAATTATTTAATCTCTTCTGAAAAATCAGCCCGGTGTCTGTTGTGGAGAGAAACTCCCCGAGCTCTGCCTGGAGCCCTGGTCTCTCCTTTTAGCAGAGCTTTTTTTGCGTTCGTCTGGTTTTTGCTGTTACTGTTCCCGGTCAAGACACACCCCCCCTGCCCAGCGTGCTGGCGTTGATAAAACTTGCTCAACTCCCAAGCGTGCTGCTGCTCTTGTGTGATTATTCCTGTTAATTACTTCCCTCGTAGCAGAAGCCAGATGCAAAGCCACCCGCTCTGGGCACTGCTTGGCTTTTGCCATTGCATCTGCAGCCGCTGGCTTGGGACACTGCTGGAGCCGCGGATCTCCCTGCTGCTGGCAGGAGGACAGACGGCCTGCAGCTGCTTCCAAACTGTTATTCCAAAATATTTCCCTTCCCACTGGTTTTCTGGGTGTTCGGGTGTTGGATGCGCAGGGATGTGTTGGTCGGAGCAGAGGATGCAGGAATGGAGGCCGTGGCTGGGTACCAAACCCATCACATCCCCCCCGAGTTGGGGTGACCTGCCCCTGGGAAGCCCAGGACGTGTGCCCCATCCTCGCAGTGCCCAGCTGCTGATCTGCACCTGGGCAAGGAACGGGGTTTGCAGCAGGCGCGGGTGGTTTTGGGGAGCAGGTGCATTGGCAGAGGGGCTGTGGGGCAGCGTTACTCTGGGCTCAGAGCAATCTTGGCACGGCTGATGAAACAGGGCCATTAAACCCAGACCTGACAGAGTTTCCCCTCCCTCTGGATCAATTCACCGCGTGTTTATTGACCGATGGGACTGTCCCATGCACACAAGCTGTTTCTGCTTCTCCTTCATCCTGTGCTCGCTGGGCTCCTGCTGATCACTTTGCTCCAGTTTCCACATGGGAAAAGCCCAGCTTGTGTTAAGGACAGGGGAAATGATGCTCAGCAGGAGCATCACTGGGTCGTTTACTCCCTGCTCACCCATAGGAGCACACACGCCACAGCCCACAGGCTGTGCCACGCGTCTGTTCCAGGAGAAATCAGATTGATAACCTTCCTGGCAGGACTATGAATAGAAAGAGGATTTGGGGCAGCAGGTTGCAGCTTGGCCTGTGCTGAGCTCCCCCTGTAAAGCAACAGAACCTGCAGTGGTTTTGCTCCTGGGAGGCTGGACAGTCCTCAGAGGGATCAAAGCCTGCGGTCCCCTCCCCGGTCCGCAGGCAGGGGCATCTGCTGCAAACGCTGCGGGGACAGCACGCGTGCGAAGCGCCGGCACGAAACGGTGCCGTGCAAAGCGCTTGTGTGAGCCGGCTGTGAAAGAGCACGGGCCAGGGATTATTCACATGTGCCTTTGAGCAGTGGTGCAACTGGGGAGATTTTCAGTCCTTTCCGAGCCGAGGATCCCTGCCAGGTGCTGGTTCACCTCTGCCACCTGCACAGCATTCCCCACCCTCTGTGGTGGACAGACAACACTTATCCCAGAGAAGAGGCTTTTAAAGCAACTTTGCAGCATTAAAATGCCTGAGACTTGTCACAGATCCAGCATGAGAGCTATTGCACCGGTACCTGTGTGCCCGGGGCCCTGTGGAGCTCTGCACCTCTGCTGCTGCCTTGGACACCTCCTCTGGAATGAGGCTGAAGAAAGAAAACCTGTCTGGGTAGGACGAAAACGGGCAGACAAAAGGCCACCCACTGCTGTCACTGCTGCTGCGGCACACTTCGTTAGCATGAGGTTAATTATACACTGAGCAACGGCGTAATCAGCAGTGATGTGGTGGGCTGGCAGGAGGGAGTGCTGTCTGCACCTTGTTTCTCCACAAGCCAGTCGCTAGCGAACACAGCTGCTGCAAAATCCCATTTCCCCCCTGTGGCTGCTGAGTTTTGGCTTTTTGGAAGAAAAAAACCCCGCCCAGTGAAAATTACCCTCCAAAACTTTAAAATTGCAGCCCTTGCAGGCTGAGGGGGAGATCTGGCCCTGGGGCCAGGGACATGCCAAAGGGACGACCCCAGTCCCCTAGGGAAGGCTTGTGCTGGTTGATGCTCAGGCCAGGGATGCTACAGAAATAGCTCTTGATTGACCTTTTTGGCTATTTTAACAGATTTTTTTCATTTCATTTATTTTCTGGAGAAAAAACAGTTTTGTTTTTTAAAAACAGCCACAGTCTGACATGGCGAGGGCAGGCACAGGGTGCTGCTGGGCACCTGGAGCTCTTCCTGGTGCTCCAAGACCTGCTCCTGATAAACACAGCCTTCGAAAAAGCCATCAGGTTTTCGTTTTGGCCTTTTCCAAGATAAAGAGGAAACCATGGCCCTTCCTTGGTGGGTCTGGCTGGAGGAGAGGAGGAGAAACCCTGCGGGGTGTGCAGGTGGGATCCGTCCAAACCTCGACAGGACCGGGAGGCATCGCGGGGCTGGATGCTGTGGCACATCCCAGGGGAAGCCCTGGGGACCTGGGGACCCCTCCAGCGCCGGAGATCAAACCTGTTCTGCGATCCCAGCTCTCCCTGCTCAAGCCCAGCCGAGCACAGGGTTTGGGGTTTTAGGGAAAAATTAGTGGTGGTGAGTAAACAGGTGAAGGCAGAGGAAGATGGGGGGTGGGCAGCAGCACAGCTTCCCTGTCACAAGCTGGGATGAAAACCATCTCTGATGGAAACATCAGACTCGGTGCTGGGCGATGATTTAATAACTTTTACGGGCAAATCTGTCTTGGGCAGCCTGGCCGCTCAGGCAGTGACTCAGCCCAGCACCGGCTGTGGTCCGCGCTGGAGACGAGGGACGAGTTTCACCCTTCCTGACGAGTCAGGAAAGGCAAATCCTCGCGGGAACCTTCTCTCTTTTGCCCTGCGAGGGATGCCAGACCCAAGCGCAGCAGCAGGAGTCTCTGGGTGAGTGTCCGGATGTGGCGTTTGGGGGCAGAAGGGGAATTCCTGCATCTAAAGGGCCTCTCCCAGGGCTGGCAGAGGAGGAGTTGCTTTTCCTTTTTCTTCCTCCCACCATTTCAGGACGTAACTGAACGGCCACAATGAGGCTCTCTTGCTTTCCATCCGAAGTCTGCTTCACGTAACCCTTTTCCAATGGTTTGCAGGGGGAATATTTGTGATTATGGAGCGAAAAACATGAATACTTTGCAGTATTTTCTGAAAAGTTGCCGTCTCCGCACACAGCCCTGCCAAAACACTTGCTCACAGGAGTGGGAAGTGGGGATGCGGTGGGAGCGGATCCACCTCCCGGTGCAGGGGGAAGGTGCTTGGTCACCAACAGGGAGGTGGCACTGAGTGCCCTTTGTCACCAACAGGGAGGTGGTTGCTCACCCCAGGGCCCAGGATGCCTTCGACACCCACGTTGTCCCCTCGTGTACTCTACAGGGCAGGGTACCCAGCACTGCTCTGGCGCCAGGGATGCTCCACCGGCCAGGTGAGCACGTCAAAGCCCCATCGCCATCCAGCTGGAACACACCAGCTGCTTCTGGGGTGGCTTCTGCCAATAACAGTGTTGAGCATCACACAGCAACAGCTCCTCGGGGCTCTGTGATCTCCAGCAGAGGCACCAGCACTGAGCTCCAGCAGCACAAATCAGCCCCCTGCCCCAGGGAGGTGACCCACATGGCCTTTGGAGCAGGTGTTTGCTGGCAGAGCCATGTTTGGAGGCCTCTCTTTACTCTTTTTTCATTGCAGCACTTTGCAGTAGGTTTTATAGTGCAATTTCTGGAAGCAGTAGTGAAAAGCATCTGCTGACAAACACCTCCTGTGGCCACCAGCGCTATCGAGCAGCACCGGGGCCCAGGGCAGCAGCTGAGCAGAGACTGTACATGGAGCTGGATGCCTTTCCATGCCTCATGCTTCCTGACTAAGTCCTCACTGAGCAGAAGAGAAGGGGGAGAGGGGGCGACTGTGTCTCTGCAAATCCCGTTCCATCACGGAGCAGTATAAATCACCACCAGCCAGGTTCCCTGAGAGCCTGCTGCTGAATTCCCTATCTTTACAGTGCCAGAAAGAATTTAAAATATGAATGTCACTGCTAGTGCTTGGCACAGCCTTCTGGAGCTGCTTAGTGCTCATCTCTCCCTGCAGAATGAGCTTGATGCATTTCACAAGGCCTCCCCAAGTTTTCATGTTGCCAAAGGGAGAAGTAATCCCCTTAATTCATTACAGTGACCTTTAGGAGGAGAACAAATACTCCAGATGAGATGTTTCTATGCCTCAGGTCTTGCTGTGTGGAGTAAGGCGAAAACTGCGTGCCACCATGGTACCGATGAGCTCCGAGAGCCGCGATGGACCAGGCTGAGGACCAAACGCTGTTCAGACAGGTGAGGATGCTCATGCTTCTGCTCATTCATCCAGCTCCGCATCCCGGGGCCAGTGATGCCAAGGCAGGTTCACAGCCGGATGGACATGACTGTTTAATCTGCACTGACATCAACAGCGACACCTGAGCGTTTACAGCACTGTCAAAGGGCAATAATCCTTCATGGCCATAAAAAATCCAGTTTTTCTGGGAGCGCGAATGACTGTCAAAAGGTTCTTGGCAATTGCTCTGGATATAGGCTGTTGTTGGGCACCACTGAAAGGAATCTGGTCCATCCTCTTGACACCCACCCTGGAGATATTTATAAGCATAAATATGATCCTCTCTTAGCTTCTCTTCTCCAAGCTGAACAGCCCCAGCTCTCTCGGCCTTTGCTCACAAGAAAAATGCTGCAGACCACTCAACACCTTTGTGTCCCTCTGCTGGGCTCCCTCCAGTAATTCCTTGTCCTTCTTAAACTGGGGAGCCCAGAACTGAACACAGTACTCAGACGCAGCCTCACCAGGGCAGAGCAGCCCTATTTTTTGTTTTCTCACACTTGTTTTTTCTCCAGGGATTAAATTCTCTGCTCTGGTCCGGCAGCGGGAGCCAGCGGTGACTCCGGCGCAGCCAGCGGTGACTCCGGCGCAGCCCGCGGCTGGAGGCTCCTGCACAGCTGGGGCCTGGGGGGACCTGCCGCCTGCACGAGGGCCACGAGCCCCCCCGGCTCACCCCGCCAGCCTGCACAGTGCCAGCTGCCTCAGCACAGACACCTTTCTGTCCTCTTTTTCCCCTCTCCTGCAGGATTCTGCCACCAAGGCTGGAAAAGCCCCTGTGCCAGAGGAACGTCCTGCGACGCTCAGGGGGGCTGAAAGCGCTGGTGCTGCTGGAGGGCAGGCGCGGGCAGACGCTGAGCAGCAAACAAGTGTCCGCTCCTTCCCAAATTGGGCTAAATCCCACCACCTCCTGGAACAACGATTTGCGTAAGTGCATTTTGGGTGGAGACTCACGCTCTGTTCCCCTCGTGGCACAGGCCATGCCTGCACTTGTCTTTCTCCCGAGGTGGACCAGGCACAGAGGAGTACTAGGGGAAAACTGTCATCTCCTATTGGATGGGGTTAAACCACCACAGGTGTAAAATACGGCTTTTGCTGTTGAGGTTTGCTTTCTGGTACAGCTTTATTGTGTGTGACAAACCCTGGAATACCTCTCTAGCTTCCCATTTTCAAGGGGGCCCTTGCAAACACCCTGGTCTTTTCCACTTGCCCCAAAATGGCTCAGCTGAAGGTCTCTTGTGCCATCTCTGGTGAGCAAAGTTCCTGTAGAGGCTTTTTTTCCTAGCTCAAGTAGACTCAAACCTGTTTGCGGGACCTGCAGACATCCTGCTTGCAGGTCTATTGCCTGAGCTGTTCTGAGGGGTTCTGCACGAAGCCACAGCCCCAGAGAGACTTTGTTTTCATCCTCAGCTGTGTTACGGCTGCTCCAGAGAGACCTGGCTCTCTGAGCATCCAGGTTTTGCCTTGGATAGATATGGTTAGTGACACTGGTGAACCTCCTCCGCTGTTTTGGCACCTGAACTCTCATCCTCACACTCCTGGCCAGCTGGTCTGTCTGTGCCGGAGGCTGCCAGCAGCAGCTGGTGCTTTAGTTCAGGACCTGCTGGTTAAAGCATCTCCCCAATGCCCAGGCGAGGTGTGTAGAGGAGAGACCAGCTGTAAATGGAGCTGTAAATCCCACCAGCACGACAGAAAAGCAGCAGTTTGGAAGTTGAATTATGAAGTCAAGGTCTGTGCTATTTCCCCATGATTTAAAGGCCAAACCAGCCAGCAGCTTGCCGGAGCGCCGGCCCTCAAGGACAGCCTGGCGGGACACGCGTCTGTCCCTGCTGCCCCTTCCCGGTACATCCCGCGTGGATGCTCCCTCCAAAGCGGGGCTCCCAAGCAAATTGCCATGGAAACAGAGAGCCAAGGAAAACAAAATCTGCCTTTGGGCAGCCACTGAGGGTGTCTCAGCAGGACACAGGCTGCGTTCATGCTTCTTGTCCTCAGCCTTGGTCCCAGGGGCTTACAGCTCCGGGAACAGCAGGGACGGGGCAAGAAAACTTCATCGCAGGCTTCCTGGACGTGTTGCAACCCTTCTGAGACACTGGGTGTTAATAATGTCTTATTTCTGTGGCCTGGTAGGAGTTTACAGCGATCTCGATGTGCATGTCAGACTGATGCTGTGTCCTGCTGCTGCACTGGTGATGCTGACTGATGTCAGACTGATGCTGCTGGAAGCCCACTGATGGGCCAGGCTTGGCCTTGCTTGCTCCAGGCTCACAGCCGGGAGACAAGGAAAAGCAGCTACTGGATGGGAAACAAGGTCTCTAAATTATTATTTAATAAATCTCAATGTCCTATTGCCCAAAACCTCAGCAGCATCAAGGGACCCATCGCAGAGGGCAGGGGCAGCCCTGCAGTGGGAGCAGGGGAAAGCCCCGCGTGGGCAGAGCAGGGATCAGCCGTGTGCCTCCCCCTGCTCTCCAGCAGCACTTTTCCTCCACTTCAGGGTGCCCAGAAGAGGAGGATTTGCAAAACATTGGTTTCTGTTCAGTCAGGAATTCCTCTGAAATCTGCCTCTTCTTCTCATTTAGCTGGGTTCCATCACTGCTGCCGAGCTAACTTTGCCTTCTAGGCACTTAGGTATAAATAATCTTTTACTATATTAATTACTTTGTGCAGAAGGATAAGACATAAATTATAACCCAATGGGTTATAATTGCATGTTCTTAACACGTGTGCCTCATTACTAATTATCCTCATTCTCCCAACCAGCTTAAAAGCAGAAGCATTGAATCACAGTTTCCAGAGAGCAAGGCTGCCGAGGCAGCGAAGAGGGGTGAAATACTGCCACAAATACAAAAATAGCCCCTCATCGCCCCCAATTAAATTTGTTGGAGGCCAGAACCTGCAGCTCTCCTGCGGGACAGCAATGCCTGCAGCAGCCCCAAGACCTTCCTTCCACCCCATGGGGCTTTGTTCCCACCTCTTTCCACTGGCAAAGCAGCTTCTCTTGGGTTTATACCCCCCAAAACTATACTGAAATCTTTTTGACTCACATCTGCTAGGAGGACTGTGGCTTTCCAGCAAGTACCCTTTGGGGCTGGATGGGTGATCACGGGCTTTGCAGAGCCTGCAGTAAAGAAAGAGGCAAAAAATGTCATTGTTGTGGCTATGAAGGGACCCATAAGGTGACCTGCCATCTGCACTGGTTCACTCGAGGATTCAGCTAACGAGATACTATGCTTCACATCCTCAGCCTGGGCAATAGCACCAGGCATCACCATGGGGTTCCCGCTCACCAGAGCCCAGGTCACACCAGCAGGTTTCTGGTACCAGCGGTGATGGTCTCAGGATGCCAAAGGTATGTTCAACTGTGGACTTCAAAGCTCAAGAGCTTTCAGGTCCAGACTTGTTTCTGTTTATAGAAATTGTCTTATAGCTCAGACCGTACAAATACGGACGTGTCACAAGAAGATGAATCTATATCTGCAGTGGGCAGCATGTCTTGGGCTACAGGGACCCAGAGTAACGCTGTAGAGCAAAATGGAGCCAAATTGTGTTTACTTGGCTACAAAATAAATCAGGATCTCGCCCTTAGGGTAGCTTTTCATAGCCCTCGCAGCTATCTTCCGCACCTTCTGCTCCTGAAAGCGTTTATTCTCTGCTAGGAGGGCCCATGGCCAGTACAGCCCAAAGCCCTCCAGCTCCAGCCCCTCGTTTCTAGGCTGCTCCCTTGCAGCACAAATAACACCTGGAAGATTTTTTGGACAAATTTCCAACCTCAAGACACTTGAAGCCACAGGCTGCTCTGTTTTGGTGGTGATGTTCAGAGGGCAGAAGCAGACTTGGCCATGCTCGTAGCAGGGTGTGAGGACTATGCTGAGCCCTGGGCTTAAGGGGCCAAGTAAGACAGTGCCCAAGGGTTAGGCTGAGACCAAAGATTTGCAGGGAAAGGGAGTAGCTGAGCCCTGATTCCCTTTTACCCACATTTCCATCCACGTTGCTCTGCAGCTCCCCAGGCTTTATTAAGAGTCGGTGGATGAAAGGCAGGGAGAAGCCTGTGGAATCGGGATGTGCTTCCCGGAGCCGCGCTCACCGCAGTGCATGTCTGAGCCTCTATCCGGGAACTTTCCAACACCCTGCTCAGATCCTACTACAAAAATAGTTGCAAGTGTTAATTGCAGGCAGTGACAGTTCAGCAAGCTCCTACCGAAACCTCAGCTGAACCTGGGAACGAGCAGATAAATATGATCTTTGCACAGCTTGCGGGAAAACTTGGGTTTTGCTGAAAGGGACGGATAGGCGGGAGAACGGGGAGCGCGCTGTTTCTATTCTTTTCATGGCAGGAATACAGCGTATTTGCAAGGTTATCTTTAAATGGCAAATTTCCTCTCCTAACTCATTTATTGCTAACAGCTCTGTTGTACAGCTTTCCTTGACAGCATTTATTTTTAAGGACGTATTCTATCATCCCTCTGATGTATCACAGAGATAATTGGACTTTCTGTATGTGGTGCAAGAGGCATTGCCAGCCATGCCAGAAACTGCCCCTGCCCAGGGTGGGCACTCGTCCCCTCCTCGCCGCATTCCTTGCTCTTGTTAGCAGCACAGCTCTAATGAGCCTGGAGAAATTAGCTCTTATTATTAGTCAATCGGAGAAGATGTTTCAGCAGCTCGTAAGATCACCTCCTTGTGTTAACAGCACATCCCTGCTTTTACTGAGCCTGGCTGTAGGAAGCTGGGGGGATTTTTTCCCCCTTTAATCTGCATTTCTGAGGGGCTCTCTGCCCCACCTGCGGAGAAATTTTGCTACAAGCGGGCTTAAAAACAATACTCTACATCGCTAAGACGTAAGTAAAACGCACCTAAGTACATAAAGATCTTTTACAGTGCCACAGTGATTTCACGGGCAAAATGCTGCAGATGGAGCTGAGGAGCAGAAGGAGGTTCCTCCATCCACGGTGCAGATTCCCAGGGAAAAATGCTGCCTCAGGGTGGCTACGTCCCTCGGGGTGAAGGTGAGCAGAGCCAGGATCAAACCCGATGGGGTTTATCCTGCTCCACCATCCACAAAGGGGGTAAAACCCCCCTGGACACCGGGACGGTCGTGGGGTGCCACGGATCATAACCCGCTGCGCTCAGCAGCCTCCCCTTCAGCTGGGATTTTTGGAGACGTCTGTGTCTGCGTCTCGCCAAGCACATAATTGCTGTTTGAAATAATTACGCCTCGAATTAAAATAGCTCCTGAGCAGCTTGCGAAGCATTTTGTCTTCAGTGCTGGATACCTCTGCAGGGATGAGCCGTGCAGGTCGGAGCCGATGTGGGGCTGGGAGGTGAATATCCCACCTGGGACAGGCCGGGGGCTGCAGGTCTCCCAGCCCCGTGACTCAGTGCCAGGGGCTGTGGCCACTTTGGGGCATTTCCGACTTTTCTGGAGGTTTCTGAGTTTGGGTTTTGGTGATCCTGTCCACGCTCGGTGTGTGTGACCCTCCCTCCCTCCTCTGCTGCTCGGCCCCTCCTCGTCCCGTCCCCTTTGCGTGGTCAATGGAAGAGCACAGGCAGATGCCCAATTTGCTGCTTTGAATGTGCATCAAAAAGTGACGTTGTTTGCCATGGCTGATAAAATTCTCTTTCCATTCTGTGATTTTTTTTTTTTTTA
>VWYH01002136.1:1159693-1208003 GCA_013399365.1 Pampusana beccarii
AAAAAAAAAAAAATATATATATATATATATATTAGCATACCTTGATACATTACAAGTTTAGTAAAAACCCTCAGGATGAGGGGAAGCTTTGTCATTTAACTTGCAGAATTGCCTGAGAAGAGAGATTAACTAATCTATAACTGATTTACACTCGCTGGAGGTATCTTGTCAAAATGTGCCCAAATTTTATGTGGCTCTCTTTTCTCAAGAGGAACGTGATACGCATTTTTCACAGACTGGTAATTTAATAAAGCAAGCTTTTCTTTTGGAAAGTGCAAAGAGGGTAATTTTTACTGACCTCCAGGCTGGCAGAATTGCAATTAATATCAGCCGCAGCTCGGGGCTGTGATCTATCGTCCCGATGGACACCCCGAGCAGAAGCGGGGGCCCATTGAACGTGTCTCAGCTGGCCCTGGGCCACGGGAGAGCTCCTTGCCTGGGACAGCGCTCCGTGCACACCGGGTCGGAACATTTCAGTTCCTTTCCCCACCTCTGTCCCTGCTCCGTGTCACCGGCCACGTTGTTCTCCACCTTCTGCACGTGGCGCTGCCTCTCGTGGTTGCACCAATTCACCAGGCTCTGGTGGCCGCTTCACCTTGACAGCTGCTTTGGAGAGCAGCAGATAATTACACCGCACTGTTCTGTCTTAGCGCGTGTCTTCATTTGCTGTAATTACATGACCATTCTGATTTTTTTTTTTTTTAGAAATTATTTACTGATATTTGAGGAGAAAACAAGGTAAACAGTGAGTGATGTCCTACACCAATGGCAAACAGCTTCCAGACAGTAAAGCCACTGTGCTGCTTTGGTCCTATGCAAAAAAAAAAAAAAANGCAGCAAGGAAGGGGTGACAGGCTCCTTGTCAACCCCCCCGCCCCGCTCCCATTGAGGAGGAATGTGAGGTGGCATCACACATCATTTTCCTAATCACGTCATACCACCGAAACACTTTGCTACCACCACAAGCGTCGGGTGCCAGGTGGCTGCAGCACTGCTGCCAGGAGTGAATTCATTATTTTAATTAAAAAGAGGCTTTCCAGCTCTCAGAGCATCCCTTTGACAGCAGGAAAGCACCTGAGAGCAGCGGGTGCCTCTGCGCCCCAGCAGTGGGCTGTAAGCATCCTCACTTTGGGGGTGCCAGCTCCATGCACCCCGAGAGTTTCTTGGCCTGAGATGCAACTGATTTTCCTTGACCACTCTTCACAGACCTGGGAAGCAGCAAAAAGCCCTGCAGAGGGCCATCTGTGAGGTCACTTGCTAAAGGTGAGTGTTTTAAAAGCACTATTTATGCACGAGCACGTGGAAATAGCTCAGAAACCATTTGAAGAGGTGCTGTGTGCATAGCTGGCTCCCAAACAGGTAGAAAAGGGCCAAAACCCACCGAAGAAAGTATTCCCTGAGGATCTTTCACTTGTTTAAAGCTTCGGAAGGGCCAGGGGAGCAGGTCCAGTCTCTCCCTCTACAGAAAATGATCTACATCTTTTTTTATATCTGTACTTGGGACAAGCCGCCCAGTTATTCTCAGCTTATCTCCCTGCCCTTTCAGTGCCCTCATTTCCAGAAAATGCTGCTCTAATTTTGTTTGGTCTCAGCTCCCAGCATTGCTCCCCTGAGCTGATTTGATTCAGTCCAACATTTTCCGGGCGCCCAGCAGGATTTGCAGCAGCCCATCTCCATCCCTCAGAGCTCCCCGAACGTGGCACCGGCAGGGGCTCCGTGAAAGCTTTCCCGCAGGTCTGCGGATGTCCCCTGGGGAGGAAAGTCCCACCATGGGGTGGTGGTGGCGCTTTTAGGTCCCAGGCCTTGGGGTCTGCTCCGCCAAGAATTGTCAGCCTCTGCGAAACTGCCGTCGCTCTGTGTACCCAGGGACAGACACATGAAACAACGAATTCGAGGTGAGGCACAGAAAAAGGTACATTTTGCTGCGGGGAAAAACGTTTCTGTTTTGTGACTGTGGTCATTTCCCTGGGCCCATCTCACTGCTCATCCCCAAATTTCCCGCCTCCCACCCATCCTGCTCCTGCCGACTGGATAAATCCCTTCACCGCCCAGGTAGGGATTTATCTTTTATTCATCACTGCACATCGAGTGCCCGCCAGGCTGCCAAGGCTGTCCCTGGTTTCTGCACAGCTTCGGCTTTTTTCAGGGCCTGGCTGTTGGAAGGACACGGCACGAGCATCACCTGAACTGACACTGCCTTTGGGGACATCGTCCAGGCAAAACCCGGGCTCCAAAAATCATCGCTGTGAAAGAAATGTCTAGAGCACGGACCTGAGGTGAGAACGGCCAGCAGTGCTTGGTTTGGTGACTGTGCAAACTAAAGCAGTATTTTATTGTGGTTTCTTCCTTACAAATAACATTTTTTTTAAGAGAAATCTTTGCAGCTGGGGAAGCGGGGGATGTGAACCCGGGGATTTGGTCACTTGCAGCAAGGCAGAAGCTCCCGCCAAGCCCCTGGGAAGGCTGAGCAGGGTCTGTCCCTCCGGCTGCTGCCCATGGACGGGCTGGCATGTGGTGCAGGGTCCCATCACCGCCTCTCCCGGCTGCCCCCAGCCCTGGGTGCTGCTCCCCCCAGGGTGCAGGAGGGGACCCATGGGGTGCTGGTGGCACTCGCTGGACCCGGGGCCTCCACCGCCTGGGGTGCTCACGGTGGTTGTTGCAGCAAGAAAACTTCCGTTCTTTGTCTCCACCGCGGAGAAAATGATTTATTAGGTTTTGCTAAGGTGGGCTCTGGTTAGATTATAGCTATCGATTCCTAGAAATGCAGGTGTAGGACAAAGCAACTAATCACATCCGCGCTCAGCCGACGCGGGGCCGCGTTCATGCAGAGCCTGGTAATTTCAGCCCGGCTATTGATTTCCCAACCAGCCTCATTCCGTCCCCTGGCACCGCGCACGGGGTGATGCTGCTGCTGGGGTGGCGTGGAGCTGGCACCCGCGTTTGCCCAGGACTTCCCACCTTCCAAAGGCCCCGATGGGCTTGTGTTTCCTCCTGTGCCAGGTGAAACTTCGTTGTGCCTGGAAGTGGGCAGATTTGCTGTGATTTGCTGCGGGTAGATTTGCTGTGATGACAAGGAATCAGAGGATTTGGTTTAGGAGCAAATGACCCCAGGTGCGGTGCGTGCAATGGGGAGGGAGCAGGTGCATGGCAGGATAAGGCTCTGCTGCTTCACCCATTTATTTATTTTGCTGGTGAGATGTAAAATGTTTGCATTTTTGGAGATGTGAGGTGGTTGCTCCCATGGAGGTGCAGGGAGGGGAGATGCAACAGCATGGAAGTTGCGCTCCAAATTGCAAACTATCATTGAGACTTCCAGCAGGCAAAAATGTTTCCCTTGAAAGCAGACAGAAAAAAAGCCCAAACAGTGCTGCCTGGGCTTGTTGGAGGCACGGGGAGGACAAACCTGGCCAGGGCCGGGCCCCTGCCCTCACCGTCAGCTGAGACAGAAAACCTGCATCTCCATCCACCCTGCTGCCACTTCTTGTTTGCCCCAGGGAATTGCCTCCTGTTTGGAAACAGTCTCAGGGCTAACAATTTTCTAGCCCTTTAAAAAAAAAAAATTAACTTATCCCTTTATCCAAGCAACAATGACCCAGGGAGAGCGCACCGAACAGAGGAGCTCAGCCATCCCGCTGCCCTCCAGCAAACACCAGCAACAAGAAATGCTACAGAAAGCAGGAATTTTTGTCCCCTGAGGCTGGTGGGAAATGCCAGGGGCTGGCAGCTGCCAGAGCTGCCCAGTGCTTTCTCCGTCACCATCAGTTCCAAACAGGAGGAGACTCCCCAGGCACCACAGCTTCCCCACATTGGGCTTCCACCTTCCCGAGTACTGGGCGGGCCAGGCTCGGTTCAGCTCTGATGTGTGAGGTGGAGATGCAGGAACATCAGGCTGCACTATTTGGGAGCGATGGGGCGAGGGTGCGTCCCCCCTGCTCCTCGCCAGCCTCCAGCCCCGCTCCCCTCCCTCCTCGGCACTCACGGGTTTTGCCCCGACCCCTTCTCAGAACTCCCCAAAACATCGTCAGGACGTTGGCATCTTACAAACCCCTTTTAGCCGCTCTTTGGTGTGTTGGTTTTTGGTTAGATCCGGTGCACCGAGAGGCATCGTCCTTACTCCAGCGGTTGCTGCAGCAGCAGCTTGGGTTACAAAGCCAGCAGCTTTCCAAGGGCACTATTACTCACCGCTCTTGCAGAGCCCCTTATAATTCATCTATTGTGCGGGCAGAATTTCTTGGGAGTGAGTTCCATTAAGCTGCATGTGAGGGTTAATTAATTTTTAATGTTAACAACCTTTTCTTTGTATCACATGGCGGTTCATCAAGTTCTGGAGGGGAGAAAAAGCCCACCTTCTCACAGCAGCCGCTTGGCTCTTTGCTCAGAACGTCTTTCAGCAATTATATATGCGAACGTAATTTTCTCTGCTTTATAGCTCTACCCCGTAATCTAGGGAAAGTGACATTTTCCACTGCACAATATGGGTTAGGCTTTCGTTCTGATGATGTTGCCTTTGCCAATAGATTTTTTCCCAGTGGCATATGGCACGCAACGTTACATCTGCTCCCATTTCCAAGAGATCCTCTACCCTTTGTTGAATTTTTACAAATGCTATCAGTCTAAATAATCCAGAAGGCTGCTATGGCAACAAAATGAGAACTCAGTTTCTCTCTCTTCCTTTTTTTTTTTTCCTTTTTTTTCTTTTTTTAACCCTGGAGTACAAGGGATAAAGACACTGCCTGTGCCTTCTAGCAGCTGGCTATGATGGTGTTGATGCCTTGGGTTGGGGTTTAGGTCCTGATCAAACCCCACCACCCTCCTATGTCTGTCAGCGTTGCCCTACATGCAGGAAAGAGCACTCAAATGATCTCTTTATGCAGGTGGCATCACTCTGGGTGAGACCTTTTTAGCACTGGACATGCCTGAGTGGGCACCTGGAAAGCTGCTCTCCAGTGCCTGCAGAAAGACCCCTTTACCCCACCCGAACGCCCTGTGCTGTCCCACTGAGGGGAGGCGGTATGGGGAGCACCTGGGCTGGCAGAGGAACAGCTTCCACCTGCTTGGGGAGAATCTGAATTTCTGCAGACACGATAACTCCTCTAAAACGGTCGATCAGGAGTCTCTGAGACTGAAACACCTTTGGACAGCTTTCCCTCCCCTGCATGCTCCAATTGCCTTGTGTACCAAACCGTGCTCTGTTCATAGCGTTGCCCCTGTAGCCTTGCTATCTATTTTGATCATTTTTATCCCCATTTCTGTGCTGCTTCTAGGGGATGCTGACTAGGTGGCTTTTTCTATCACCAGTGACAGGACCATGGTCCTTCTTCTAACCCCCCAGGACTGAAGGCATGTATGTTGTGCAAAAACTTGTTCCAGCAGTTTGTGTGCTGTTTGTGAGCTGTTCTATGTCATCTGGAGATAAAAAACAGTGAATGAAATACAGCCACGACTCTGGCTTGAATTAGCAAGCAGTTCATGTAGGAAATAAAAATCTGTGAGGCACAGAGCAGATAAGGTCTGTGAGGGACTTTTCAAGACTGTCTCCATTCATTAAAAGCTGCTTCCAGGTCATGGCCTCCTAAGATTTCAGACACAAAAATTCGCTTATTTTCTGCCTGGAAAAGCAGCTATAGCTCCAGTTCCCCATTAGCCAGGCCCCGTTTTAGAGCAGTCAGCATGGGAGCAGGTTTTTAAGGAGTCTCTTAATGCTGTGTCCCAAACACGTCTTTGAGAGTTCGACCTGACCTGTGGGGTGCTCAGCCCCTTGAAAATCCCGCTGTGAAAGAAAAACCCAGCACACATCACCGGGCAAGGGCCAGCTCAGGCAGTGGACCAGCTGAAGCGGGGCATAGATAACTCAGGTATGAATACGCTTTAAAAAGGTGACTAAAATGATCTACCAAGACTTGCATTAATCTGTGCTTTGTCCTGCCAGCTTGCCTTCACTGCAGGGAAACAGAGGGAGGAGAAAGTACAGGGGTTCTGAGTTAAATATTTACCACTGATGCTGTTAATGACTATTTTTGAAAGTGTATTTGTATTTCTCGTGGATGCAGGAAAATGAGCCTGGGATGAGGAGCTAGGGCTAAGACTTGCCTTTGCTGGGGGCTGGTTGTAGCAGTGGCGCCGCACGCCTGAAGCAGCCCTGCTTCACCCCTCACTCTGCTTTTTGTTAGCAAAGCTCCAGAAGGTGCTACAATCCCTTAGCTGAGCTGCTGGATTTAGCTGCGGGACCTCGTTCTGACCCCATGTGTGCACATGGCTGCCCCAGATGGAGCCGTGCATCGGGATGGAGGCTCTCCAAGAAATACAACACCAACCCCATGGCCATTCCTGGTGGGAGAGCCCCGAGGACATTTCCTCTCCACCTCATGGCCACGGCGGAGGTGCAGGGTCTTGTACAAGAGCTTCCAAAACAGCACCGCAGCAATTCATCCATTGAGGCAGCTAATTTAATGAACGAGGCAAGAATAGGTAGCAGTTTGTTCACAAAGGGGAATTGTGCCCAGTCCTAGAGAAGATGCAAATCATTTGGATCATGAGTAACATTGCGAGCTGTTGCTCTCGCCTGGACTTTGTTTCTCTGGAAGGAGAGACCAGGATGGGCAGCGCTGGGGAGTCCTTGGGTTCCCACCCGTAGCACGACTGGGGGCTGCTGTGGTCTCATCCCGTGTTTATGTGTCACCATGTGCACTCCACTGGGGAAATCCCTCTCTATCACAGCTACAAAGCACAGTCCGGGATGTGCTTCCGTATTTTTTGGCAATATTCTTTGACGCGAGGGAGGTCAGCCCAGGGCAGAGGGATGCTTGGGATGGGTACTCGGGTACTGCTGATTATTGCTTGAAATGAAATTTGTTAGCAAACCGTTTCTAATTACCGGCGCTTTCATGCGCCAACTGTCGCACACGCGCGATGCCAGGCTTTGCCGGCGGCCGGCTGGCAGCCAGGGAAGGACAGCATCGCTTCCCCGGCACGGCCGCTCTCCTCGCAGCTCCAGCCTGGCCCTGACCTGCGGGAAGAGGACGGGTTTGCAAAGGCTTTGTGATTTCCCGCTATTGGGCACTAAATCGGGCTTCTGATCCTCTCTGAAACGCGCTCGCTTCCTCAGGAGAGCCCTCAGCCATAAGAAACCTGTCAGACCTTTCTGGTGCAGAGGTACTAAGTTAATAAAAATTGTCTATGGAATCAGGCACAAGGCATTGCAGTTTTATTAAGATCTAAACTGTGCAGCCTGTTTTATTACTGTCCTTTATAAATTATCCGCCCAAACCTCTCTGTTAGGTCTATAGCTAAAAGCCCATATCCAAATTTATTGTGTTTCAGAGACAGTGAATTACCTGGTCTGTTGGAGGGGATGGCTCCAAGTGAAGACCTTGATCAAACTGAGCACCTCCCGGGGGAGCAACGACATCGCCCAGCAGCTGTTTAGAGGGACGTGGTGCAAAACAGGGTCTGGTGGTGTCCGGCACGCCTGCGCGGTTCCAAACGCTGCTTGGCTGCAGAAAGCAAAAATACATTGGCTCACAGAGAGGACCATGGTGACACCAGATGACCATGAGGGACACCTGGAGGCCACCACCGTGCAGGTGATGTGGGGGTGATGGAGCTGCTGGGGCCCCGTGCCCTGCAGCGGCTCCTGCCGCACTGGGGGACTCGTGCCAGGGACATGGGGCTGCGGCACGGGTGGATCTTTCTCTCCAGGATGGCTCTGGGCTCCATCGTTGCTCATGGCAAAGCCAAGACACCCAGGGCTTTCCCCTTCCCATGGAAATGGGCTTCTGTGCATGGACAGACCGCGACTTCTTGCCTCAGTAATCTGGGAGTGTAAGTATAGACTGAAGATGTGCGATTTATTCATTACAGCGCCAGTGTGTTCTGGACAGCGAGGAAAACAAGTCTTTGGCCGTGTGGGGGAGAAAAGCTGCTGGGAATAGGGCAGGAGCTGGTGGTTCGGGCCGGCACGCACCTTGCACCAGCTATGGGACATGTCCTGTGACAGCGCCCAGAGAAACGAGACTGCCTCCTGATGTGCCAGACGCATGCAAAGTCAGCGAGGATGCTTTTGAAATACTATCTGAAGAGTGGTAAGTTCTAGTCTATTCTGTGTGCACGTAGACACACACATACACATGCATAGATGTATATACGTCCTGGGTAAGAGCAAGGCTGCCGTGAGCAGCCCTAGGAAAGCAAATCTGAGCATAGTGGAGAGAACAGACACCCCCAGCGCACACTGGCACCTTTCAGGGCTTTGCAGAGTTTTTGTGTACGACAGCAAAGAGCATGCGGGCGCCCCCCGCCCCGCTTCACCGCCGCACGTTGTAACCCATGGTACCCGGCACGGGGAGGAACAGGGGGTATATATATATATATGGACGGGGCAGGACTGACAGAACACGGGGCCAAGACATCGTCCAAAAGAGTGGAGAAATCACCATGAAAACCTCACACGTGACAACTACTGCGTTGTGCATTTCTGAATGCGTTGGCGAATGAATAATTCAGAGGAAAATCATCAGTGTGAGAACTCGTGTTCATTAGTCTCATATAAATAATAATTGCATTAACTAGGATAAAATGTTTAATATTAATAGTTTTGTGGCTATGGCCGGCATTTGCATATCGCGTGCGAGTGGGGCTGGGGTATTGTGGAAAACCAGAGTCCGTGTTGATGCTGAAAGCGGCACCTTCACGTCGCAGGGCTCAGCTCTGCCCCTTTCCATCACCACACACAGTGTTTATCCGTTCGACGGCGCCCTGCGGCTTCCCAGAGGGCTCAGGAGGTTTCAGTGGGATAGCTCAGGTACCGGTGCACCCCTGCGAGCGCGGGCTGCGGCGTGCCTTCGGGAGATGCTCCTGGCCGCTTCTGCCCAAGGGATCAATGGCACGGCTTAAAAACAAACCGTCGCCTCCAGACAATACTTCAGGCTGCTCTAAAGATGCAGGGAAAGCCGAACTTTGGCGGCGCTTGCCTGATAGCAGCTCACCCCGACAGCCAACCGCAGGAGGCTCTGCAGTTTTTAAATGCTGATTTCTTCCTCTGTTTAGAAAAGAGAAATGGCTGTGTCATGACAGATCCTTGTCTTGCATGGCTTGCTGGTGCTATAAATATTTTACAATCTCTTGTAGTGCTGCTGGAGGAGATTTTGCATACCCTGACCCCTTTCCACACGGCAACCTGCCTGGGCAGCAAAGACTATGTGACCAGAGCTGCTTTTGTAACAACCGTCCAAACGCCACCATCGATGAGAAGCAGCACTAAAACCTGCTGAGGCTTTAGCAGATGTTAATGCAGCACCTTCTCTTCCCAGACCAAACCTGTCCAGAGGGGATTTTCAGCTCACAGCTCAAGAATAATAAAGTCACCTTGGAAACTGCAAGGTGAACTGGGTTTATCTTTAAAAGCACAATGTCTTTTAATAGATTGGCCCTCACTTCTCTGCGGAGCTCCCGACCACAGCGCTGGCCGGGCAGAGGGCTCTGTGTTTTATACCCGCTTTCACCCAGCCACAGGTCGGGGAAAATCTGCCTCCAGATGAACAGTTTGTTAATGAAACCTCATTATCTGGGGCATCATTAACTTTCCTCATCATCCACACAGCATCCTGTCCTGCACACACCAAATGCAAACAAAGGCACAGCAGGAGCGTGCGAGAGCTCAGGGTATTTCGCAAAGGGTTGCTGAATGGGAAACAGGTGCTCTTTGGACAGCAGAAAATGGGTTTCAAGCTCAAGATACCTATGTATGTATGTATGTGTGTATATATATATATATATATGTGAGAAATTTTTCCTTCCTCGGATGACTACCAGGCTTCATTTTACTGATTTATCCCCCTCAGCCACAGAGCATCAAACGGCTTTGACTGCCGGCCACTGCCACAGACGGAGGTGGTCTGCCCAGAAGGGACAGCAATTAATCATTTTTGTCATCAAAAAGCAGTTTTTCTTGAAGGTTACAGTGCAATTTAATCACAGTTTTTTTCCTCTCCAACAAGGTACATCTGATGGATGTTGACATGGCAGCAGAGCTCCTGGTTAGACCAGGGTTTTGCAGTCATCTCCCCACAGGGGTATTTTTTTGGTGGGATTTGGGGTGATCTTGCACTTGGTGTGAGCTGGGAGGGGCAGTTGGGAGTCCTCCCTCCCTAGTGATTCCCAGAAAGGTGTTAGAGTGGTTTCAGGAAGAAACATGGCTCTCCCAGAGACCTCCTCAGTGCTGTTTTTATCAATTACTTCTTTGGGACTTCAGTCACAAAGTTCCACTGTGTGCAAAGCAAAAAGACATTGATGCTCAAATCCAGACGTCTCACAAACTGGAGAGAGATGGGGTGGTGCCCTGCCTGATTTCCTCCATCCAAACTCTACCTCCCTCTGCCAAATTGTCACTCACTGCAAGATCCAAAAATATAACTGTCCTGCTGTGAACTTTTGCATAAAACGTTCAAAAAATTGCTCATCATGTGCAAAAGCCAGGCTGATAACACTGATTCCCTACAAGGACAAAATTAATTGAGTTCTCACAGCCCAGTGCAAACACTGAGTCACCCTCCAGCCTCCGGAGCTGCTCGGGATCCCAGTGAACCACTTGCTTATTCCCACAGCAGGAGCAAGGGGGGAAATTCCCAGGTAGCACCTCCAGCCCTCACATAAACAGGGATTTGAGACGCTGCATCGTCTCGCTCATGTGGGGTGTGCTCCCGTGTTATTGCCAATAACAAGCACGGGAGCAGGAGATGGAGCATGGGAAAGGTCCATGCTGGGCAGGTGGGCAACCTCTTTGTGTTAAGCACCAGCTGCATCTCACACTGCAGCGCCCAAATCGTCGTGTTGCAGCAAACTGCTTTCCCTCCAGCCCTCTGCCCAGCACTTCCATGCTGCTCATCCTCCCTGGAGAAACCTGTGGTTTTTCCTTGCAAGGACCAGTTGCATCTACTGGCACACAGAGCTCATCCTCCGCCCTCCTGTATGGAGCAAACGCTGGATTTGCCACAACCTCCTTGCAGGGTGCTGCCTTTGGGGATCCGGCTGATGCATGGGCTAACAGCAGCCCTCATCTTGAGGGACCCCCAGTTTTTAAGGACGAATACTTAAAAAATGAAACAAAACACACCCCACAAACCAACACCCCACAAACCAACGCCCCACAAACCAACGCCCCCCAGAAAGAAACAACCCACAAGCAAACCAACCAACCGAAACAAACAAATACTGAAAAGAAAAGGAAAGAAGAGCCATTGTGAGCTTGGGGATGGATGCCAATACAAAGTGAGTTTATTTTCTGCCTGCAATGCTAAGCACAGAGGGGAAAGCAGCGGCTGCTGCCTTGGCTCAGCTGTGTGCGGGCGCCAGGACCGCAAATGGGGCTCTGCAGCTGCGGAGACAGCCGGTTAGGTGTTCTTTGCAAGAGAATGTGGTAAAAAGAAAGCGTTTAAAATTGAGGAGTGATCATACATAGGGTGCCTCTCAGGTATCTGAGTGCAAGCACAAGCCTCCACCTTGCTCTTGGGTGATGCAGTTGGTGCAGTTGTGGGGTGCTGACCCCTGTGCTGTGGTCCCCAGCATCTCACTGACACTTTGCATCGTATGAAAAAGACTCACCCCGTCACATCTGGAGGACTTACAGTGCACGGGTGCACGGAGTCTCCATCTACTGAGCGCGCCAAACTCATGCCAGGTTATAATTTACAGTTTGTAACTTCGCTTTGCTTGAGTCATGGCTGAATATCCAGTGCTTTGTGTGCAGTCTTTAACGTCACTTCTGAAATGCCAGAGACGCTTTCCGCCCTGTACTCCCTGAAAAGGAAGGATTTCTGCCTGGCTCTGGTCTTTAAGCTCCCTCATGATAAAAATAGACAGAAAGGAAAAAAAAAAACAAAACACAAAGCTCTGGCTCTAGCACCTCTGGTCTGTGCCCTTCGGGGGCAGCAGGCAGAGGTGGTTCACAACTGTTGCCTGTGAAGAGGCAATTTCTATAATATCAGGCAATTATCAATGATTTTGGGGGGGAAAAAAAGTCCTTAATCATGCAATGTTTGCTCAGAGACGCTCCTTCCACGTTCGGCCACCACCTCCCGATGTGCCTATCGGTCCCTGCCTGAGGATGGCTAAAATCAGAGGCAACTCCAAACACAAAAGCACTGGCAAAGGAGCTGGTGGACATCCAGCCTCCCCAGCACCACCACAGCCAGAAACTACCGTTCCACACCAGCTCCAGGCTGCGGGTGCCACCACCACCTTCCCCTCCGCATACAGGGCTGAAAAGCACTGGTGTTGTTCCCCGGTGCAGCAGTGCCTGTACGAGCAGAAGCCAGAAACATCATCCCAGAGACATCTCACAGGCTCAGGAGACACGTCTGAAAACCAGAAACAAACTAGGAAAATTGTGCTAACCGTAAATAATATTTTTTTCCTGAACCAAGTCCTATTTCTGTCAATATGACTTGGAGGTCTTTCTTTTGTCGTGTCTGATTTTCCTATTTCTTAAAAAGCAAAAAGGTCAGGGAGGCCGTTTCTGTCACAGCAATTCAGAGAAGGGAATTTGTTTAAGGAATTTTTCAAAGAAGAAAACACAAAAGGATTGCCTTTCTTAAAAAAAAAAAATGCCTGGCAATTAAAAAGAAGGCCATAAAGCATGCAACTTTCTAAAAAGATTATTTTAACAACACTTGACAACAGTAACAGCGAGTTATTCTGAAAAAGCACATCTGTTTTCACAGCAGCATGGGGAGGCGAGGAGGGGGTAGAAGGGAGGCCGCTTATTTGCCTTGAGTATTTTGGGAGATACGGAAACTTTGAATAACTTGGGCAGTGAGGATGGGAGTCGATATATTTCTTGGTAAAACTGCTAATAAGAACGAAGAGGTTTATCAACACTATTCTCTGTGTTTTGAGGACCTTCCCGTATTTTAGCCAAATTTGTGAGCCGATGCAAAACCCAGCTGCTGGAAGAAAGCAGAAGTAAAACTGCCGTGGATTTCTGTTGTTAAGCTGGGAAAACAATGGCAATGGGCTCGCTGGTGGCATGGACTACAGGGAGCTTTGCTGGCTTTTGTGCCCGGTAATTTCTGACCCAAGAAACATGAGCCTGGCCATCTTAAAAGCAAATTTCTGACTTGTCTAGTTGCTTAGCGATGTTAAAAGACAGTCTAAACAGTAAAAAGGGAAAGATTAGGCTTTGTCCGGACGCTGGGGACAAGGGCTAGCTGGGGTCTGACCGGGTTCTCCTGCCCTGGGCTGAGCGGATGAGCTCCTCTGTCCCTGTTGATGCTCATGCCACCACCCAGCTGGTGGTCTCTCCTTGCAGACATCTCCTCTTTGGGAGCTGCCTGACCTCAGGGCATCTTTAAAGTGCCATTTGCTCAATTGTGCTGTTTAATCTGGCACTGCAGGGCTGTTGTGGCTGTAGCGGTTAAAATGCAATTCTGGCTTAAGTATAACCTCCCCATGGAGGCCTTCCTTTTAGGTTCATTTTTTACGCAAACTCACGGGAAAGGTCTTGTTATAGCCATTTCTAGTTGGAAGTGCGGTTGGATCTCTGTAAACAGCAGCGTGGTACAATCAGTAATACCATAGAGTAAAGATCTGCTTGTAGATAAGATAGAGAATTGATAAAGCAGCATAATTAATAATCCACCACATTATTGCCTACCCATCCTTCCTCCCAACCTGCAACAGGCCCAAACAAATGACAATTACCAGAGAAAATGACACAGAAATATGACTCCAGCATTGCTCCAGAAAGCGCTAACGTCTTTTTAGAAGTTATTTAGGAGTGATTGGAAAGGATACCGCCCCCGATGGAACAGCGCTACTTGTCCTCTGAGCCTGCGCACTTGCCTGCTTGATCCAGATGTTCAGGCAGGGCCGGGGCTGATGGATGTCTGCTGTGCTCCGTGTGTCAGGAAGCAACAATATAGATGGATTAGCCCAAATTTTGAGTCCAGTTTAGCAGATTATTTCAGTCAATTCCCTGTGAGTTTCTAACAGGCAACCAAAATGTTTTTGCCTTTGGTTTTCCTTAAGTAATACCTTAATTTTGGGCTACTGTTAATCAACAGAAATGAGTACAGGTGTTGAGGTAATTAAGGCCTTAATTAAGCACGCAAACACCTCTGAGGTGTGGTCTGGGGTGTGAGGAGGGGCTGGTTATAAAGGCCATGCATGGAGCAGGCAGGGCTTGGGGGGTAAAAACCTCAACACTGAGTAATGATGCTCTCCTGGGGTGGAAAACAAACACCTCCAACTTTTATTTTCTAGCTGTATTAGTTATTCAAGAACTGAGAAGCTGGGAAATATTAATCTGGTGTGGTGAGAGGAAGGATTGCTGCTTTAAGAGGAAGGATTGCTGGTTTAAGAGGAAGGCAAGAAGGATCTGGGTTGTGCCCCGGGGTCCACAAGCTGTGTCCATCGGGGGACGTGGGCACCTGGACAAGCACAGCACAGTCATCATCTCCCATCTCTTCAGGGAGATGAAACTGATCTCCAAAACAAATGATGGGGTGGATTTTGTTTTGCCACATGAATCACCGCTCCCTCCACGGGCTCACCTTCCCCCATAGGGTGGATCCTCCAGGGGAGACCCCACATGACCCCCATGCCTTACCTGGGCTGGATCTGTTCACACCGGTTGGTGCTTGGGGTTGTCACTGGCTTTTCTTTATAGAGACGGCTGCGCAGAACCATCCCCTAAATAAAACCAAGGGGACACAGCTGCTGATGTGGCAGTTCGGTTTGTACTGTGGGGGGACGCTTTCTCCTAAGGGATCGTGGCTTCCTCTGCTCAATAAGCAGACATTGTTGTTTCATACCTCTGTTGAGAATATTTAGGCTTTTAGACAGTATAAAACTTGTTTTCAGAGAAAAGAGTCCTTGCAGCCCAAACCCATGCTCCCTCTCTGGGAGCTTTCTCAGTCCCACAAATTCACTTCGCACAATAACTCGCCCAACGCCAGTGTCAGGTTTAACCTCATCGGTAGCGCTTTCCCCATTGCATATTCACAGTTGCGTGGGGCTGGGCTCCCAATCTCCTCCTCGTTTTCCCCTGCTCCTGCTGGGGATGGCGAAATCTTTTCCAGGGCTGTAATTTGGAAGTAATGTTTGTCAAGAGACTAAAGAACAGCGGGATCAAATTGGTGCTGTTCTCCCAGCAGGCTGCAAGAGAGCGGCGGCGGCTGGCGGGAGCTGCTTGAGAGGATGGATGAGGGGTGGGACGTGCCAGCCGCTCCTGTGAGAGCTGGAACTAAAATGTGGCAAACTGCAATTGTTTTCTATGGGGTGGTTTGTAATGTCTCCGCCGTAGTGCGCTCCACAGCCCCCCAAGCAGGGGGAGAGGCTGCGGGCTCCGGCTGCTGCGCTCACGGGCTCCATCACACCTTTTCCTGACCCAAAATCGTGCATGGGGATATTTTCACAATCCAAAGCAGAGCTAAGCCTCCTCTGCCATGTTGATTTCCAGGCAGCTTAGCCCCAGCTCATCCTAAACAGCCTGATCTCTCAACTAGAAAATTCCCGCAGGAATATGTGTTCGTGCTGCATTTCTGCTGCAACTGCCAGAAAAACAAATCAAAGAGCTTTTCTCCCCAACAGATGAAGCCCTGACACTGAGAAAGGCGTTTTCCAGCAGCTCTAGTGGAGGGCATGGTCCCCAGCCCAAACCCTCCCATGTCCAGTGAGGGTCAAGAGCATCACGAGAACTGCCGCTGTCTGTAGGCGCCCTTGGGGAGTAGGTCCGTAATGACAATTTCTATCGTAGGTGCAATTGCCAGCTTTGTACGAAGCATTTTCTTTACAAAGAAGCATTTTATTTCAGCTGCAGGTATGAGTAAGCACGCTATTGAGATTGCTTGTGACACAGGACATCAAACAAGGAGGAGGCAGTGAGTGTAATGAGACCTCGGGTGAGAAACAAAATTTGAAGGATGAGGCTCCTAGGGATGCTGGGTTTTCTGATACAAAACACT
The DNA here is from genome assembly GCA_013399365.1 of Pampusana beccarii. NCBI lineage: Eukaryota > Metazoa > Chordata > Aves > Columbiformes > Columbidae > Pampusana > Pampusana beccarii. Next base: position 1,175,653 of record VWYH01002136.1, read on the forward strand.
TGCCTGTGCCTGGAAGTCAAGTCAATCTATGCAGTCCTGCCTGCTGGGGAGGAGAGGAGGCAATGAAGGTAAAAGATTGCTCTGATTTCATTAGGGAGGGAAAAAGGAGAGGGCACCCCGACCCAGCCACCCCAGGCAGGTGACACTGGGGGTTCATCTCAAGCAGCAGCAAACAATCACTTTGCTGATATCCACAGATATCAAACACACTCCCAGGGTGCTGGCAAGACTGGTGACAGGCCAAAGGATTTTTCCCTTAACACCCTGCTTTTGTGATTCAAATTTTGGTAGAAGCACTGAACTTTATGCATCTCTCACCCCAGGCACTGCAAAAGGCTCGACCCGCAGCATCACGTCACCCCAGGAGCGTCGGAGGCACCAGAGGACACAAACTGCACAGTCCGAGGCCAATTTTGGTGCAGCATATGAGGAGCAGAGTGCCTGGGAAGGACGGCACCACACCATGGCCTCTCAGCTCCGGGGACAGCCGGGGCTACAAGCATTTCATGGGGCTTCAGCTACCTCGAGGTGAAACAAACCCTCCTGCGCTGGCAAACCGCACAGGTACGCAAAGCAAAAGGCTGTACTGACCGCCACGGTGACAGCAGATTTGTGCTAATAAATTCTGCCCCAGCTGGGACGATTTTCTGCCATTCTCATGAGCAGAAACACGTTGAATCCCATGTACTAAATGGCATTTTGGCACTTAGCAGTGAATGATGGATTTCTCTCAGCCGCCTCCCCCCTCTCCTCCCTAATGAGCTCGAAGCAGCCGGTGAACAACACTGGATCTTTGATTTGATAAGAAGTGTGTGAGAAGAGCAGATATTTGTTCTTGGCAGGCTGCTTCAGTCAGTTCAGCGTTTAAAGCAATGGGCTTCGGTGCAGTTATGGGTTTACCAGAGGGCTCTCCGCAGCCCCTGTGACGTTGCACTGAGCTCATCCGAACGCCTTGCTTGGGTTTCTGGCTTTTTCCTCTACTACAGTCTCCTCCTGGCATCGCACAGAGCAACTCTCTTCCCTCGGCCAGGTTTTCTCCAGCCCTGTGTTTGCACCTCTTGGCTTCAGCTGGGATTTGAGCCCATGCTCAGGTCGTCTTATATTCCTCGTACTGGCTGGGGCTTTAGCTTCTGTGTAACTCTGTTTTCTGCAATGGTCTGCCACTGCGGGAGGAAAAAAATCCCTAAAGTCATATGGTTTTGAAATGCCTTACAATCTGAGCGGGAAATGCTGGGCGTGTTTTTGTGCTTTTCAGCCCTACTGGAAGAAAAACAGGCTGGGAAGACTGAGAGCGACTCACATCTTGGGGCACAGGGTGGGAGAGGGGTGTCCTGGGCGGCTGAGCGCTCTCATGGATGTTTCCATAGGGTTTTACTCTAAAATGAGAAAAGGTGAAGCCTGGTGCCGCCACATTTATACGGGGAAAAAGGCGGTGGAACTCCAAGGGCTGGGTCGCTCTGTAAGATGTAAATGCCCCATTTCTGGGCTGAGCATCTGCAAGGCCGGTGGGTGGCACCGGGGCTCATCTCAGAGCAACCAAACCCCAGCGCTAAGCCGCAGCATCCTTGAACCTGTCAGAAAGAGGAGGCTGAGTGTCCATCTCCTTTGACAGGGCCCAACAAGAATCACAGCTCTGCTCCTCAGTGCAGAGAAACAGCGAGTGAAAAGTGCTGGTCTGTGCTCAAATACAGGGGAGGGGGAGAAGAAAACATCCAGGAGGAAATGGCCCTTAACACACTTGTCACTCAGCACTTATTGACATGACTAATTTGTTCCTAAACGCTGCAATAAAAAGATTCCCAGAATAGTGCAGCTGTATGATTACAGGGAAAGTAATAATTAAATCTTATTTATTGGTTTTCATATATATGTGCATGGATGTGTGTGTAATGTTAAATATTGTTGAAGCGGAAAGATAAAGCACCTAGAAATCTTGAAAACTTCCTTCAGGCCCCAGCTTCGCTGCTGTCTCATCAGGAACAGGGCTCGGCTCTAAATAACCCATCCTGCAAAGCCAGATCTCCAAGTCCTTTACAAACACTAACACATCTGTCCATAGAAATTGTCTCACAAAGCAAGGTGTGTATTTTCTGTTACCATAGCATGGGAGATCTTACCTGTTACAAGCCCCTGGTCTAATTTTCTACAACTTATCAAGTAACCATGGGATTCAAATCTCCATAGAAACATCTGTCATTTTATAAATGTTTGCACATGAAAACAACAAAAAAATTGATAATAGATGCCTTGAAGACCTCATTTCTCCTGCCAAACTGATTAAAATAGTACTAGGGGGAGAAGAAAAGACAAGAAAAAGCTTTTGCTGTTCTTCTCGAACAATTTAATCTTAGCAGCTGTCACACAATGCAAACCCTGCCCCAGGCTGCTTTTGGGTACCTGAGCTCTTCTGCTTCCCTTCTGACCTCCCGTTTTTGAAAGCGTCTCCTTAGAGATCCCTCTCATTTGTGTAGTGCTGCTTTAGAGGGAAATGATGTGCCAGCTATTGATACCAAATTACTGTTCATTCCAGAAAAAATACACCTCTTCCATCATGACGATGGATCCACAAGATAACGCAGAATTCGGTGGCTGGGAGATGCGGGGCTGAGTGGGTTGGAAACCTGGATCTGGTTTAACGATTCCTCAGCTTAGTTTCAGCTTTGGCCTCTTCAAAGCGAAGGGCAGGCTGGGCTGCCAAACACCAAAGCCAGATAAGCGACTTTGCCGTGGAAGGCAGTAATGCCATCAAAGGCTTTGGGGAGCCTGGTCCATGGTTAGAGCTCAGGGTTCATTTCAATGTTACGCCTCATATATGATTTTAATTCAGCAATATTTTCATTTTATCCACCGTCTTCTGTCTCTCAAGTAATTCCTGCTCTCAACCTAGCCACAGAGCCCTATGTCCTTCTGCCTTTGGGGTTCGCCATGGTACCAGGAACTCCTGGAGGAATTTGATGTTTGATTGCCTATGATGAAGTTAGGGTTTGATACAGTTAAGAAAAAACTTTTCTGTAACCTTCATGGATTCATCATACCTCTCCTGGTTCACACAACAGATCTTTTGGTATGTTTTTAAGTTGAACCATTGAAACTGGGACATTTGGCTCACGGGACTGTGCTCTCGGCCTTGCTGCCGTCCAGGGGGTAGCGTGGCTCTTCTCCTGCACTAAAACCCTCCGGCAAATTATCAGAAACACGCTGGGCTTCATCGCCAGCAGTGCCACCAAGGCACAGCACAAACTCAGCTCTTGGGATGCTAAAATAGAAGAAAAGACCAGGGCGGGTGGAGCCCCAGCCCCACTGGGGTGAGCCTGCCCCATGGTCAGGATGCTGCTTTTACAGGGGGGCTGGAAGGATTTGAGGTGCGTATCATTTGCAGCTAAGACTTTGTCATCAATAGAATAGATTTTGCTCCTAAAAATAGCTTTCCTGTCACTTTACCAAAGCCTTGCTTTCTGTAGCTCCTCGCTCTGGCCCATTTCCCTTGCTGCCAGCAGATAAACCCTCCTGTCGCTCTGTCTCTGAGCCGGGTTCTGCCTCACAGCCTCCCCAGGTGCCCCGTGCTGTGCCGTGCTGTGCCATGCCATCCCATGCCAGGGGTCTTTACTCTGTCCAGCTTGCACACCCAGATGGAGGGGGGCTCCTGAAGTTATTTGTAAGGAATGGGCCTCTGGAGGCTCCCAGTGACTCTGCAGAGACCCCCAGACCCCAACTTGGATGCTTAAAATCAGAGAGTACAAAACTCCCTGGCCACATGTTGCCTAAACAGTATATAAGGAAACAGGTATTTTACTGAGAAAAAAAACCCTCTTAATTATAACAGTCTCGTAGTGAGAGTTTGACCAACTCTTTCAGACCCACTGCAGGACTAAACTGCTAAAACAAAAGACAGAAAACCAAACAAAATAAGAGTCTTGAGCAGGTTTTTTTTCCCTGACCCAGAATAAGCGATACCTCAAAATAAATGACATAACACTTCATGCCTTATTGTTCTTTAAAAAGTCATTAAGTCAACAACTGTTAGTGCTGCCTTCTGAGAGCAAACTTGGGAATGTCATTAATATTAAAGTCCGGACATCTGTCAGTGTAAATGCCGTTTCTTTCCAACTTTTTATTTTCAGCTGGAAAATAATTTCTGCGGTCAATATATATTTGAGTCACACTTGTAAAAGAGTGAAAATTATCTCCTGGTTCATTGGTGTCAGATTCTCCACTGGAGTTCTGTACCGAAATAAAGAACATTTAACTTTGAAGAAAAATTAAATTCTATTCACCGTGCCCCACAGGCAGTTACCTTGAAAGAAATTAGGGTTCCAATAGCTGCGATTTAGAGTCTCTTAGATGCATAATACAAAGCAATGAAAAATAAGACGTGTTGAAGTCTGCTCAATGTCTTGAGAAAATGGACTGTAAATTCCCCAGCGGTGGTTGGTGTGCACAGAGCCCCTGCATGGACACCGGCTCCCCGCTGCAGGGCTGGCAACACGACTTGGCCGCTGCTGGCGAGGGGTTTGGCATCGCTGTGGCACGGGGCGAATCCCCTCGGCCCCCCGTGGGTGCTGTGGTGCGATGCTGTGCTGTGATTCCCCCTCTGCATCTCCTGGAGCTTGGTTTTGGAAGAGCGGCTCCTTCAGCTGCAGCCAAGCGTGAGTGACCTGCAGCTCAGAGCATGCACAGTGGTAAAAATCCTCCTCTTTCTCCCCTTTTACCTGGAAAATTGCAGATTGTATCCTAGGAGGGCAATGCTCTATGCCAGACCATGGGGCTCTGACATGAGACCATTGTCGTCCCCACTGGCACCTCCCAGCTGGAGCTGTGTTTGCTTTTCTTTCCCTTTGCAGGCCGTGCTGGGCATGGAGAAAGCTCTGGAAGTGCTGGCAAAGGGCCCTGGTTGAGAATCCCGGGAGATTCGATGGAGGAGTGCAAGCAAAGGAGAGAAATCCCACTTACAGAGCAAGCTGTGAGCTCAGGGCTCCGCTCAGCACCTGCTAACACCAACAAGAATTTCACCTTTATTTCTAATTTCTTCAAACCCAGGGCCATTACAAAGCCTTTTCATTACAAGATTTGGTTCTGAATTTACCCTGGCAGCTCTTTAAGGGGATGCTTCCAGCACAGAGAAACAAGAGATCTTGCGATGATTGATGGAAATACAGAAGTATTTGGAAACATTAACAGAAGAGGCAGCCCAGAACAGAAACTCAATGAAGCAGAGGTCCAGCTCAGTCATTTAAGTAGAACCAGCTTATCAGGAGGTTCTAAAATAGATCTGGGTTAGCAACACTGCCCTGAGCCTCCAATTCTTAACATCATGGCAGGGATCTACACTAAGATTTCTGTCAGAGTTTCCGTTTGCCAGCCAAACAAACACTTACGGAAATCCCATTGGAACTACCTGCTCCTGAGCTCCTTCTGCAGCATGAGACCAGAGCCAGGGCTTTGCTTGGAGCCAAAGGACAAGTGTGGCCCTGGCCACCTTCTCAATGTCACCCTAAAGAAGTCCTTGAGGTATGAAAGCGATCCAGTGGCGTTTCTGCTTCTCTCCACCTGCCACTGGAGCAAGGAAACTCATCCTTCAGCTTTGCAATAGGAGCTCATTATATATAATAGCATGGTATATACAGGCAGGTAAACCGGCCTGTTCCATGGAGCGGAGGAAAAAACGTCAAAGCACTGTAGCCTGTGACAGATTACGGACGGGGCAAAATCCCTCATACAGCTGAGAAAGACAGTCCCTTACTAATTCCCTCCAGGAGCCAGTTTATCATACACCAATTGGCGTGAAATGAAATCCAGTCTAGAAAAATGGAGAGATTATGAAGACTGAATGAAGCGCAAGAGCTTAGCTCTGCCCTGCCGCCCCGCTGCCGCGGTCCAGCCCTGTTTGCACCTGGGGAGTGAGTCTAAAAATTAGACCTCGTATTAATATCAGGCTTAATATTTTCAAAGGTGGAGGGGAAAAGTGTTAAGCTTAAACCTGGGGCTACGGATGGGGTCTGTTCTGGTTCAATGCGCTGTCTCGCCCCAGCAGAGTCAGAGCCGGCCTTCGCGATGGGGACAGACCATCCGTCACCCCTCGGAGCCGAGCTGGGCGCCTGGAGAAGGGCACAAGTGCTGGCTGTGAGCAGCATCCGTCCCTCCAGCGCTCCCGAGGTCCCCGTGCAGGGACACGCTCCGCGCTGCCCTCGGAGGGCACGTGCGCGCCATCCCAAGCAAAGCGACCGCCTGGAGAACACAGCACCCGAACACCGGGAATTAGTGTGTGGCCTTTGGTTGCAGAAGTGACCAAAACATTCTGAAATATTTATTTAACGAAAAAAGAAAATTAGATGTCTGGTTTTATTTTAAAAAGGCTGAGGTTCCTCCCTTATATTTTCCAGGCAGTTTAATAGCAGCTGGTTTTGGAGCTGGTTTGAGCTGGCTTTCAATTTTTATTTTTTTTATTTATCTGCTGTGAAGATGCCTTTGAGATGAGAGCTGAGCCCATCCAGGTTACTTACCCAGCCTTTTCCACTAAGTTTGAAGATGAAAATGGGACTAAGGATCATTTTATAAACAAAGTGGCCTCTAAAAGAGACTGAGTGTAAAGATGGGGCAGGGAATATTTTGACATTTTATACAAAATGTGCTACAAATAAGTGTCTCAGCTGTGCAGAGGAATAAAGAGACTCCTCGCCACCACCAAGCCTTTCCCAGGGGGGGCAGGATGCTCATGAGGACAAGTGTGTCTCTCCTGCTGTGACCCCCTGTATTGCTTGCACAGACCCTAAATACCTTGGATTATTTAAAGGCTGAGAAGATGGTAATAAATATTCTCCTTCCGATGAAATCAATTTAATTGGCTTGACTTGGATGGGAATAATGGTATATTCTCTCTCCTTTCCAGGCATTTTTCAAACTACATGCAGTAGCTGTAAAAACAGATTTTACGATCTTTCTTCAATGAAATAATGAAATGAAATCCCCGACGTCCAATGTACCAGGCACTATAATTCATGGGTGAAACAAGAACATGTGTCTGGGGGACAGCTCAGGACAGAAGGCAGGTATTATTTATTGGGTTCGGGGTTTTTTTGCTACTGCACTTTATTTCATTATGCAGCTTTTCATACTACATTCAGCATTAATTCATGGGGCATTATCTGAGGCTTATAATGTAAAACCAGTGAAGTGCGTACTGGATGAGCGTTTCACGTGTGTGCACAATTACTCTGCTGAATCTGTTTTATCTGCTTTCAAGTGCCTTTTTCCATATATCCCAATGCTTTAAATAGCATTTTTATTAGTGTGTTTAGGGTTTAAGTACGTAAACTCTCCCAAATGATGCTTTCTGGGGATCTCTGGTACTTAAAAAATTAAAGCAGCATAGCTGAGGCTGGCTTAACTCTCTGAGCTCTTTCGCGTGTGTTATGTGACTCAGATGCCAGATTTGAGGCTCTCAATGTCCTCCTTGGTCCCACGACCAAAGTAGCTGGAGGACTTTGGATGAATTACAGGAGGGGTATGTCAGAGATCTTGGGATTTCTCAAACTGCTTGAGGTCAGCATCGCCCCACGGCAGAGCAGCGCGGTGTGGGGAGACGGCACAGGGATGGCTGCTTTCTCCTCCCAGGGCACAACAGAGACAGTACAAAAGAAATCAGCACTGAGCCAACATTTCAAGCAATAGGAATGAAGTTGTTTCAGCTCTAAAGGAAGCAAATTACCTGGCTGGGTGGCTGTGTGTGACAGCCAGCATCTCTAACGCTATCATACAGTGGGAGTTTTGGCTACTGCCTCTACTTTTCCAAACCTCTTGTTATCTGTTCAATTATTTGTACATTCGTCTCCTCTTTTAAGGAGCATTTTTCGTGAGGTGTTTGTGTTCATACGTGCATACATACATCTGCCCTGATCAAGGCTGAGACGGGACTTGCAGGAGCCGTCAGCCCCCCATCCCTCCCGCAGGGGCAGAGGCCTGCAGCACGTGAATGCTGCGCTCACTGGTGTCCTCGGGGCAGAAAGAGGGACCGAAGACAAGCAAGACAGAGCAGGGAGAGGGGAAGGATGGTTTTGTGAGCCTGGTTTGGGCACTGACTCACCAGCCCGACCCTCAGCACCATTCAGACCCCTTTTTGCTATCTGGTTCTTGCTGCTGCTCCCCTTGCCTCTCCGGGGAACCAGGCGCATCCCCAAACCTCCAGGATGCACTGAGCATGACAGGCATTCACACACACACTTACACACACACATTAGCTTTGCTGTGACCTGCCCGGCCCACAGCAGCGAGCACAGAGCCTTCTTGCATACTGACGTTCATTTTTGCACGCCCAAAGCAAAGTTTCCCTGCAACGTGCGCTGCAGCAAAGCCGTCAGCAGTGCAATTCACGGCAGTGCTGTGGGAGAGAGGTGTGTTCCCACCAGCCATGGCTGCGGTGTCCGGTTCCTCTTCCCTGGTTTTGCCGTATTTTGCCTCCTGCGTGCTGTGAGGCCTCGTAGCCGCTGTCATTGCTCCTGGGCTCTGCATGTCCCACCCAGGGGCAGAGCAAAATGGCCTCGTGATGAGCCATGAAAAATGATGCTTGCACACTGATGGGCTCATTAAATTAACCCTTAAAACCATGCCAGCCCATATTGGTCAGTGGGGCATGGACAGCCTCTCCCGCCTCCCACCCCGCCAGCCACAGCCAGGGGACAGGGCAACCAGAGAGCCCTGCTCGCTCCATTAAACACTAAACTGCTGTAATGGAGTGTGACGGCAGCGATAAATCCTGCCATTAGCTCCTGCCTCTGGGCCATGAGCGTTGGCTGGGCCGCAGGGGAGAGCTGGGACCCCCCCGGAGCCCCCCAGACAGGGGCAGGCAGAGCACCGCTCCCCAAAGTCCCCGTCCCGAGCAGGTAACCCGCAGTCGAGCTGTGCGAGGGATGCACTCAGCGTTTCTATATGGCGTTCCAGCGTGTCTGTTCACCTGTGCTCCCCTCACCACCAGATGCTTCTGCCCGTTCTATTTTGCGTCATCCTTAAGCTTGTAAAAAGCTTTCTGGAATGCAGTTAGCTCTTGCTTTACATGTTATTAGGTTTTTTTTTTTTTCTGCCATTTTACAGCATCTGGCATAATATCTGTCTGCTCTTAATGCTTTGGAAGTTGCTGTATATTCATAACATGTTCTGGATTTCCTGCATCTTCATCTGTATGGATTAGAGGTGCTGCAGTTCAGTGGCAATACAGTAATTTTAAATAAATATGTATATATATGGGAAAGACTATGAATGCAGGATTTTAAAACTGAAACTATTTTAAGGTGCACGTTATTTTATCTCTGTGAAATAGATACACACAGAAAACCACGGCTTTCTAATTGGGAGTAGTCAAACAAAACGGGTACTTGTACAGAGACCCTCCTGGAGCCTGGGGAGATGGCTGGTTTAGGCATCTGCCTAATGGTCATAGCAGTGGGATTCAAGTGGCAATCGTGATACAAGGCAGATGTCAGCCAGTCTGATCAGTTGGGGACAAACGCAACTCCTGGACACAGTGAGATGAGGATGCTGTCAGGTTCTCAGCCTCCCTTACACCTCGCAGGGCTTCGCGTTGCGGAAAACACAGATACAAAGATCTTAAAAGCCACCAAATCTGTTTAAAGACCCAGTTTGGCAAAGACTGTGAGCTTATGAGATGCTTCATCCCTGTTCATTGAACACTTAAGCCACTTTGGAGATGTATTTATCTATAAGCACAGCTGCAAATCCCCCAGAGTGTAGGAGATGGGATTCGCGTTCATACAACTAAACATGTGCTTAAATGCTTTGCGGAACAAGATTCTCAGAAGCTTGGTGCATCTCTAGTGATAAAAGCAGTCTCAGGGCCTCTGTATTGACTAATCTGAGTAAATTGTGGCAAAACCACTACCTGCATCGTACCTAAAAGCCCTCCTATGTCCATCAGATTTTTCAGCTGTGACAACAAATTCAAAAGGATGTCTGGAGTCTGTAGGCCGAATGTTTGCCTGCTGAAAGTCCTTGTCTACAAGAAAAGCACATTTGTGGGTTGTATGGCTCAGGACAGGAGGAACAAGAGTGCATTCCCAGGATTTTGAGTGCTGGAGCCTGGTGCTGCACCCTGGGCACAACCAGGAGCCCCTGCCTTGGGGACACGGTTTGTGGCACTGACCCCACCTGCGGGGACTCGAGCTCAGACCCCACCATAGATGTACCCCACTGGGTGCATAAAACGCAAGGCAGAATCTGGTCTGCTGTGTAAACAGAGGGTTTTCTTTCTTTCCGTACAAATCATCTGAATTTCCGTACTTTCTGCCCATGCAGGATACAATGCTTTGAAGACAGGAGAAGAAAAAGCGACGGATGCCTGTGGCTGCAGAGGACACATGTCCGACTGAAAAGTTTTGGTAAATACTGAAAGCCCATGTAGGTTTTCAGCCAACCGTAGATTCACTGTGTGGTAGACAGATCACTAGAGGATGAGAAAGGAACAAAAAAGGCCGAATTCCTTTTCGGGCACAGGTGGGGGAATTTTTCACATCACATGGAAACTCCTCGGTACGGGATGTTTCATAGGATGACTGAGATTTCCAATGCATGCAATGTGAGGAATATGTGTTTCCCATAGCAAACACATACAGCATGGCAGCTAAAACTCTTTAAGTCTTATTTAACCTCATAATCATATTATATGTCAGTTGATTAACAAATATACTACCCCAAGCCAGACATGGCACTAAGTCTGCTCCTCTGAACCCATAGTGTCTCAATCAAAATGCAATGATACAGCATTTATCCTCCCCTTGTTTATTATTTCTGAGTTGTCTTTAACCATACATCTCATTTAGGGCAAACCAAGTCATAGCTAGATTAGATTACACCAAGGAAATAGGATTATTTTAAGTAGATAGTATAAAACATGTCTATGGAAACTCCATGCTAATTGCATTATCTTTGGTACATTGTGAGAGAATTATCTGTATTGTATTAGGTGGTGGAAACACGCCAAAACGCTCTTTAAAATGTGAGTGGGTTATAACGACAAGTCAGTCATTGGTTGCAAATAAATTAAAAGGCAGGAGACGCTTGCGTTCATCATTTCTGACTTTCATCTTGTCCCCCCGCTCCCAAGGCCGTGGCTGTGGAGAGCAACCGCACGCTGACGGCTTAAACACAGAGGTGAAGCTCTTGTGATCACATCTTTCGTCAGACAGCCCTTTCAACTCCAGTCCTGGCTGCTCGGAAAGCATCAGAGACAGCCCTAACGAGCACAGAGAGCAAGTGCCAGCAAATGCCACTCGTAGTCAGCGCTTCTGTTTTCACGAAACATGAAAGTTTCCATCATAATTTGTCCAATCTGGACCAAACGACAGTGACAAAATCTGTAATGATTTTTTTTCTCCTGCTGACAACTGGCGGGGAATAACACAGGCGGCTGTCAGCAGCATCGTGGTGTGCTTGGAGCTGGAGCCCAACCAAGTGTCATCGGCAGGATCGGAGGTAATTTATTTGACAGGCTCCTAATGAACCTAATACAACAACAAAAATGACTTTTTAATCTACTAAAGAATTTAGAAACTGAAAAGCCTGATTAGACTCTTTGTCCAGGGGTCACACCGCCCTCAGCTCCACAGCTCAGAAACGCTGAAGATTCAGAAGGAAATGGAAAAAATCCCCGAATTGCCAGCAATTTGGCTGAGACAGCCGAGAGCCAGGCTGCGAACCTGGCAGCCCAGGTCCCTCATCTGTTGCTGTCTCTGCCAAGTCTCACCATGCAACCCTGGACAACTGACCTCCAGTTTCTCCTGAAGGTGGATAGCAGCTATTTTCTCCTTTAGAAAACTCTGTTTGAACACAAAATCATATTATTGTTACAGCAGGAGACTGTGCATTGCAGCGGCAGTGGGGGAGTGAAGGTCCCATCTAGGTCTCGCAGGTAATGACATCTTGCTCAAAAAGTGCATTTTTTTTTTCTCTCGCCCATCATTTCCTTCTCTATTATAATTGTCCTGTTCTTCAGAAAAGGAGCCTCACATAGTCAACCTCGCTCTGGGTTCTGGTGACCGTCTGAAGCGGGAGATGAACAGAGTGGCTAGAGGATGGCACAAAAAGCTGCTGCCATCTGGGCGTGTTTACAACAGCCATGTATCGGGTGGAGGCAGCACAGGGGCTCCCGAGGCACTTGAGGTGGTGTCCCCAGAACAACCACTTCACCCCTCTGCATGCAGCTGCCTTCAGGCTGCCATCGCACCTGGCGTCCCCACGTCATGGTGTTCCCCTCCACGTTAAAAATAGGCAGCAACCAGTGGTGGGACTTACGCAGACACCGATCAGGGGACTAACGTTGGCAAATCTCATTCGAGCACACTTAATAACTTTGACTTGCAGGAAGAGAGACGGGGAATTTTTAATTTTTTTTAAGGACTTCAAAACCTTCGAGGTTTTAATCGACAAAATCACATTGTACTACAGCAAACTGGCTCGGTTTAGTCTTCAAAAAGACTGAAAAAGCAACTTCAGCTTTTCTTCTTTAAGCCTTTCTTCGGTATTTGAAGCTTGATGCCATGTTGGGTTCGTGCCACGTAGATGTTTCCTCCATTTCCTCCAGTTTGTGGCTCAGCCTGTGGGGCAGAGAAGCTGGAGCCCGTGGGGGTCCCCAGGAGACAGAGACCCCCAAAGGTTCTGCAGGGCAGCCTGAAAAAGCCCAGAACATCAAAGAGGTTCAGCAAATCACCCCCTTTTTCCTCCAAAGCGTTCAGTGCAGCACTGATTTCCTGGAAGACAGCTAGCAGGCACAATTAAACCTGGTTTTCAATAAAATTTTTGCAGTTGCTACCCATGCTGCTCTCAGGCCTCATGTATTAATTATTCCTCTTTCCAGGCTCTTCAGCAGGCCTGTTACCAAAAGAAAAAAGGCAAAATTAAAAGCGCATTACCCTGATTAAATCCTTGCTCTCGTCCTTCTGGCTTCAACCACTTCCCTGTGGCTGAAAAACCTCATTTTACTGAATTCTACTGCAGAGCCCCAGGCAGGGAAGGCAAGGATGGGCGTTTGGTGCTTGCGCTCACCTGGACCCACAGCAGCCCAGTGGAGAAGCTGCTCAAGCAGTGGCCCCAGCACCCAGCAAAGCAAAACCTGCATGAGAGACACCTTAACAGGCCAGTATTGCTGGTGGGGTTTAGCCTGGGGATGTATTTTAAACAAGAAAATAGGATTTCCTTGCAATTTTCGATGACTTTCTCATTTTGCTCGCGTGGCAGTTCACCTGTCCTTACTTAACCGAGCCGAACACAAGCTGCTGCGGTTTGGCTGAGAGCTTGTGTGGTTTTTCCTGCCTCGGTTTCCAGGCACATTTCTCCGGGGCACCGAAGCCCGCGGGGCCGTGCGGGAGTCACGTGTAGGTTGCTCCAGTGCGTGCCAACAAAATGTTCGTGGCACTTGCCAGGAGGAGACGAGAAATCTGTTGCGGAGAAAGGATTTGAGAAACGTTTGTGCGACTTTACAAACTTTTTTGGCAAGCGAAGGTTTTGCACTCTGCCACCTATAAAACAGATGTCTTGGGGAACAGTGGATTGCCGGTGATGGGCTCTGTGGGAGATATAAATCACAGCTAGGCTGCTTTTATTCTCAGATCCTATATTGTTATTTATGTAGTCGATTATAGAGCCAGGTGCTAAACTGTACAAATGATTCACCTCTGACAACCAGACGGGCACGTAGCTCGCTAACCCAACACTCCCAGCTTCCTCGCCTCTGCCCATTTGGAAAGACACTTTCCACAGAAACGTGCCCTTCTTCCCACCTAAAAGTAAAATTCCATATCAAAGTTACATGTCATTGAAATCCAGCTTGGGCAACATTCAGCTCGTAGCCATTGCCAGGTTTCAGCTCTCCATTTGTAGCTCGTTAGATCCAGGAGCAGGAATCTCTATTGTTTGATACAAAAACATTGTCACTGAGGTTCACAAAGATCTCATCTAGTTTTGGATAACAACGAAATAGGAGATTTTATAGTAACGACATTCAATGACAGCTGCTTGTAGAAGTTTTCTGGTTTTTAATGTCAATCTGTGTCTCTTGTCAGTGATTTGTTCAGCAGAATTTGCTGCAATGTCCTTGCCTTCTAGGAGAAATGATGAAAGAAATAGCCCTTAACTCAGCAAAACGTTTCTGAATAAGAGATTTTTGGTAGGATAACTGGCTGCAAATTAGCTAAATGGTATTTTGTGTGAAAAGCTTGTTGTTTTGAAGATAAATAAGATAAATTTTCAAAGAAAATTTTCCATTAGAAAACCTGCATGAAAGAATGTCTCTATTTTCTATGTCATTATTAATAACACTGCTCTATGAGCAGTGGAATTAAGAGATTAATCAAAACCTTAATATCTGTATATCAAATATCCAGTTTCAAATCTGATGTGGAGATGATTTTTTTAAAACTTTGGTTTTCAATAAGAAGATGTCATTCTCGGTAAATGAGGATAAAGTCCATTATTTTCTTTCAGCTGCACATGTGGCGTACGACATTAAAAGCACTTTCAAAATGTTATTGATTTTCCCATAAACATGACAATTCCAGCAAGTGGTACCTTCAGAATATATGATATAACATTACAGGCGTTCCGGGTAGCGACCCTATTAACAATATCTGCTGCCAGCAAGCATAGAAATAATTATCAAGCCCCTCTTCTTCCCCCGAACATTTTATGGGCCAGCGATACGCATTCGCTGAGCCAGAAAGCTTCTGTTCTTCTTCCACTGGATTGAGTGGAGTTAGAAGATGAAGATTTTGGCTGGACGACCTGCAGTATCAGCCATAGGGATAAAGGGCAGATGCGGGAGCCGTGCCCGGGGCTCTGCCCAGCGCTCCCTCCCTGCCAAACCATCCACCCCCTGAGCTTGCCCGGCTTTCCCCAGCCCTCCTCCAGCTCCTGAAACGTTCCCCTGTGTTCCCAGTCCCTGTGCCCGCTGCCGGTGTCACCAGGGGGTTGTGCTGATGTGCGGGAGATGTCCCCGTGTCCCCGGCTGCTCTGCCTGCAGAGCCAGTTTCTTTCGCTCTGAGCTTATCCATGGGGTCTCCGAGGGCTCATGGGGTGTTCTGCAAAAAATATGAGGATTGAGGGCAAAGAGGAGGCAAGTTTGGCTATCGTGAGTGAAAGAAATCTCTGTATTTAGCAAGATGTCTCGGCTTTTTAGCAAGGAGGTGTGCTCATGAGCTGTGGTACCACAGCCCCTTCTGGAGCCCATCATCCGCTGCTCCAAAAACAGGCTCTGAAATACAAAGTCGGGGATGAAGCGGCTGTGCCAGGCGAAGGGAGGAGGGCAGGGATGGCAGCACAGGCAGGCCCGGGGAGGTTTCCCATGGTGAGGTCCCTTCCCACCAACCTGCTTCACCCAGACACCTCACAGCACCCACCAGCAGCTTGGCAGGGACGGACAAATCGACAAGGAGGATCACCAGAGCATCACCCACTTCTGCTGCAGGTGCCCTCAAATTAAATCCTTCCCGTGACGCCAGACACAGTGTTTAGATGCGACCTTGCCTCTTTAACACACGACCTATACACGAAGTTGTAGTAATACCCAAAACATCATCTGCTGCTTCAAACAGTGGTCTGCAGCACCCTGAAATGCTGGGTGCACCCACTGACACCCCCATCCCAGCGCTGCCCACCGCTCCCCGAGACAAACTAGTGCATCTTAAACCACAGGCAAATTAAAAATCGCAGCTTGGCTGCAGCAAGCCGTGTCGCAGAAATCTTCCGGTTGCCTGCACCAGCTCGTCGCCTGCCTGCACAGCAGACAGCTCCTCCAGCCATCCTCAGGGCTTCTCTTGGTGATTAACGCACAGCAGGAGCATCTGGAAAGCCTCAGACGAAACAGGCTGCAGTAAAGGGATTGCTTGTGTAAGTGACAGCGGAGATGCCGTTTTGTCCACCGGGAACACCCCAGCTGGCTCTGCACCCACCCCGGCATGGGCAAAAGTGGGGCTGCTCTTATTTGAGGGCCGCTTTCGCTAGAGGTATTTGGGGCTTTCAGAGGCCACAGCTGCACCCGACACTGAGGGCATCCCATGATCGACTTCTTATATTGTTCTGGGAGATCCTTGGACACGGGACAGTAGACTCACCCTCTTTTCTCTGCCCTATTCCACCTGCAGAGCTTTACCGCAGTTCCTTGGACTGCACTTGGACTCATCTACAGAGAGCAGGCGGGCTGGGAGAGCAAAGATAAAGAATGTGCTTTATACTCGCCTTTTAAGCAAGAGCGATAACTCTGTGCATTTCAAAGGATGTCTACCAAGAAGCTGGGCTGTTATATGCGTTTAATTAATTTGAAAAATGGTCTGTTGCTTTTCTATGTTATTCTTTTAATATTATTCTGCCTTTTGCCAGTTAAATGTATCTCAAGAGCCGCAGCTATTTGCTTGGAGCAAAAAACCTGTTTCCTTCCCTGTTTCTGCTGTTCTCTATATAACTTTGAGAACATAAAATACCACAAAAGTACCATTCTGTGACAGCATTTATTCCCTACGTGCAAACAGGCCCAAGCATACATAAATGCGCACATACGCATACTAGTGTGTGTATATGTATATATATAAATATATATACATACAGGCATATACTGCTATGATGTTGGAGTTAGGTGGGTTTTGCCACAGACACCCCAGAGACTCCTGGGGTCCCAAGCTCTTCGGAGGGATGCTCCCCAGTTCCTGGCCATGGAAGATAGCAGTCTTCAGGCAGAGGGAGGGAATAAGTCAGAAACAGCTAATGACATCATTTATCTCCTCCAGAGCCTATTTTTTTATCGCTTCCAGCTGCGTACAGGAGATAGGATTCGCACCAGGCAGGGAAGTGTGCAATTACCAGTCCTGAGCCAGGTTTGGAGCTGTGATCCGCCTCGCTCCCCTTCTCCTGACAACCCTGCGGCTCAAGGGCGCACGTCCGCTCCCGATCTCTCAAGACACCGCACACCTCGGTTACACCGACATCCCTTCCCGTCATTTGCACTTTCTTTTTCCTTATTGCAAAATCTCGACTATTTCTTGCTGCAGTTAGGGAGCTGCTCTGACTCAAAAGGATGAGAAACTTTGATTTAGGGGAAGTTTCTGATCTTTCTGGTGCCATTTACATTTTGCCTTCATTGACGTTATCCTCAATTTAAGATGAACTAAACAGGAAAGAAATCCTCTTCTCTTTTTACTAGTAAATAACTTTTTCCTTCCTTCACTTTACACCTCCACAGCCTTGATGCTTTCAGCTCCACAGAGGATTCTCAGTTGTAGCTTGCACTACATGTGCTACACAAACGAGAGCCCAGGTGCAGCGGGAGATTTCTAAAGGCACAAACACGGCTTCGCTGATACACAGAGGGGTGACAGAGACCGCCAGGATGCAAACTCGGGTGTTTCGCTCTTTATCTGAACTTGGGCCAGAGGCACATTGTGCTCTAGTCTCATAGTAGGGGTCAGCAACAATTACAGGACGAATTAATGTACATATATATATGTGTGTTTGTGTGTATATATATACATACACAGGTACAGAACCGCTGAGAATTTTTTTATTGTGCAGTCTGTCTGAAACACAATTGCAGGTATGAGATCCTACACTTAGGAAATGCACGTAATATCAGCACCCTCTGCTCTGCCAAGCCCAAAGCCTTGGGGGTGTATCAGATCTGGTGAGATTCTGAGAGCGCCTTTTAGAGATGGGATCTATATTCGGATTTTTTTCCTGCTTCTTTCTTTGACAAGTTTACTACAGGGGTAATAGTTCTCCAGATCATAGCAAAAATCACTGGTCTGACTTTGTCACAATGTCTGTCACTGTCTTATCGCTGGAGCCTAGGAACGGCACTAATATGATAATGATTCCTTTACATCCCTGGCTGATTAGGTGTGAACAATGACTGATGACTCCTGTATCATTAGGGATCTCCTTTCCCTCCCCTCTCTACTCCCCATTTGAGAACATTAGAAGAAGTGTTTGCTAAACAAGAAGTAGCGCCCTGCCTTTTCCTTGATAAAAAGTCCCCCCACGAAAAAAGGAGGATCTAAATTTGGAATTTATATATAAAGAACCGGTGTCGCATGAGTTGTAGCGTAAGTCTCCACCCGGCAAGGCGGGGAGCCTGCCAGCGGGGAACGTGCCAGCGCCGAACACCCACCGCTTGTCATCCTCCTCTTGCAACCACGGCGCTTCTCTCCCATTACCTCCGGGGGTTATGTTGACATATTTTATGTCCTTTAATAGCACCTGCTGCTAAATACAAAATGACAGCAATATATTATAGAGTTTATAAAAAATCATTGAGGGCTTTCATCTCAGGAGGCAGCTCTAAAGCTGGCTGTGGGTTTTACACATGCATGGGAAATGCATATGAAGGCAAACTGCCTTTTCCTTTTTTTTGACTGAACTTTGCTATTAAGAGACAGTCAAAAAAGACAAGTAGGGAATGTCTTGAGTTCCAACAGCTAAGGCAGAATCAAAGATGTGATGAACAATCACATCATTATATGTCAAAAGTGAAGTTAATTTCAAAGGGGTTAAATTTCTCATTCAAAGCTAAATATATATATCTGGATGGTACTTATTTAAAGAGCGCTCTTACGAAAAAAAATTGAGCTGTCTCGATTTACATGTCTTCGGACCTGACAATGCCGCATCTAGAGCTGAAATGAGCTCAGACTGATCTCTGAGACTTTTTTCACTAATGTATGTTCATTATGGATTGTTTTCCAATGTGTTGTAAAGTCATTGGGCACAATACTGTCTCGAGGACTTCTATGTGCCACTTCGGAAGGAGATGTGCACCTCAGAAATCCAAGGAGAACTTGGTTTGTGGGTAAGAGACAACACTTCTCTGCAGGGAGCGTTCAAGTTACAAGTGTCTTTTTTCCTTCTCCAGACCGACCCAAGACAGCTTATGCCAAATGAAGGAGGTGATAAATTGAGAGCACGCACATCAGAAATGCTTCCAAAATTAAGGGTGGGCCTGGTTTTATGTGGTGCTCCCTCACCAGTGCGTTCCTGGATAAGTTTGAAGTGGCTCTACGGCAAGGGAGACATTGGGAGAACGAATTCTCCTGGCAAAGCTCAGGAGACCCTGTGGTTTGCCCAGGCTTATCCCAGGACAGGAACCACTTTGGCATCATAAACATCTCACGTGTTCGCTGAGACTCCAGAGACCGAAAGAAGCATTAAAATAAAACGCACAACCCTTCCGTGGCTGCGGGAGCAGAACGGCAGAGCAGCTGCTCCCCACGCTGCTCCCAAGGACCAGGTAACGTGAGCACCACAATTAGTGAACAGAATTAATTCATCCTTGACTCAGCCTTTAATTTCAATGTTCTCCAAGGGGAATCTTTCTGAGACTGGAGACTTGAATGCAGAGCACAATGCAAGAAAACGAGAACATGTTCAATATAACTAATGATGCAGACAACTTCCTCCCACAGAAATTATATTATATATGGGAGCTTATTTCATCTTTCGCTCTGGGGGAAGGTATTATAAATTCTGTTTACTAGAGCAGCCTGAGACAAAGACATTTCCTAACATGGAGGAGCCTGGCAGATTCCCTCGTGTTGTTCGCAGCTCTTGGTTGTACCAGCTCACTCTTCTGCTTTACTACGTGTTTCTTGTAGTACCACAGTGACGGCAGAGCCTTTAAAAGAGTAAGTAGTACTGGACTCTAAGAAGTCCCCATATAAACTTGCCTCAGTGGGAAGAAAATTATCATCTTCCTCGTTTGGCTTCATGTACAGAACTGAACGAAGCAGATAATAGAAATCACAGGCTGAAAGAAGGCAGCGATTCACAGGAAGATTTGTTTCCACTGCTTTCAAGCAGCATAGACATGGAACAAATTGATCAAATCAGAGATGCAAGCCCAGAAAAAATCAAGGTGCATTTGACTTTCTAGGAATAATTTTATTTTAAGCTGCCTATTGTAAGAAATGTGGTTGTGTAAAGGACAACATAGTTTCATACGAGGAACGACAAGCTGATGAAAAAGCAAAGCTGGAAGCTCAAATGGATTAGCTTTAAATTAATTAACTTTAAAAACTAACTTTTTGAGGAAAATACATCTTTCCAAAATGATTTTAACCTTTGATCACAGTTCCCTGGTTGCATTGGAAAGTATCATCTCACTTGTGCTAAGGAAATTAGGCTGAGTAAAAGTGGCAAAAAAACAAAAAAAGAGAGCGAGCAGTGGTGGGAGCGTGTGTTTGTGTCTCTGCTCCTCTCCCCAAGCTCTGCTCCCATCAGTGCAGCAGCTTCGTTGCTTTTATGTGGAGAGGATGAGGCGAGAAAAATTGTCCCTGTATGTTAACCTTGATTTGAGCTGGCGAAATTCTTGAAAAGATAGGAGGTTTTTGCTTTCGCTTGCTGTGCAGAGCACGGTGGGTTGACAGCACTGGAGCAATTTTTGTGTTAAAAATCCGAGCTACAAATTCAGTGTTGCTCAAGGGTTAAGGCAAGAGCACCTGCCTTGAAGCTCTTCCCTACAATTCTCAGCATTACTGAAAATGCTTCTCGAGCAGTAGTTATGGTCCCAGTTATCTGTGAGAGGTCCTTTCGTATTCTGGGAGAGAGGAGCTTTGATCTGCCCAAGACAGAGATGATTAAAAAACATCTTTTCCTTCTTCAGCAACAGTTGGTTCCAGAAAACAGCAAAACCAGCAACAAAATCCTGATCAGACTAATTATGTTATTTGCCATGGGCAAAGTGACTGAAGCTGCAGGTGTCTGGGGAGTGGTGGGAGCCCCATGCATGTTCCCTGCCTTGGGTGGGAAGAATTATCCAAAATTTCCTGAAGAGGGTCCTGGGGGGCCTATTGCCACCCACCCTTTGGGGACCATCCATGTGGACGCCACATTGAGTATCACCTTGGGTACAGAGGTATCTGGAAGGTATTTAAAGCACTGGTATTACATACTTACTGCTTCTAATCATATGTTCAACTTAAATTGGTTTTATACCACATCTGATACTGAGAGTCTGTGCTTGTATGGAAAGCTCGTGCTAATCTGCAGGAAGGGTCTCATCTCTATATATTCCTCATGCTCACCTTTTGGAGAAGTGACTGCACAGTGAGACCAACACAGAGAATACACCTATGGAAAATACATCTGCAGAGAAAGTGGCTGCAGCAGCATCTTCATGAAAGCTCTCTGCATGGATTGAGGCAAACGGAGGGAAATAAGTCCCGGGGAGAAGGGAGGTGGGAGGGGTGCTCTCCCCAGAGCCCACGACCAGCAGGGTTTCAACCACTGCCTGTGCAACTTGTTTTTATAACATTATTTTCACTGGAGTTGACGGCACCAGTTGTGCAAACACATGAGATGTGTTTGCTGTGGTGTCACTGCTGGTCCCAGAGCGTGGTTTGTGCTCCCCAGGACTGTGGGACACTCTCCATCCAGGAACACAGCCCACCTGGGGCTGCGGGCAACAGACCTTAGGTACTGTGTACATACGAAGACAATGTAATTTCTAAATACACGCCATCGGAGAAACACAGATCTGATCCCTTAGAAAGGCTGGGACAGGCAAAACATGGTGCCTTCACTCTGCAAAGGTCCAGCTTGCCCGAGTTTCATCTCATTCATCTCAGGCATCTCAGGCATCTCTGACATCTCAAAGTCCTTCGGATATGGAAAGGTACTGTCAGAAGAGGAAAAAGTTGATAATGTCTGTTCGGCTTTCTATATACATACATTAGAAGCTTGAAGGATTTGGATTTCACAGCACGAATAGCCAAGGCTTCTGAGAGAAGGGCTGTGCTGTCTGTTTTGCCCCGTCCCTGCTGCAGGGTCTGCTCCGCGGGTTTGCTCCTCGGGGAGCTGCCCCGCAGGGTCCCACCGTCCCCGGGGCTATCACAGTGGCTGTGTCAATACTGGCCAAACTATACCAAACTGCCTCCTTGTTTCCATAGTGACATTTCTGCCTATATGAGTAATTTTGGGCTCTTCTTTGTCACACTCAAAAACACAAAGCAAAAAAGGAGATGTAACAGGCCATGTAATTACTGTGTATCGTGCGGATGGTCCAGCTGGGACAGACGGAGCTGTGTCCATAGGGGACACACCGCACAGAGATACCTTCCCGGAGCAGTGCAGCCGCTCAGATTTCCGTCTCCTGTTTTCTGGTGTACAAATACCCCAAGCAGCAAATCAGCTTCAGCTTTGTTTCCCAGTTTGCTAACGGTATCTGCCCAAAGGACAGGCAGTGTCCTACTGTGAAAGCATGAAATGTCCAGAATAACCTCAGAGTACAGCCCCTGGGAGCCTGGGTGCAGAGCAGCGTGAGAGCAGTGGTGGTGCTCTGGAGTCCATCCAGATGTGAGTCTGAACCTCAGTGATTCCCAGTCCTTCAAATGGAAAAAAATCTTCTTTTCGGAGAAAACCACTGTGACTCTTGTGATCTTTCTGCTCGTAGGGTTAGGTCCTTGCTACTAAGCTTAGGTTTGGATTTACCAGTAGAGGTAGTTCAGTCTCCAGCACTGGGCTGCGTGGTGTCTTGTGTCTACAGTGTGGTCGGTGCTGTGCTCCTCTGCTCCTCCCAGCTCAATGGGAGCTGTACAATACTGCTCTTAACCTTGTGCAAGCTGGTGAAAAAACAACTTGTGGTTACACGTGTTTTACCAAACACAAATCCTCTAATTGCAAAAGAGACTCCTCAGTCTAAAGAACAGAAGACCAGTGTCTGGTGATCAATGTGATAAATTTGTCCACGTGTGCTCTGTTTGTTCAGTGGAGTACAGTTGTCAGATAATATGCTTCCAGGGTCTGTGAAGCAAATTAATTTTGTATCCTTTAATCAAAAAAACCTTACATTTTTCAAAACAATACCCTCTTTTCCTTCCCTGAGGGCCCCGCAGAGCATAAAGCAATGCACAGGAAGGAGAGAAATAGATGGAGAAAATAAACATAGTGACAACATGACAAATCTTTATAATCTGGTAGAAATTTCTTCCTTTTTTTTTTTATTGCTGCAGGAATCTAAGCCTGGAGTTCTGTTATCTGCCGTGGTAAATAAGGATGAATTAATGTGAAAAATGTGTATTTATAGCACGAATATACTGCTGAGTAATATAGTGAATTTTGCTGCTTGGGAACACAGAGACCAAGCCTTATCCCAATACAAAACTTTTGTAACCTTGCCAAGCGCATCCTGCTGACACATCCTAAACCCAGGAACAACCACAGTCACAGAGCTGCCTATGCGGGAGTCAACCAAGACTCCAGGAACGGTAGATAATGAGTACATAAACAGTTAAAAAAAATTGCTTCTTAGAGAATATGTGAATTAGCAGTGTAAGTCCTGGCCACAGGACGCTGTGGGTGATAGGAGATTATAAAGTTAAAGGGGAAGTAGGAAAAAATTAAAGAAAGAAAACATAATTGAGGTGTCTCAGGTGCAAAGGCAGCAGCTCTGGACTGGGAATCCCCAGGGCTGCAAGCTGTGGGAGTTTGGGAGCATTTCCTAGGAAAGTGTTGCTGCCCACTTGCCCCCTTTGTAATCTCTGCTGCCTGGCAGGCAGATCTTTGGCTTGATCCATTACAGTCAGCGCTATCTTCTGACTGAAGCTTTTATCAACACGCTTTGTCACTTGTGCTGCACATAACTGATCTGTACCTGAAATGACAAGAAATTGAGGGATTTCTGGACCCTAGGTGTTTAGGCCTTTGTGATTCAGGGACAAAGAGAAAAAGAAGGAGCTTGGGTTAAATGGATAATGTAGTTAAGGCACCAATATCTTCAGCATCGTGCCATGGACACCAGACGTGAGCAGGACTAGCCTACACGGTACATAAAGCACCAATATCTTGGAGATATTCTCTCTCGAGTAGTGACTTAAGAGTGATCTTAGAGAAAGCATGGAACCAGCATTTCGCTGTTTCTTAACACAGGACGAACCCAGTTTTTAACAAGCTTGTCTTTCCCCAGAACAGTTTTTCATACAAGCCATACTGTGATTTTATACTATTCTCTGCAATGAAGCTTTCCTAGAGCTCAGTCAGGTACAATTTTGGTTTTTAATAGCTTTGCTATCTCAGCAATCTCATCTGGATGAACAAGAAAACTGTACATGTCTCCTTTTCTCTTATTCTGGAGTGTCAGAAGGGAATGAAGATTCTCTTCCTATTCCAAATGAATTTCTGTTTTCTCATGTAAGTGTGGTTGAAAGGAGCTCTTGTTCAGGCTAGTTCCTACCCCAAAGAACTTGCTAACAGGTAGGGCAAGAGTGGGGAAAAAGGTTACAAGCCACCATTTTCAAATCACTATTTTTGTGTATTGCAAATTCATAAATAAAGCTGGGAAATCTCCTCCTTACCCCAATGGGAGCAGACCCATCACTGGGTTACATTGCTTTCTGTGTCATTAGTCTTCCCAACCACTCTTGTCTCATGGCTAAATAAATAGATTTCCCATCTTCAAGGGTGAATCACAGCAACATTTTGATTCCTCCGTTCCACGAGACCCTATTTCTGATCCCGATTAGGGGATGCACTTCAGTAAATACCTGATTTTCAGCAAGTGCAATAACTACAGCAGTACTTTCATGTGCTGAGAATCAGGCATGCACCTGAGAATCTCGGTGAGTCAAGATCTGCAATTTCCCCCCTCTGAAGTGAACCTGTGCACAGAGATGAAACACGAGCAGTTAACAATGGTACAGCATTTCACATACGCTTGATTTGGCGATCAGCATTTTATCAGGAATGATGGCCATCTCCTCATACTACTTGAAAGGAATATATTTAGCAGCACAATTCGTAAGCCTAGATTTCAAGCACTGTGTGAGTAAGCAAGGTACTCCAAGGCTGTTGAACACCTCATCTGTTGCTGCCAAGGAACGTTTAATAAAAAGCAGCTATAATAATCCCTGCAGAAACACCAGCGCTGATTGCGAATGCTTGAAGATATGTCTTTGAACCTTTGCCAAAGGCCTCTCAACCAGCCTCCCGCAAGGTCGGCCGCTGCTGGCTGGGATCCCTCTGCCCCATGGGCATCCGACCAGCTCTGCCATCGGCAAACGGTGCGGGGAGCACCAGCTGCTGCCAGCCCAGCGCAAAATCACCTCGGCGGAGAGAGACCTCTGTTCTGAGAGCAGGGAGGAAGGCCGGGCTACTAGGGAGCGAGGCAGACGTCAGAGCGCTGGGTTATTACTCATTGCAATTACATTTATGCCTAAAAGTTATGGATTAAAACCTATACACGAGGTCTACGAAGAATAACAGATAAATTCAGTCTATGCGCTGCTCTAATTTTTTTCAGATGAATGTTTCTTTTTATATCAAGCATATGGTGCACTAGATTTCAAGTCCCATTGATAAAGACTCTAATGTCGGTAGTCTCTTTATTATATTTTTCCATTTTGTGCTGAGCTGGAAACAGGCATTGCATACCATCTGTCAGCGTGATCCGAGTGCAATTCGCAGGAGTTTCAGACCAGTACAGGGTTAGTAGCAGCTCGCCGTTCTCCTCCAGACTTAGGTTCTTATGGAAGCAATACAGCCCCATTAAACAGTTACTTCACAAACAAAGCCTCATTTGTGCAGCATGCTAATGACAATAATGCAAATGAATCTGTCATGTTTGTAGCGACTATCCCTAACCATCCTATTCATGAATATATGGTAATTAAGCTATTGCTGCAAATGTAACTGTGTCAGCACTACTAAATTAAGGGCTGTACTGTAAATAAAATGGGGTCATAAAAAGGAAAGAAGATAGTAAAAGATAATGGATAGAAATACTAAGGGCCAGGTAGCAGAGGCTTTGCACAAGCAGAGGAATTTATTTTAAAGGCTCCTACTAAAGGATTCATTTTTATGCCATGGCTTGAAATTGCAGATAGATGCTGATACATTAAAAATAGTTCTTTTTGTCCTAAAATGCACTACCAAATCCCATGACTCTGGCAGGTTTGCAATGAAACCAATAAGGGTTCATCAACATATTAGCCCTCCACTGTGGCTCCATTTCTGAGCTCATTAATAACTCTGTAAGGTTCAGAAAGATGACTTAACAGATCCCTTTTGTAAAAGTTTGCAACAGAAAAGTGAGAGGTTCCTATTCCCAAATAATAATTCGTAGTCTGGACTATGTAAAGTCAAGGTTTTTCTTATTTGGCAAACTCAATACCACTGGATACTTTCTGCTCTCTTGTATTGCCTCCAGTGCAGCCAGTTTTAAAAGCCAAACAAAATTATTCCCACATAAAGAACCCTATTTCCATTAAACAGAAGAGAAATTGGATATTTGTAGCAGAAACAATTTTGTTACGCAAATGTAAATCATGAGAAACAGCACTGAAATCGATATTTTGCTTAGGCTCTGTCTGCAGATAAAGGAGACCGGAGTCTGGCTGCAGATGAGCAGCTCTGCGTTAACACCATCACTCTTGCTGTTGGGACCCAGACAACCACTGTCCTGCTTCAGTTCAAAAGGCTCGAGGTTTGAAGAAATGAAAAGAAAAAGTCTTGAATTAAAATACCTGTCCTTACTGAGGAGAAGAGGGAAAATCTGGTAATGGTTAAGTTGGGGGGTGATACACAGGTGCCCAGAAAGGAGGTTAGACAACCACGGGCCATATGCTGCATATTAAGCATTTGTGGGTTTTTCTGAGTCCACGATTTTCACAGAACATAAAACCAAGCAGCGCAATGATCAAAACTGCACGACACTGCATGCAAAGAAAGCCACTGTCTGTAATTTGTCTGAGAGATGCATAGTGGATAAATAGCACTGGAGATGGCACATCGTGAGATTCATCTGTAAAGTCAGTTTTCTCCACCGTATCAGATAGAAGTTTCTATTTTTCTAAGGGATATAATCCCTCCTGCCTCAGCACAGAAGCTGATTGCCAGCAGAGGCTGGAAGATGCCTTTTCTCCAGGCTGTTTATTCCACTTGCATCCACAATGTGGTTTCCTGCCTTTTTTTCTCTGCCTCAGCTAGAACAGAGCCCTGACAAGGATAGGGCACTGAATTTGATGCCCCCAATATGCAAATCCTAATTAAACACAGACAAGGATATGCTGCATCAGTTTGCTGGTAAGCTCCCCAGAGATGGATTTATATAGGGACAGGCAGAGCACACAGCTGAGCGGTTCAGCAGCGGTTGGAGATGTTGTCTGGGAAGAAGAGAGCTGGCTGAACCCGAATGCGCATCAGCTGGCAGCCACCACCTGAGCTGATCCCCTTCAGAAGATCTTTGCTTTGACAGCGCTGAGGGCCTGAACCGGGGCCAGGTGTGGATTTTGCAAATGGCCCCTCTGTTTCTAAAGCGCTGGGCACGAACTGTCCGGTACAGAAGTGACCGCCTTCCAGTCTGACATTTCAAGCAGTTTGTGCCCCAAATTCTCACTCCTTTCTTGCTCCTGGGGTCCCTCCTGGGGCTCACTCTGAGGCTGTGGGTGGGGAATAGGATGCTGGGGAAACACGCTGCAGCTGCTGCAGGTAGAGCTGACAGCAAACCCTTCCCATGCGCTCTCAAGAAAGCATTTGACAGCACTTGCTTTTTCCCAGCTGGCATGGGATGAAATAAATGACTTTGTCAATAAGTTTCCAGTTCTATCTAGAGATTCAGCGATTTTCTAGAAAGGCTCAGGGGCGCTGGGGAGAGGGAGTTTGTGAACCAAGGACAAAACATAACAATAGTAATGTAAAGCAGTGATGGAATGTAAAATAGTTTCAGTCACTTAATAGGAAGTAAATCATGACTATTTCAGGAGTGATTATTTATTTTTAAAACTCTCGTTTTTAAAGAATTAAGAACTACACACTAAGGAAAAAGACCAGGTTTGAAGACAGATATCCAAACCAGAGCAAGAGAGCATAAGGGCAAAGTTTCAAAGGTGTTCATCCTAAAGGCTAAAATTAGAGGTGAGTTGTGGGGAGATGGAAATTAAACTCCCTTGGTCTCATACAAGTGCCTGCAGACAGTAGTAGCCCATGCTGGCGTGTCCCTGGCTGCCGAGCCCTCTGCAGCTCCCCGGGGCTGCCTGCGGTTACACCGCACTCTGCCCATGATATTTACCGCCAGGTCAAGGCCTTTGCTTCCTTTCTGACAATTCAAGTACGTACTAAAACCCACATCTGCGTCTGCAAGGTGGAATTGCCAGGGTGTTTCTGAGAATCAGGTGCACGAGCATGAGCTGTGCCAGTGCGCACGGGCCAGGGCACGAGCAGCACGAGGACGGCTCAGCAAACACACTGCAGTCTCTGCTTGCACTGAGAAAGAGGCATGTGCACAGAAGGAGCAAACGGCACTAATGAGCAGTGATCTATTAAACAGCGGTATGACCACTGCTCATGGTCATCCATCTCCCCCTGGCTCCTGCAGGTAGCAGCCCTGGTGAAACGGTGCGCTCACGTACCAGAGTCAAAGCTGACTCGCCTCGTGCTGGGGGACGGGAGTAAAGTTGAAGAAGGGAATAACTTAAGGCTGTCTTTCTCAGAGATAATTTTGGTCGTTTTCCCTGCCATACAGCTCAGTGCCAGCCTTAACAGAAAATAAGTGTCCTGATGTGAGCAGCTGAACACTGGTGGTGTGTCTGTCTGCAAGCGGGCAACGAAGATGTGAATTCTCTATTAGCGAAATGAGAGGAAAGGATTGTGAGCTTAACAAGCAGACTGAGACAAACCGCCCTTGGGCTAACACATCCGTTGCAGGATGGAAGGGATATTGTGACAACAGGAATTAAACTCATTTTTCCTTACAGTTTAGTGGGAGCAGCAGGTGTAAGTCCCGGGGCCTGATCTTGCCCTGACGTGAATCGCTGCTCTGCCACCGACACGACCCAAGTGCTCCTGCCTGCGCACCAGCGACGCAGCTGCCCTGCGGGGTTTGCTCAGCCTGCGTTCACGGGAGCAAAAAAGATGGAATCCAAAATAATTATGATACAGGTTACCCAGAGGAAAATTAAAACTACCGAGGAGGAGGCATAGAAATCTCCCGCTCGTGTCTGTATTGCCAGCTGGAGCCCTGAACCTCTTGTCAAGCTACATTTCATCAAGCTGCACCGCTTCCTGCAAACACAAGGAAAATGGCAGCCCCGCAGGGATTACCCGCCGCCCAGCTAACAGAGAAAAGATTTTTGAAGTGTGGAAAGTTAAAAAGAAAAAGACTTTCAGTTTCCCAGTTTAATTTCCACGTTCTGACGACCTGAAGTCATCTAAGGCAGTGATTGAAAAAAAAAAAAAAAAAGAAAAAAAAAGAAAAAAAAAGAANGAAAAAAATGATGGCATTTTCTTAAGAGTCGAATTATTTTTGGCTGTGGAGATTTAAAGCTCTCACCAAGTTCCTGAACTTTCACAACTTTTCTTCACTAAGGAGCTTGAGAGCAAAGCAGGTTTTCTTTTTCCCAACTTTTCAACTGATCTAATTAGAATATGCAAAATCTCCCTTTCTGCATGATGAAGGCATACACATTTTCTCCAGCAAGAGAAAAGGCATTTTCCAGAGGCCTTATTTCTAAGAATAATTGCTCTACTCTCTGTTTTCAGGGCTCAGCTACTGTCCTGCTTCACTTTATGGTACAGAAATGGGAAAGAAATCATCTCACTGATTTTACTTGGTTTTGTTCTCAAGATTATTGGCACCATACAGCTTTTCTGAGACAAAATTGGTTGTCGATGCACCACTGGGCCTGATTCTGATTGGCACCGGTAACACTGCACACTGCCAGAGCTTGGTGTAAATGCAATAGCGCCAAAACTTGGTGTAAATAGAAATCTGGTCCTTTATGCTTTAATTTAGTTCAGGTGGCTCCAGAGGGATGACTTCCCAAATGGGATATACCTGTATGTACTTTTTAAATGGAGTTTGAGTTAAT
This sequence comes from Pampusana beccarii, assembly GCA_013399365.1. Classification (NCBI taxonomy): domain Eukaryota; kingdom Metazoa; phylum Chordata; class Aves; order Columbiformes; family Columbidae; genus Pampusana; species Pampusana beccarii. The sequence continues at coordinate 1,205,490 of VWYH01002136.1, forward strand.
ATCACTTTTCAAAAATGATGCCATCAGCAATGGCCGCCCACATCTCCAATAGACAGAGCTTCAACAGATTTTCCTGTTGTCCCCTGGGGTGGCATCGCACCCTTTTTATATGTGCAAAAGATCAACCCTTTGCTCTTCTGGACTGTGGTCACCTTGTGAGAGGCCCTGGCTGGGCAGAACCCAGGGCCTGGATCTGCAGTAACACGCAGGAGAATAAAAATCCTATAGAGAATATACAAAAGGAAATCAATTAAACCGATCAGAAGGGATTGCTAGAGAAGCCCCGACCCGTGTTGTCACTATACAACGACCTCAGCCTTTCGCTTCATGGTTGCAAATTGGTTTTTTTCTTTCTCACCAAAACTACTTTCTGTTCATAAACTGAACCTAATCTTGGCCGCTAAAGGGACTCTCTCCTTGGGCTCAAGGCCGTTCCCTGGCAGTAAATTCAGTTCATCCCACTGGAACAGGGACAAATGAATGTCATCTACAAAGCCAACTGCACCCACTCAGCACATAATGTGTATCTACGGTGCAGCGAAACTCCTGCAGCAACACGTCACGTGTCCCAGACCTTGGATTTAAAACCCAGACAAACTACTAAGCATGGGTGGACTGAATCTGAGCAGGAAGAAAACGATTTTGTGTTCTTGGACTGACACAAAACGCAGGCAGAAGTTTTGAATAAATGATTTGCTCTGAATCATTTACTCGGCGCTACTCAGTACCTCGGAGGAAAAGGAGAGCTTCTAAACGTTTGCAGTGATAAAATATTGAGTCGACTCTAGTACTATATTGCAGGAGAAGAAGCGTCCGTCCCAATGCTCTGACCGATTTAGCTTGTGCATTCCTAGTGTCACTGCCGGCAGGCTCCGGCACTTTGAGCCGAGGAGCCCGTTGTTGTCTGCGTAATGTTGTTGTGCCTCATTAAAGCTGTTGTTGCATTTCACCTTACAGGCGGGTACATCAGTGACAGATAAAGTGGTCCCTGTGCACAGACTGTAGCTAGTGAAGTGCTTTCTTATGAGAAGTGCTGCAAAGTGCAGCGAGTTCAGAGTGTTAGTGTGTATTATTCATCTTTCAATAATATCACAGCAAAATTTAGGGAAGTATGGTAACAATTTTGATCATTAAAGAGGGCAGGACACAGGTTTGATGTGTCTATAAGGCCAATGGCAAACTCCTCGTGAGCATCAAGCCTCAGTTTCAAGCGTAAAGTGGTAAGAAAGGCTTATTGTAGCAATTATGGTGCTTACAAAGGAAAAACAATGTAATGTCGGAATTTCGTGCCCATGATAGAACCATAGGGGATTAGCATGGGGGAGCAGAGTAAGAAACCCAAGGTGCTCCTGCACGGGCGCTGTCACGATGGTGCAATTTACCCCGTGACAGGTCTGGCCATGGGCAATGTCACAGCAAGGTGGTGAGGGCAGGATTGGTGACTGTTGGAGCTCCTCTCTTCTGGCATAAATAAAATGCTATGCTTGCTTAAAAGTGCAGAAAGGGGGGAATTGAACCCCACTATAACCAGTGATGCCTGGGAGAGTCAGTGGGAAAGGGAAGGAGTGACACACAGAAAAAGGCCCTGCTGCTGACCACAGGGAAACTTTCCTGGCTGGAGAAAAGGTAAAAACCAGATTTCACTGGACTCAGTAGGAGAGTGACAAGATTTTCTCTTATCTAGTAGATTCAGACATCTGTGTGTCAAAGAGCCTGGGAAACGAAGAGGAGATATGAACTCAGAGCCCTGAAATGGCCGGAAAGTTCAGGTCAAGAGCTGGTCACCACACCGGGTATCACTCCATGGCGTGGGGACAGGTGCAACGCCCCAGCGGGGAGTTTGTCTGGATGGGGCCGAGGCCGTCAGGTTTGTCCCATATCAGCAGGGCCGTGGCACCAGGACATTCCTGCTTGTCCCTCCAGGGGCTCTCACCACCCCAGGGGCGGCCGGAGAGGGGGGAGGGAGAGGGGCGCCCCCCAGACTCCCCACTACAGGGCGAGCGCCCAGCATTGTGCCCAGGCCAAGCCCTGAGGGGTGTGTGGGTGTGGATACGTGTGGGTGGGTGTGGGTGGGTGTCAGTGAGTGTGTGGATGTGTGCGGGTGTGCGCAGTGGGGTATGTGGGAGGGTGTGGGGGGATGCGCGTGTGGTGTGAGGGGAGGCTGTGTCGGTGTGTGTTTGTGAGAGGAGGGTGTGTGTGTGTGTGTGAGAGAGAGAGAGAGGCGGTACGTGCATGTGTGAGGGGAGGATACATGTGTACGAGCGTGTGAGGGGCGGCTGTATCCCCGTGTGTGACAGGAGGGTGTATCCGTGCGTGAGAGGGGCGGCGTGTGCCGGTGCGGGAGTGCGAGGGGCGCTGCGTGTGCCCGGCCGCGACGCTCCGCTTGGGCTCGGGCCCGGCTGCCGCCGAGGGGCGGTGGGAGGCGGCGGGGAGCACCGGCGGGGACGCGGCTTTTTTGGACGCGTGTCGCAGCCCTGCTGCCGGGGCGAGGAGCGCGATGCCGCGCCCGCCCTG